>JAQPPZ010017068.1:4560000-5123762 GCA_028583015.1 Wollemia nobilis
TATCCGGACCACCACATGGAAAATAGTTTATAGGTATTCTAGTATTCAAATAGCCTAAAAAAATTTTGATTCTAGATAGTCGTCTTGTTATTTTTTTGTAATCGAATCGATATTTGGTCTTTGTTCTATACTCGAAATGACATTCGATTGTTGTTTTATAACCAGACAGACATCCAATATTTGTTCTATACCTAGACCACCATTTGGTACTAACCTGTACACAAACCAAAATTTACATAAACTACGGATGACCTGACATAGGATTGCAACCAACACTATTCTTAAATTGGGTTGACTATTGATCTAGTTTCCAACTGCATCTACCTCTGAAATTTTTTCTTCACCAGGTACTCTATTTCTTAAACATTGTGAATTTGTGATGCTATATTTTTTTGTTTTTTTAGATAATATGAGTTGAATCAGTTGTAGAAATAAGATATTTTTTTCTGTCATATCATTGTAGTTTTTCTTTTATTATTTTTTAATCATTTACTAAAAATAAGTCAATGCTCTCTTTCTCATGTTATTCTCTATTTTTTCATGTTATCCATGTTATTCTTTGTTTCTATTGAGATATGATTTTATGTTACAAGATTATGAGTAGGTAATTGCTTTGGTTCTCTAAGGACATTATGATGCTCTGTTTTGGATATAAAAAAAATTTCTTACATTGTTTTGAATTTGTATATTGATTAATTTTATGCTCTTCTTAGTTACAAGTGCTATCTCTTGTGTAGTGGTAAAAATAACACAATAAATCATGTTTAGAAGTGGGTATATATTTTCAACCAAACCAATTTCTGTTTATTCTAATTACTACATTATCTTGAGCCCTCATAGAATTAAAATATCTTCATTTTATTCCTTTTCTAATTTAAAAAATATTTTATTTACAAGTAAAATGTCACCTACTAGTAATGCAAAGAAGGGGGTCAAATCTCCTGCTAAAAAGAGTATCTTGAATTATTTTAGCAATATATTGAAATCCAATGAGCCATCGAAATTGAAACAAATTAAAGATACAAATGATTTTTTACTTCTGAACAATTAGTTGTATATTCGATAATTATTTTAAATAATGCTTTATTTCTCAAATAGTTAACTCACACATTGTACCTCTATCCATATTTTATGATGATATGAATCATATTCTTGTTTGTAAGTTTTTTTTGTTAAATCCAAAAATGATAAAGAATATTATTGTATGCTATTATGGAGAATACCCTGTTGACCCTGATATGCCTCCACTTGAAGATATTCTTTGCCAAGATATGCCTTCTAATAAAAATTCTCTTAACAATGACATCCAAAAAACACTTGAAGATATTCCTCAAATATACATGCCAACTAAAATTTAAAGTGATAAATCAAATGCATTAAAATATTCTTTTGAATATTCAAGAAAAAATACTAAAATATGATAGAGCCTATCCCTTCCATGGACAACCAATTCGAACAAAAATAATGTATATGCAAAATTTATAGTTAGAAACTAGGTAAGGATCACAGACTGCAAAATAAGAAAGATACAATAGAAAAATATGCTGGCAAAGTTTATGTAAAAGTTTGAGGAAGTGATGGTAAAATTAAAAAATAATTTAAGTGGAAGGATACATAAGAATGTATACATGTCAAATATGCAATAGAAAATAAAAATCACTTAAAGAAACAACAATCTCTTGTTGGGAAAGGTGGAACAATTAAATCGCAATTTCAAAAAATTCATAAGACCACTTTAGCTTTAAAAAGTTTGCAGTTGGCTATTGTATATAATATTCTCAAAAAGGGTAGACCCATGTCTAATTTTAGTGATTATAAGCACCTTTTTGAAATAGCCAATGTGCAAAACCTTCCTAGTTTCCATTTTTCAGATCAAATTGGTTGGAAAATGGTAAAATTTCTATCATTAGTTGAGAAGGAGGACCTAAGGGAGAAAGTAGAACATGCTAAATTCATATCATTTTCTATTGATGAGGTGATGGATGTGGAAAACACATCATGGATTTGCATACATGTGTACACATTTCAAAATCATGTAAGGCAACCTAGTTTTCTAGGATTACATAAGATGGTGGAAAGTTAAATTATAGAAAACATCTATAATATTATCGTGAGTAGTTTAAATAATATTGGAGGAATGAATGATATAGAGATAGCCACAAAGTTAATATCATCAAATTTTATGGTGCTAATATAATACAAGGGTATAATAATGGTCTTTGTGTTCATATACAAATATTAGTTGCTCCATATATGATACACATTTATTGCATGGATCATAGATTAAATATAGCATATAAAATCATGAACTCTTTTGAAAATGTTGCGAGAGTAGAAGACCTTATTCGTGAAATACATTTTTATTTTTCTTGTTGTCCAAAAAGGTTTGCAAACTTTCAATAGTTTACACTAGGAGTTACAGAAGGAAAAAAAATGTTAAAATATGTGTATACAATGTGAATTTCAATGTATCAACCTGCACACAGAGTTTTCAAATAATATCAATCATTAACGAGGTTGATGTACACAAATTGTAGGGTTTTCAATAAGGTAAAAGATCTATTATTTTGTTTGACTGACTTTGAAATCCTTTTAAGGTTATGTGGCATTATTCCAATGTTACATGAAATGAATAGGTTGATTAAACTTGCACAAGAGAGATCCATATATATTGTTGATTTCATAAGGATGAGAAAGCAAATATGTGTGATTATTGACAAGTTATATGTGTCCAAATTTTTTTTTGAAGATCCCTTGTTTGATAGTTGGAATACATTGATAAACGTAAACAATAGAAAAAGCTTTATGAAGTTTTACATTAGTTATCATATTTGTATTAATATTTGTGGAAATATGATACCTTTGTATTATTTTGAAAGGAAATCAAGTATAGTTGATGATGATGTTGAACAAGTTCTTGTAACACACAATAGATTTGAAGATGTTTTACACAAAATAAAGACAAATTTGTTTAAAATAGCAAAATCATTGATAAAAGAGATAAGAGAATGGTTTCAAAGACATGAGTTGCTTGAGGTAATAGGTGTGGTTAACCCCATGTTTTGCGGTCCTTGTACTGAATACAATTCTACACATGATTTGTTTGTTAAATATATGTTCATACTTATTAAGTATTTCAGTAAAATTTTGGAATTCAATGGTGTTGAAGTCAAAGGTATACTCAACAAAGATTTTTAAAACAATAGTTATTATATTTTGGTGGAACAATGGTTGAACAAACATCACTTTTGAGTAACATCAATGAGACTAGTTCCATTGCACATTTATGGCAAAAATTATATCCGAGTAGTATCTTGCAAGATACTATTAGCGAATACTTGTGTTTATATGAATTATATCAAATAATGATATTGGAATCTGTGGAATATGAGAGGGTTTTTGGTGTATTATATTTCATTAAATATAAACTCCACAATAGGCTAGACAAAAATTTAGAAAATTGTTTGAGAATTTATGTCATCATATCAGTTGAACACATTTCCTTATTACAGGGTATTGGCATATTGGAATTCTCTTGTAGGAAGAATGGGTACCGATAATATAAATGATAACAAGAATAATGATGATTTAAGTGATCAAATTATGGGGACACAGATAACTATTATGCATAATAGTGATTATGGACAAGCTGAGAAGTGTTTTTTTTAGCTACCTGATTTGTAAATTTTCCAATATTGTGATTTTTCCAGTATTTCACAATATTGATAAATTTGAATTTATTTGATATCATATTTAACAATAGTGATTTTGGATAAACTAGGAATATTTGTTTCAGCTACCTGATTTGGGATTCTAGACAAGCTGATAATGTTTTTTTATGGATTCCAGTGTTATTTTGAAATAGTTTTAATTGCATTTATATAATAGTATTCGTTTATTTCAGTTACCTGAATTGTAATTTTTACAAGATTTTACAATATTGTTCAATATGGATGTGTTTATTTTTAATCACAATATTGTTTCATCTATATAAATTGTAACTTTATTCTTTATCATAGAAAATTATCTTTCAAATTATATGTTTTATGATTTAAAATATATAATTCTCTTTCATAATCGATTTACAATATATTTTTCAAAAGTATAGTGTACTGATATTAATGTATGGGATAACTGATTTGAATGGTGAATATAGTTTAATCGTTTATTTCTTTTCATTTTGTAATTGTGAATGTAGTTGAATCGTTATTATTTTAAAAAAATGGCACAAGAATACAAACAGAAACAACCAATGAGAGATAGAAGACATATTAACAAAAGTCTTTTTCATTATTTGCATAGAAAATATATAGTACAAAATTATTTACAGAACCACCATCCAAAATATTCTTTCAATAATGAAATGTTTTACAACAAAGCAATTTTTTCAATGGTGAGCAAGGGCAGATTTAGATGCTCCTTGTGCACATGGATCACCTAGGCCTTGAGATTCAGTATTTCCTTGTATATTTGCATCTCCTTGAGTTTGAGATACTCTATGTATATCTGCATCTCTTTTAGTTTGATATACTTCTAAAGTTGTAGTTTTTTTTTCCTTATCTCCTATAACAATAACCTACTCAAGCTATTTCAATGCTCTCATTTTGATGAGACCTTCATATGCCTTTTGTAATCTCCCCAAAAATAATCTATCATATTTCGTTGGATCCTTAAGGACTACATGTTCATTTTGTTTAAGCTTCTTCTTAAGCATGATATTTGGATCCATTTTGTGCTTGAGGATAATTACTTTAAAATAATTATTATACATGACCTTATTTTGTAAGATATCCTTCATTTTTATTGCATTTGTTATTATACATGACCTTATTCTGTAAGATCTCCTTCAGGTTCTCTAACTTGCTCAACGTAGTCTTCAAAATTTTATCATCATAAGAAATAGAAAAGTTCACTAATCCTGATTGGGCTTGATGTAGAAACCCAACAAGCTTCTCAGGTTGGTTTCTGATAGTGGAAAAGATTTCTTTCCTTTTATCATAATTTTTATAGCAGGTATTTATTTCCTTGATAAGGATCTTTTCTCACAATTCCCAATCCTTCAATTCATTCACATTTTCAAGCAAAACATCCTATGTTAGTGAATAACAACTATTATAAACCAACTTATATTTAGAAAAAGTAACTTCTTCATCCTCAGGATCAAGATCGAAGGTGTTAGAATGCCACAATGAAATTATCTTAGCTTTTGGTTCTTATTGTAAATTTACCATCTCTGACACTTTTAACCCTTCAATGTTCCCTGAAGAAGAAAATCATGATCGAATTATGGCACATCTAAACTGGAAGCCGAAACATCTTTCAAAGAAACACTAGTTGTTGAAAATGATAATGATAGAAATCCAGATGCCTGTCCCTATGTGTTCGATTGTGTGGGTCCTTCCTGTGATCTCGGTCCATCAATTTTTTTTCCAGCAATTTAATCTTGTATTAATTGTTTTTATTTTTTAGATTGTCATGCTACTGGTGCTGGTGGTGGACCTGGTGGTAGTGGCGTGGCATCATTTTATTCCTTATTTCATGAAATTGTGGGGAGGGACCTAAATATATTATAATAAAATATTATTAAACAAAATTAAAAGAGATAAAATTTATAATTAACAATTAAAAAACTCACATATACAATGAATATATCGTGTGTTGCCCTTCAGCCTGCAGAGACAACTATGTGTGAGCGTTTGTGGTGGTTTGGCATAAAACAAAAAATCATAACAAAAAAATGAAAAATAGATATAATTTCACCTATACATAAATTGTAATGAATCAAGAAAAACTTGAAATAATAAACTGGATTCACCTTCAATGGCATTTTCTTGCATATATTGATGAGAAACAAGAGAAGAAGTTGGATTTTACCATTTATGAGATCTCTATGGTTTAAATTCAATCATTATGCCTTTTGAATCACCATCGTCCTATAACATGTGACTTCTAACACCAACATCCTATTTTTCCCATGCTATGGTTGTCTTACTCTGCATGTAAATGCAAAAAAAATGTTAAAACATAAATTAAAAACATCCTAAAATATAAAAATTATTATTGGTGAAAATAGAATAATTACCTTTAACTCTTCGACAGTCATAGAAATGCTTTTTAATTTAGCATGTAGTACATTTGGTGAACCAGTATCCTATAAATTATGAAAACTTTCATAATAAAGAGTTAAATGTAATTTACTGAGACAACCATGAGAGGTTTGTCTTACTGGCTTGTCTGAACAATATAGAGCTCTGATTTGATTCGATTAAAAATATATGTACACCAGTATAATATCTTATGGTACTCTAAACAACGAACAATATAAGCCATGATCAAAATGGAATATCCAATCTTCCAAGCAAAAATAGTGTTGCTTGGAAAAATTTAATAATTGCCTTGAAATCATTGTTTGAAATAGAGTTATTGGTTAACCCTCTCTTGGACTTCATCGTAGAGGCTGCAAAAAAAATAATTAGGTGACAACAAATTTTAAATTATGAAATTTAAGATAATCAACTGAAGAGAATTATACTTGACAACAATTCTGAAGAGATATCAAAATGCTCCGCCAAGAAAACCTTATCATTCTTTGAGAGAAATAGTTTTTGTGTAACTGTAGCGAGACTCTTCTGTGGAAGTCCATTCAATATCTGGATATAAGAGGGTTTGACTATAAAATATATTTTTTGATTCTGTGTTGATAGAGTAACAACCCCAAGATCATTATTGTAGGTATTGATTATATTATGTAGAATAAATTTATCTATTCTAAATTGGGGTATAGAAGCCAAAACATCAAAACCTACATTTTGAACCCATTTATAGTCTATCCCATCTGTCCCCACTAAGTACTCTAAAAATGTGATGCAACTTTAATTTTAGAATGAAATTTTCAATGTTGTTGTTGACATGGTCACCATCACTCTGGAAAGGTGTGGGGTAATGGTCTCTTGGGGAAGGGAAGTGTTAGAAGCTTCACTCTAATCTTGTGCAATAGAAAAAATTCTAAAAAAATAACTACTAATGCCTTTTTATAGATTGTATTGAGTGGGATGGACATGTGGTAGCATGTTATTGGATATACGTGTGGAGTGGACACATGGTAGTATGTTAGTGGACATGTGTGTGGTTGTTTCCATTTGCATTACTACACTTGGTTCATCTGCATTACTGCACCTAGTCCATCTACATTTTTGCAATCGATTCCTCTACATTTTTGCACCTGGTCCATTTGCATTTATTCACCTGATATGTTTGCATTTCTTCACCCAGTCTGTCTACATTGCTGCACTCGGTCCATCTACAATACTTCACCCGATATGTCTACATTTCTACACCTGATCTGTTTGCATTATTAGTTTCACCCGATCCATCTTGCTTTACTTGGTCAGAGTTAGTCATCCACTTGATCTGTCTACTGGGTCCTTCCACCGAAACTATTACTCTATCCTTTCTTTGCACATGGTCCATTTTTCAAATCAATTTTTCACCCGGTCTGAGCTCGGATCATGTGTTGCACACGATCCTACCTCAAGTCATGTGTTGCACCCGATCTAAAATCAGATTGTGTGTTGCACCCGATCTAAAATCAGATTGTGTGTTGCACCCAATTTGAGCCTGGATCTTGTTTTACACCTGGTTCAGTTTTGAGTCTTATTTTGCATCTGATCCAAACCTAGATCCTGTTTTGAACCCAGCTCAGCAAAATAAAAAACATTCAACTCACCAAATTTTTATATTTTTTTATTAAAACGTAAGGTAATCCACCATTTCCTTAGATGTAAGATTGTCCAAGATTCACCATGGTTTTAAAATTGATTCACCAATTTTTTACAAGTACTTTTTAGGTCTAACCCCTTATGCATAACCCTTGATTACAAAGACATGTTAGGAATTCATTCAGATGTGTGCACTCATTGAATATATACAAAGGATGTAAAACCTATGAAAAAAACACAAAGGAAACAAAATCCTGCTTTGCATGATATTGTAAAAGATAAAATCAAAAGGTTTCTAGAAGTAGGATTCATCTATCACATTTTTTATAGCTGATGGGTTTCACCATTATTTATTGTTCCAAATAATGGAAAAATGAGAGTATGTGTGGATTACCGATAATTGAACAAAGTCACACATAAGGATCATTTTCCATTATATTTCATTGACCAAGTTTTGTTAGAAATATAGTCTATTACATCATTTGGATCATGTAAATGTACCTTTACCTTGGTACATACATAGGACACTAGATTAATTTATACGTAAATTATCTAGTTACTTCATGCAATGTAATAATTGCATAAATATCAAAGTGCAAGTTGTACATATGTGAGTTATCCCTTACACATCTAGGTAGAGTGTTGGCCAAGAAACCTATTTTCTATATAAAGGATCATAGGTAGATAATATCATATCATCATAGTGAGATAGATCATAGATAGAGTCATATAGAGTCAGAGTGATATGATGTAGCATTGTGATGTAATATGGTTGGGTGTAATATGCTCAATACCCATTCTTGACCAGTAGCTCTACTCATGGAGTGTTCATTTCCTTCAGATATATTTTGTAAAAACCACCATCATTTTTATATATGTATTATTTTTAATCATCTTGCATATTTGGTTTATGTTATTTTATTTAGCATCTTGTGTGTCATCTCTCATTAAATGATGCATCAAAAGCTAATAGTGATATCATAGCTATGGTAGATCAATGTAAACATAACCATTGTCATTGACCCTACGTTTTTGTCAACATAACATGCCATTAGACTAATCATTGAAAAAAATATTCAAAAGAGTCTAGGTGGTAGAATTACGAAGAGCCACAAGATTAGGATTGAAAGAAGTATCATATTCTAGAATACTGAGATTGCATATGGCTAGAGTATTTCCACAAAATTTCAAAGTAAAACTTGTGAAGACTGGGACTCACCATTTGATCCACTAGTTTGATGTGCCAACTAGTGAAGCTCATATAAGAGACCTATAAAAATTGACCTGGAGTTTCTTCTATTACAAGGAATTGATTCTCAGATTATTGAGACACGACATACAATAGAAAGCTAGGATATTGCAACCTTATTACCATAAAATCAGAGTGCTTTCATAGTGTAAATGTTAGTTACTACAAGAGAAGAATACTACAGAAGAAACTTCTGGAGCAAAATTGTTATGAAGTTGAGAGATAGGAGATCTTGATTGCTAGATTGAAAACTTCATAAGACGAAAAATGCCATAGTAGCCTTGATATAGAAGAGGATGCCATAGAAGCCTTGATCTAGAATAAAATACCATAGAATGCTTGTAAAGCCCACAAAAGCCTTGGTACTAAAAAAGTCCATAGAAGCCTTGATATTGAAGAAGGCCACATAATATTTGATACTAAAAAATACCACAAAAGCCTTGATCATGAAGAATAATTTAGAATAAATTATCTAACTCAAAAGTAGATTTTAGTACAAGAAGGTTAGGAGGAGTATCGTCTTCAGAATCAATCCAGCACCTGAAACAAAAGAGATCAAGAGAAGATATCATTGATGAAGAATGACTAGGAGAGTCCTGCTCAAATACAAAGGTAGTAGAATTAGAGATCCAAGAGAATATCTTACCACCAACACTTCTATAAGTAGAAGGTTTAAGATAAGGTCTCAACAAATACCAGAAGGATTTGTAGAATCAAAGGCCTTGAAGAGGTCTCTATGAGAATCTAGTAAAAGTCTTGGTGAGCCTTACTAAAGAATTCATCAAAGGAGTTCCAAGGATAACTCATTGGATAAATTCACTGTTGGAGATAGTGAAATATTTGGGATAATTATCGTCATCCGAAAATAAGCCAAAAAAGAGGAATTTGGAAAGGACTGCCAAATATTAGAAGACCTCAAGACATACAAAATCTTGATAAGAAGCCTACAAAATCTAGGATACCTATATATTACCTCTCACAAAAATAAGGTACCACTTTATAATCAAATACCTCTTCACATCTACAATAAAAAGGAGACTACAAGAGGAGAACAATCCACTAAAATTCCAAGAAGAGAGATCATCTTTTGGCGTAGCAAAATTTTTTCAAGGCAACCTATATAAAGAGATAAAATATCTCATCTAAGAAAACAACTTGGTTTTCATATACATCAATATATACATCCTCTACAAAAGTGGCAAAAAGAGATTTAATAAAAATGTAAGCAAATATTGGTGCAAGTAGGTTCATTAAGTGGACTACTTATCATATGTGTTTGTGCACCTTAACTAGATTGATGTTGCAAAAAGGAGACTTAAATTAGAGTCTTCAAAAGGTGTAAAAAAAAAGGATTATTTAAGGTTTATTTGCACTTTAATATTTTATTAGATTTCATAAAATTTAAACTATCTATCACCTACTTATTATCTACTTTGGAAAAGAAAATGAAGACTAGCTCCTATTACCTTTTATGTTGAAGAAATTTTAGAATAATTCTTGAAGATTCATTTTAGATTATTATTGATTAATTTGCAGTAGATTGATTTATTGCATTAGTTTTTGAGAGTTAATTGGAGTAATAAGGTGATATTATGAGTGCATTAAAATATTATTAGATTTGCACCATTAGATTACTCTCAAAAAGGATTGTTGCTTGTCTTCTTGAGAAGGGCACACAAATAGAATTAATCAAAGTATTTAAAGACACTATTAGTGCACAAATATCTGCAAATTTGGGTGTCCTCAGGAAGCCACAATATAAGATCTATCTTCCAATTTTTTGGAGAAGAATGTAACCACAAAAAAGAGTATCAAAGGAACCATTGAAAAAGACTTGGTGAGTCTCAAGTTCAAGGCACAATAATAGTGCAAAACAATACAACAAAATAAAGCTTCCATTATGTGGTTATAAGCTTGGAATATTTCATAAAACATCCAAGCTAAAAGGGGAAGTTGTCTATTCTAAAGGAAAAACACAAAATCCCTATTGCACTCAAATATTCTGCCTCAAAATAAAAAATTTAGATGTGAAAGAAAGAGTGCAAAATGAAGGTGCAATAAGAATACTAAATTTTATATTATATTGCACAAATCCTAATCTAGTTATATAGGGATAAAAAGGCAAATTTAAAGGTGCTCTAGAAGCACTATACTTTTTGGAAAAATCAGCCAAATACGGTCATATGCTAGTAGAATTCAAGCTCAGTCCAAGGAGCTAATCAATATGCTCACACTCCTCACATCAAAGATGGTCGAATATAAAAAATACAACAAAGGTAGAAAAACATAAATAAAAGAGCAATAGCATCTATAGAAGGAGAACGTATGAAAGCAAGGAAGGCACCATTGGAGCATTACTCACTCAATAATCATTGGTAGAAATTGGTGCTCAAAGACTCCATATTATTTCTCCATATCCCAACTGAAAGCAAGTGCAAGTGAACAAAAGAGGAGCTAGGAATTATTAAAGCTTAAAGGATTCCAAAAAGGCCTATTTGAACTATAGAGAGCAAGGACATCCATGTAGAGAAAGAATGCAACACTTGTCACAAAAGGAGAACCCTAACACTCAAGGCAAGAGATCACTCATATTCAAGAAAGGAGTTACAAAAATAGGTTGGTGCATTTAATGTATGGGATACACTTATCTCCAGGGAAAATGTAATATTTTACTGAAGTGTAACGTCTAAACATTACAAGGAGTACAAACACATCATTTGCACCAAACTCATCTCAAGTGCTCAATGTGAAATGGACGTGCCACTTGGTACCTTAGACAAGAAGCTTCTCCATATTAAGGACATCAATGCTCAAGGTCAAAGAGAGAGTGCAAGTTAATTCTCATCTCGGTATTTACTCTTCATCATCTGTGTGCACAATGCAGAATTGCAGCATGGAAAGAAGGTTCTAGAGCCTTCAATGCTCAATCCAAGTGAGGTCAAAGTGAGAGTCCAAGTAGAACCAATTTTGGAATGTGTATAGCTCCAAGCATTTATATTGGAGGATGTAGTCATAGCGTCTACATAAACTACATGAAACCCTAGATTCTTAGCAAGAACAATGTCATATATTTCTTGGTGAAAGGTAAAGTAGAATTCCCATTATTATATGATTTCTTTCCTTGGGAGTATTTAATTAATTGAAAGTAATTTATCAATAGGTTAGCATATAAAATATTTGCAATGTAAATCATAGGAGCAATATGGATTTCTACTGAAATATAATAATTATTTGCAAATATTATTGTGATCTAATTTATCCAAATATTAGGGAGTCATAAGGACGACTACTTAAAATTAATTAATTGGAAAATTAGATACACTCAACCTAACTCCCAATAGGTTATTTATAAAGAGAGGTTTATCAAAGTTTTTTCAAAAGTATAATATACATATTATTATTATTGTATCAAACCTATCAAAAGGAGATAGGTCCAAAATTATTACCTCTTTTAAATTTTGGAATAGTGCTTAGTTCAATAGGAGTAATAAGGAATATTAAGAATTGATTTTTCCATGTACAAAACCTTTACAAAATCAATTATATATTGAACTATAATTTACAAAAAGCACTATATCTTATCCATAGCAAACTAGGGAGTCATAAGGCATTCTAAAAAATATAAGAATTGATATTAGGGAAGTTAAATGGCTTCAAATAAATTCTTCCTAGTAGAATCACAATTACTCAAGGGTCCTAATTATTTCTCCTCGAAGAATAAGGTGAAAACCATCTTGGTATATTAAAAACTATGGGATATTGTCAAAGGGAAATTTCAAATACCTACCACATATGATATTGAAATCCAAAAGTTCATAGAAAATGATTCATAGGCTTTAATGATAATAACCTTCACAATCACTGATGAAATACAACCCTATATTAGTTCTATAGAAGCATATTCATATGAATGGACAAGTCTAGATAAAATATTCAAAGAAAATAATAAGACAATTATTCTCCATATTCAGGCTCAACTTCATTCATTAAAAATGAATAATAGAGAAAGCATAGAACTATTCCTAAGGAAGGTAGTCAATATCAAAGGGAAATTATTTACCTTAGGAAAAACAATAAAAGATGAACTAATTACTTAAATAACTATGAGAGCACTTCCAAACAACTATAACAAATTGGTAACATCTATATAAGTTCTAATTAAAGATACTTATTTTGATGATTTAGTCAATATTTTACAGGAATATGAAGTGGAAAATATACATAAAGATGAAATGTCTAACAATGCACTAGCATCTAAAGAAAATCCACAGGGAAACATTGCTACTTTATCAAAAGGATGAAAGGCATGGTACAACAGGTATTGTCAGATATGCAGGAAGAAATACCATAGCACTAGCTACTACAGGTTCAATCCCAAAAATCAGAATGAAGGAACAATGAGAACCAATTTCATCATGGCAATATCAAAATCCTCGTAAACAATAATTTCAGTGTCCAACTAATTATCCACAATTGGAATATCGAAAAAGAAATAAAAAAGACATCTAGCATAGAGGATAATTGAAATTGAAGAACTGGAATAATCGATAGATGATTATGAAATAAAATCTCTCTCATAAAGAATGATAGACTACAAAGACACCAATCACTTGCTTGAATAGGTTGAAGAAAATAGATAAGAATATTCAAAATCTCAAGGAATATATGAAGATCCACATTGAATACTGAAGTCTTCAATATCCAAATAATGTAATATAGAGGGATTTTAGAAATAGATTCTATTACATCATGTGGATCATGTAAATGTACCTTTACCTTGGTGCATACTTAGGACATTAGATTACTTTAGGGGAATTTATCTAGTTACTTCATGCAATGTAATAACTACACAAGTGTCAAAGTGCAAGTTGTACATGTGCAATTTATCCCTTACATATCTAGGTAGAGTGTTGGCCAAGGAACCTATTTCCTATATAAAGGACCATAGGTAGATAATATCATATAATCATAGTGAGATAGATCATAGAGAGAGTCATATAGAGTCATAGTGATATGATGTAGCATTGTGATGTAATCTAGTGGGGTGTAATATGCTCAATATCCATTCTTGATCAGTAGATCTATTCATGGAGTGTTCATTTCCTCTAGAGCTATTTTGTAAACACCACCATCATTGTTATATATGTATTATTTTCAGTCATCTTGTAGATTTTCTAAATGCCATTTTATTCAGCATCTTGTGTGTCATCTCTCATTACATGCTGCATCAAAAGCTAAAAAGTGTTAGATACACTTTTTGGAAAGAGATATTTCTATTATCATGATGGATTTACTGGGTATAACCATATTTAGGTTGCAGTTAAAGATTAAGAAAAAATAACCTTCACTTGTCCATGGGAAAATTTTACCTGTAGAGTCCTACCTTTTGGAATTTGTAATGCTCCAACAACCTTACAACGAGTTGTTCTTACCATATTTTTTGACTTGAATAATGATTGTGTAGAAATCTACATAAATGATTTTACAATTTGTGAGGAAGCCTTTAATATAGCTTTAGAATATCTCGGAAAGGTCCTAACCACTGTGATACATATAATTTAGCCCTAAATCCTGACAAATGATTTATGATGATGGAAGAAGTCATTTTACTTAGCCATCATATCTCATCAAGAGGAATCTTGGTAGATCCCAAAAATATAAAGATCATTAAAAACTTTCCTCCACCACAAACACAAATAGATGTTAGGAGCTTTTTGGGACATATTATATTTTATCATCATTTCATCAAGAATTTTAGTACAATTGCAAATCCTATGTTTGTATTTCTAATGAAAGATATTGAGTTCAAATGGAATGAAAATTTTCAAAATGCTTTTGACACTTTAAAAGAAAAATTGATCACTTCACCTATGTTGAGAGGCCCAAACTAGGAATTACCATTTCACATTCAAATTTAAGCACCAATACTACAATTGAAGTAGCATTGGGTAAGTGGACAATGTGGAGCATTATGCAATATACTATATTAGCAATAATATCATAGGAACTGAAAATAACTATACTACCACCGAAATATAATTCGTAGTCGTATCATATGCTATTAATAAATTTTACCACTATATCATAAGATATCAAGTGTTTGTTCATGCAAATCGTTTGGCAATCAAATACTAGATGAAAAAAACTATGGTTAGTGGTTGAATAATTCATTGGTTATTGCTACTATAAGATTTTGATATCACTATAGTAGATAAAATAGGAAAGGCTAATGTAGTAGCTCACTTCTTCTCTAGATTGAACAACCTAGGAGAAGAGAAATTGGTAGAGGATTTTTTTATTATTATTGTTTGTTTGCAATATCAATAAAATCACCATGATTTGTTGATATTGCTAATTATTTAGCAATAGGAAAAGTCCCCTCTCATTTTACCCCAAAGGAGAAAAAATGATTGATAAAATAAAACTCATCCTTTATGTGGATAAATAGTCTACTATTTAAATGTGGATCCAATTACATATTATGTCAATGCATTCAACGGGATGAGGTGTATGATGTTCTACATGCATGTCATGATGAACCATCAGGAAAATATTATTCAATAAAGCATACAATTAATTTTTTTTTTGAATTAGTTGTTATTGGCCATCCCTTCATAAGGATGCTAAAATGTATGTACATCATTGTGATGCATGTTATTGTAGTTTTTATTTTATTTGTTTTTAATCATTTATTAAAAATAAGTTAATGCTCTCTTTCCCATGTTAATCTCTATTTCGTCATGTTCTCCATGTTTTCCAATATTTTATCTCTTTTTGTTAACACTCTTTGAATCTTTCTACTGATGTATGCTTTTCTGTTACAAGATTATGAGTAGGTAATGTATTTGGTTCTCTAAGGACATTTTGATGCTCTATTTCACATACACAAGTTTTTTCTTACATTGATTTGAATTTGTATATTGATTATTTGTATGCTCTTCTTAGTTACAAGTGCTATCTCCAGTGTAGAGGCAAAAAGAACACAATAAATAATGTTTGTAAACATGTATGTATTTTCTACCAAACCACCATATTTTTATTCTAATTAGTACATTATCTTGAGCCCTCAGAGAATTAAAATCTCTTCATTATACTTTTCTAAATTGAAAAATATTTTCTTTACAAGTAAAATATCACCTACTGGCAATGCAAATAAGGGGGCCAAATATCCTACTAAAAAGAGTATCCTAAATTATTTTAGTGATATATCGAAATCCAATGAGCCATCAACATCAAAGAAAATTAAATATACAAATGATTTTTGACTTTTGAATACTTAGTTGTATATTCAATGATTATTATAAATAATGCTTTCTTTCTCAAATAGTTAACTCACAATATGTACCTCTATCCATAGTTTATGATGATATGAATCATATTCTTGTTTGTAAGTTTTTTGGTTAAATCCAAAAATGATAAAAAATATTATTGTATGCTACTATGCAGAATACCTTATTGACCCTGATATGCCTCCACTTGAAGATATTCCTCGCCAAGATATGCCTTCTAATGATAATTCTCTTAACAATGACATCCAAAAACTCTTGAATATATTCTTCAAACGTTCATGTCGGTTGAAAATGAAAGTAATAAATCAAATATATTAAAATATTATTTTGAATACTCAAGAAAAAATACTAAAAAGAGAAGACATCTGACTGGGTTATTGGAAGGGCATTTAAAGATGAATGGGAAAAAAAGATTTAGTAGATAGAGCCTATCCCTTCCATGGACAACTAATTCGAATAAAAAGAATGTAGATGCAAATTTTATAGTTGGAAACTAGGTAAGGATCACAAACTGCAAAATAAGAAAGATACAAGACAAAAATTTGCTAGCAAAGTTTATGTAAAAGTTTGAGGAAGTGATGGTAAAATTAAAAAAAAAATAAGTAGAAGGATGCATCAGAATGTATAATGTCAGATATACAATAGAATATGAAAATCACTTAAAGCAACAAAAATATCTTGTTGGGAAAGGTGGAAAGATTAAATCCCAATTTCAAAAACTCAAAAAACCACTTTAGCTTAAAACTTTTCGTAGTTGGTTGTTGTATATAATATTCTTAAAAAGGGTATATCCATGTCTAATTTTAGTGATTATAAGCACCTATTTGAAATAGCCGATGTGCAAGACCTTCCTAGTTTCCATTGTTCAGGTCTAAGTGGTTAGGAAATGGTAAAATGTCTATCATTAGTTGAGGAGGACCTAAGGAAGAAATTAAAACATGCCATATTCATATAACTTACTATTGATGAGGTGATGGCTATGGACAACATATCATGGATTTGCATACATATGTACACATTTTAAAATCATGTAAGGTAGCCTACTTTGCTATAATTATATAATATGGTGGAAATTTCAAATACATAAAACATCTATAATGTTATTATGAGTAGTTTAAAGGATATTGTAGGAATGAAAGATATAGATATAGCCACAAAGTTAATATGCATCAGAGTTGATGGTGATTCTATAATGCAAGGGCACAAGAATGGTCTTTGTGTTTATCTTTAAATTTCAGTTGCCCCATATATGATATCCATTCATTGCATGGCTAATAGATTAAATACAGCATATAAAATCATGAGCTCTTTTTAAAATATTGTGAGAGTAGAAGACCTTATTCGTAAAATATATTCTTATTTTTATTGCAATAAAAATATGTTTGCAAAGTTTTAAAAATTTGCACTAGGAGTTATAGAAGGAAAAAAATGTTAAAATATGTGGATACAAGGTGGATTTCAATGTATCAACCTACACAGATTTTTCAAAGAATATCAATAATTAACGGGGTTGATGTATGCAAATCATAGGACTATTGATAAGGCAAAATATCTGTTGTTTCGTTTGACTAATTTTGAAACCCTTTTAACATTATGTGGTATTATTCCAATGTTACATGAAATGAAGAGGATGATTAAAATTGCACGAGATATCCATATATATCATTGATTTCATAAGGATGAGAAAAAAAATATGTGTGATTATTGATAGGTTATATGTGTCCAAAAAATATTTTGAAGATCCCTTGTTTGATAGTTGGAATACATTGACAAACCTAAACAATATAAACAACTTTATGAAGTTTGACATCAGTTATCATCTTTGTATTAATATTCATGGAAATATGATACCTTTGTATTGCTTTGAAATATAGGTAAGTATAGTTGCTAACGATGTTGAACAAGTTCATGTAACACACAATATATTTGAAGTTGTTTTACACAAAATAAAGATAAATTTATTTAAAATAGCATAATAATTGATAAAAGAGATAAGAGAATGGTTTCAAAGAGATGAGTTGCTTGAGGTAATGGGTGTGGTTAACCCCATGTTTTGGGGTCCTTGTACTGAATGCAATTCTACACATGAGTTGTTTGTTAAATATATGTTCATACTTATTAACCATTTCAGTAAAAGTGTGGAAGTCAATGGTGTTGAAATTAAAGGTATACTCAACAAAGATATTTTAAAACAACAGTCATTGCATTTTTGTGGAACAACGGTTGAACAAACGTTAATTTTGATTAACATCCATGAGACTGGTTCCATTGCACATTTGTGGCAAAAATTGTATCCGAGTAGTGTCTTGTAAGTTACTATTAGTGAATACTTTTGTTTATATGAATTATGTCAAACAATGATATTGGAATCTGTGGAATATGAGAGGGTTTTTAGTGCACTATCTTTCGTTAAATCTAAACTCTGCAATAGGCTAGACAAAAATTTCAAAATTATTTGAGAATTTATGTGTCATCGTATCAATTGAACAAATTTCCTTATTATAGTGCAATGGCATATTGGAATTCTCTTGTAGGTAGAAGGGGTATTGGGAATATGAATGATAATGAGGATAATTATAATATCAGTGATCAAATTGTAGGGACATAGATAATTTCTATGCATGATAGTGATTTTGGACAAGCTAAGAAGTGTTTGTTTTAGCTACCTGATTTACAAATTTTCCAATATTGTGATTTTTCCAGTATTTCACAACATTAATAAATTCGAATTTATTTGATATCAGATTTCACAATAGTGATTTTTTATAAAATCTGAAAGTTTGTTTTAGCTACCTGATTTGGGATTCTAGACAAGCCGAGAATATTTGTTTATGGATCCTAGTGTTGTTTTTGAAATAGTTTTAATTGCATTTATATCATAGTATTTATTTGTTTCAGTTACTTGAATTGTAATTTTTACAAGATTTTACAACCTTGTTCAATATAAATATGTTTATTTATCATCACAAGATTATTTCATCTATCTGAATTGTAAATTTATTCTTTATCAAACAACACTATCTTTCAAATTATATGTTTTATGATTTAAAATATAGAATTCTCTTTCATAATCGATTTACAACATATTTTTCAAAAATATAGTGTATTGATATTAATGTATGGGATAACTGAGTTGAATGGTGAATATAGTTTAATCATTCATTTCTTTTTAGATTGTAATTGTGAATATAATTTAATCATTATAAATTAAAAAAACAAAACATGAATATAAATAGAAACAACCAATGAGTGATAGAAGACATATTAACAAAAGACTTTTTCATTAATTACATAGAAAAAATATAGTACAAAATTAATTACAAAACCAACATCCAGAACATTCTTTCAACAATGAAATGTTTTACAACAAAGCAATTTTTTCAAAGGTAAGTAGGGGTAGATTCAGATGCTCCTTGTGCACATGGATCACCTAGGCCTTGATATTCAGTATTTCCTTGGATATCTGCATCTCCTTGAGTTTGAGATACTCCATGTATATCTGCATCTCCTTGAGTTTGAGATACTCCATGTATATATGCATCTCCTTTAGTTTGATATGCTTCTACATTTGTAGGTTATTTTTCCTTATCTCTTGTACCAATAACCTATTCAAGCCATTTCAGTGCTCCTATTTTTATGAGGCCTTCCTCTACCTTTTGTAAGCTCCCTAGCAACAATCTATCATCTTTGGTTGGATTCTCAAGGACTACATGTTCATTTTGTTTAAGCTTATTCTTAAGCAAGATATTTGGATCCATTTTCTGCTCGAGGTTAATTTCTTTTAAATAATTATTATCCCTAACCTTATTTTGTAAGGTATCCTTCATTGTTATTTCATTTAAGATTTATTTATTTATATCCTCGATATTAACAGCCAAGAAATTAACTTGTTTCCATAAATTCTAGAAATTAACCTGCATAAAAATTAAATAATGCCTCAGTTAGTCGAGAGTTATATTACAAAAGACAATGATAAATTTTATTGCATCTAAAGTCTCACCTCAATAACATATCTTGTAGCATCAGCAATTAAAAATTTCTTGTTATAATAATCCCATAGGTTGTAATACGTCTGGGCTTAAACATTCAAGTTCTCTAACTTGCTCAACATAGTCTTTAAAATATTATCATCATAAGAAACATAAGGGTTCATCAATCTTGATTGGGCTTGATGTAGTAACCCAGCAAGCTTCTCAATTTGGTTTCGTATAGGGGAAAAAATTTCTTCCCTTTTATCATAATTTTTATAGAGGGCATTTATTTCCTTGACAAGGATATTTTCCCACAATTCACAATCCTTCAATTCATTCACATTTTCAAGAAAAAACATCCTATATCAATGAATAACAACTATCAAAAACCAACTTATATTTAGATAAAGTAACTTATTCATCCTCAATATTAGGATTGGAGATGTCAGAAGGCCATGATGAAATTATCTGAGCTTTAGGTTCTTATTGTAAATTTACCATCTCTAACACTTTTAACCCTTTAATATTCCCTTGAAGAAGAAAATCATGATCAAATTCTGGCACATCTAAACCAGAGGTTGAAACATCTTTCAAAGAAACACTAGTTATTGAAAATGATAATGATGGAAATCTAGATGCATGTCCCTATGTGTTCGATTGTGTGGGTCATGCATGTGATCTCGGTCCATTAAGTTTTTTCCATCAATTTGACCTCACATTAATTATTTTTATTTTTGAGATTTTCATACTACTGGTACTGGTGGTGGTAGACCTGGTGGTGGTGGTGTATCTTGTGGTGGTGTATCTTGTGGTGGTGTTAGTGGCATCATTTTCTTCCTTATTTCATGAAATTTTGGGGAGGGACCTAAATATATTATAATAAAATATTATTAAACAAAATTGAAGGAGATACAATTTATAATTAACAATTAAAAAACTCACATATCTAATGAACAGATCGTGTGCTGCCCTTAAGCCTATGGAGACAACTGGGTATGAGTGTTTGTGGTGGTTTGGCATAAAACTAAAAAAATACCAAAAAAATTGAAAAATAGATATAATTTCAACTAAAAAAAAATGGTAATGAATCAAGAAAAACTTGAAATAATAAACTTAGTCATCATTGGTATGACATAACTAGATTTACCTTCCATGGCATTTGCTTGCACATGTTGACGAGATACGAGAGAATAATATGGCTTCTACCGTTTATGAGGTCTCTATGGCTGAAATTTAATCATTATGCCTTTTGAATCACCATTGTCCTCTAGCATGTGACTTCTGACACTAGCATCCTTTTTTGCCCATGCTATGGTTATCTTACTCTACATTTAGATGGAAAAAAAAAATTAAAATATAAATTAAAAACATCCTAAAATATAAAAATTATTATTGGTGAAAAATAGAATAATTACATTTAACTCTTCGATAGTCATAGCAATGCTTTTTAATTTAGCATGTAGTATAGTTGGTGAACCAGTATCCTGTAAATTATGAAAACATTCATAATAAAGAGCTAAAATATAATTTACCAAGGCAACCATGAGAGTTTGTCTGACTGGCTTGTTTGAACAACATAGAGTTCTAATATGATTTAATCAATAATATATGTACACCAGCAGAATATCTCATGGTACTCTAAAAAATGAATAATATAAGCTAATGACTAGAATGGAATCTCCAATATTCCAAGCAGAAATAGTGTTGCTTGGAAAAATTCAAGAATTGCCTTAAAATCATTGTTTGAAATAGAGTTATTGGTTAACCCTCTTTTGAAATTTGTCATAGAGGCTGCAAAAATAATAATTAGTTGATAATAAATTTTAAATTATAAATTTTAATATAATCAACTAAAGAGAATTATACCTGACAATAATTTCTAAGATATATCAAAATGCTCCTCCAAGAAAGCCTTATCATTCTTCAAGAGAAATAGCTTTCGTGTAACTGCAGTGAGACCCTTCTGTGGAAGTCCAGTCAATATCTGGATATCATAGGGTTTGACTATAAAATATATTTTTGATTCTATGTTGACAGAGTAATGAATCTAAGATCATTATCATAGGCATCGATTATATTATGTAAAATAAATTTATCTATTCTAAATTGGGGCATGGAAGACAAACCCTCAAAACCTACATTATGAACCCATTTATAATCTATCCCATTTGTCCCTGCTAAGTACTCTAGAAATGTGATGCAACTTTGATTTTTCAATGAAATTTTTAGTGCGGTTTTTGACATGGTCGCCATCAATTTGGAAAGTTGTGGGGTAATGGTCTCTTGGGAAATGGAAGTGTTAGAAACTTTGCTCTAATATCGTGTAGCAAAAAAATATCCTAAAAAATAATAGTTGTTGATATCTTTTTATAGACGAGACTGAGTGGGATGGACATGTGGTAGTATGTTATTGGAAATAAGTGTGGGGTGGACACATGGTAGCATATTAGTGGACATGCATGTGGTGATGTCCATCTACATTACTACACCTGATCCATCTACATTAATGCATCTAGTCCATATAAATTTTTGAAAATGGTCCCTCTACATTTTTGCATCTGGCCTATTTGCATTTATTCACCCGGTCCATATGCATTTCTTCACCTGGTTTGTTTGCATTGCTACAGTCGATCTATCTACAATACTTTACTCGATCTATTTTTATTTTTGTACCTGATACATCTGCATTATCAATTTCACCTAACCCATATTGATTTACTTGTTTAGAGTTATTTATCCACCCAATTCGTCTACTAGGTCCTTCTTCCACCTAGTCTGTCTGTCGGGTTCTTCTTCCACCAAAACTGTTACTTTGTCCTTTCTTTGTACATGATTCATTTTTTGGATTAGTTTTTCACCCGATCTGAGCTTAGATTGTATGTTGCACCTGGTATAAGCTCAAGTCGTGTGTTGCACTTGATCCGATATTAGATCGTGTGTTGCACCAAGTCTGAGTCTGGATCTTGTTTTACACTCGATTTGGGCCTGAGTCTTGTTTTACACCTGATTTGGGCTCAAATATTTTTTTGTACCCATTCCGATGAAACTGAAAACATTCAATTCACCAAATTTTTACAATTTTTTATTAAAATGTAAGGTAATTCACCATTTCCTTTTATGTGAGGTTGTCCAAGATTCACCATGGTTTCAAAATGGATTCACCAATTTTTACAAGTACTTTTTGGATGCGAACCCTTATGCATAACCCTGGATTACAAAGATATGTCAGGAATACATTCAGATGTGTGCACTCATTGAATATATACAAAGGATGTAAAACTATGAAAAAATCACAAAGGAAATTGAATCCTATTTTGAACGATATTGTGAAAGATAAAATCAAAAGGTTGCTAGAAGTAGGATTCATCTATCCCATTTTTATAGTTGATGGGTTTCACCATTGGTTATTTTTCCAAAGAATGGAAAAATAAGAGTATGTGTAGATTATCGAGAATTGAAAAAAGTCACACATTAGGATCATTTTCCATTACCTTTCATTGACAAAGTGTTCTTAGAAATAAAGTCTATTAAATCATTTGGATCATGTAAATGTACCTTTATCTTAGTACATACTTAGGACACTAGATTACTTTAGACATAAGTTTTCTAGTTACTTCATGCAATGTAATAACTGCACGAGTATCAAATTGTAAGTTGTACATGTGCAAGCTATCCCTTGCACATCTAGGTAGAGTGTTGGCCAAGGAACCTATTTCCTATATAAAGGGCCATAGGTAGATAAGATCATATCATCATAGTGAGATAGATCATAGAGAGAGTCATATAGATTCATATTGATATGATGTAGCATTGTTATGTAATATAGTGAGGTGTAATATGCTCAATGCCCATTCTTGATCATTAGATCTACTCATGGAGTATTCATTTCCTCCAGAGCTATTTTTTAAACACCACCATCATTTTTATATATGTATTATTTTTAATCATCATGCAAATTTGTTTTATATCATTTTATTTAGCATTTTTTTTGTCATCTCTCATTACATGATGCATCCAAAAATAATAGTTGTATCATATCTATGGTAAGTCAATAGGAAAACCACCATTGTCATTGACCCTATGTTTTTGTCAACTTGACATGCCATTGGACCAGTCACTGACAAAAATACTCAAAAGAGTCTAGGTGGTAGAATTACAAAGAGCCATAAGATTAGGACTGAAAGAAATCTCATATTCTAGAATACTAAGATTGCATATGACTAGAGTATTTCCACAAAGTTTCAAGGGAAAACTTGTGAATATTAGGACTTAACATTTGATCCACTGGTTTGATATGCCAACTAGTGAAGCTCATATAAGAGACCTGGAAAAATAACCTAGAGTTTCTTTAATTATAGAGAACTGATTCTCAGATGATTGGAACACCTCCTACAATAGAAAGGTAGGATATTTCAACTTCACTGCCAAAAATTTAGAGTGCTTTTATAGTGTAAAGGTTAGTTACTTCAAGAGAAGAATACTAAAAAAGAAACTTTTGGAGAAAAATTATTATGATTTTGGGAGACATGAGATCTTGATTGCTATATTAGAAACTTCATAATAATAAAAAGGCCATAGTAGCCTTGATCCAGAAGATGCGGCCATAGAAGCCTTGATCCAGAAGAAAAGACCATAGAAGCCTTGAAAATGCCATAGAAGCCTTGGTACTAAAAAATTCCATAGAAGCCTTGATCCTTAAGAAGGCCATAGAAGCCTTGATATTAAAAAAGTCCATAAAAGCCTTGAAACAGAAGAAGACTTCAAAAGAAAGCATCCAACTCAAATGCATATTTTAGTACTAATATTTTTCTATAGGAATAGGAATATTCAGTGAGTTGGAAAATCTTCCTACAAGAAGGTTAGGAGGAGTATCTTCTTCATAATCAGTCCAGCACCTAAAGCAAAAGATATCAAGAGAAGATCTCATTGGTGAATAATGACTAGGTGAGTCCTACTCGAATACAAAGATAGTAGAATCAGATATCCAGGAGAATATATTTCTAAGAACACTTCCAGAAGTAGAAGGTTAAATATAAGGTCTCAAGGAAGACTAGAAGGAGTTGCAGAATCAAAGGTCTTAGAGAGGTCTCTATGAGCATCCAATAAAAGGCTTGGTGAACCTTGATGAATACTTCATCAAAGGAGTTCTAATGAGAACTCATTGGAGAAATTCACTATTGGAGGTAGTGAAATATTTGTGACAATTATTGCCATTTGACAAGCCAAAGAAGAAGAATTTTGCAAGGAGTGCCAAATCTTAGAAGACATCAAGACATAAAAAATCTTGAGAAGAAGGCTACCAAATCCTAGATACCTAGATATTACCTATCATAACAAGAAGGTACCACTTAAGAATAAAATATATCTTCACATCTACAACAAAAATAAGGAAACTATAAGAGATGAAAAAGTCACCAAAATTCCTAGCTCATGAAAGAGAGATCATATTTTGGTTATGAATAAGTTGTTCAAGATAGCCTACAAAAAGAGCTGCAATATCTCATCTAAGACAACAACTTGGTGTTCGTAGACATCAAGATCTACATCCTCTACAAAAGTGGCAAAAATAGCTTTTAGAAATATGTAATCAACTATTGATGCAAGTAGATTCATTAAGTGGACTACTTATCAGATTTGTTTATGCACATTAACTAGATTGAAGTTGCAAATAGGAGAATTAAATTAGAGTCTTCAAAAGGTGCAAAAAGAAATGATTCTTTAAGGTTCATTTGCACTTTAGTAGTTGATTATATTTCATAAATTTTAAACTATCTATCAACTACCTAATATCTACTTTGTAAAATAAAATGAAGACTAGCTCCTATTACCTTTTATGTTAAAGAAATTTTAGAATAATTCTTGAAGATTTATTTCAGATTATTCTTGATTAAGTTGCAGTAGATTGATTAAGTGCATTAGTTTTTGAGAGTTAATTGGATTAATAAGGTGATATTATTAGTGCATTAAAAAAATATTAGAATTTGCACCATTAGATTACTCTCAAAAAGGACTATTGCTTGTATTCTTCAGAAGGGCATAAAAATAGAATTAATCAAAGTGTCTGAAGATACTATTAGTGCATAAATATCTATAACTTTGGGTGGCCTGAGGAAGCCACAATATAAGCTCTATCCTCCAAGTTTTTGGATAAGAATGTAACCACCAAAAATAGCATCAAAGGAAGTATTGAACGAGACTTTGTGATTCTCAAGTTCGAGGAACAATAATAGTTTAAAAAATATAGCAAAATAAAGCTTCCATTATGTGGTTACAAGCTTGGAACCTTTCATAAAACGTCCAAGCTAAAATGAGAAGTTGTCTATTCTAAAGAAAAAATTCAAAACCCCTATTGCACTCAAATATTTTTCCTCAAAAACCAGAATTTAGATGTGAAATAAATAGTGCAAAATTAAGGTGCAATAAGAATACTTTATTTTACATTATATTGCAAAAATACTAATCTTGTTATATAGAGATAAAAAGGTAGATTTAAGGGTTCTCTAGAAGTACTACACATGTTGAAAAAATCAACCAAAGACAGTCGTATGCTAGCAGTATTCAAGATCAGTCCAAGGAGCCAATCAATAGGCTCACACTCCTCCCATCCAAGACAACTGAACCTACAAAATACAACAAAGGTATAAAAACATAAATCAAAGAGAAATAACATATGTGGAAGGAGGATGTATGCAAGCAAGGAAGGTACCATTGGAGCATTACTCACTCCATGATCATTGGTAGTAATTGATGCTCAAAGCCTCCACATTATTGCTTCATATCCCATTTGAAAGCAAGTGCAAGTGAATGAAAGAGGAGTTGGTAATTCTTGAAGCTTAAAGGATTCCAAAAAGGTCCATTTTAACCAGATAAAGGAAGGACATCCATGTAGAGAAAGAGTATAAAACTTATCACCAAAGGAGAACCCTAACACTCAAGATAAAAGAGCACTCATCTTCAAGAAAATAGTTACAAAAATAGGTTGGTCCATTGAGAGTATGGGATACACTTGTCTCTAGGGAAATTTAATGTTTTACTAAAGAAGTGTAACATTCGGACGTTATAGGAAGGAGGATGAACACATCATTTGCACCAAACTCCTCTCAAGCGCTCAATGTGAAATGGACATGCCACTTGGTACCTTAGACAAGAAGCTTCTCCATATTAAGGATATCAATGCTCAAGGTCAAAGAGAGAGCACAAGTTAATTCTCATCTTGGCATTTACTCTTCACCATTTGTGCACACATTACAAAATTACAACATAGAAAGAAGTTGTTAGAGCATTCAATGCTCAATCCAATTGAGGTCAAAGCGAGAGTCCAAGCAACACCAATTTTAGAATGTGTATAGCTCCAATCATTTATATTGGAGGGTGCAGTCTTAGCATCTATATAAACTACATGCAACCCTAGCTTCTCATCAAGAACAACATCGTATATTGTTTGGTGAAAGGTAAAGTTGAATTTCCATTATTATATGTTTTCTTTCCTTGGGAGTTATAAGGTTATGATTAAAGGAATTTAATTAATTGAAAGCAATTTATCAAAAGAAAAATCTTTAGCATATAAAATATTTGTAATATAAATCCTAGGAGCAAAAAGGATTTCTACTAGAATATAATAATTATTTGCAAATATTAGTGTGATCTAATTTATCCAAATATTAGGGATTCATAAGGACTACTACTTAAAATTAATTAATTGAAAAATTAGATACACTCAACCTAACTCCCAACAGGTTATTTATAAAGAGAGGTTTATCAAAGTTTTTTCAAAAGTAGAATATACATATTATTATTATTGTCTCAAATCTATCAAAAAGAGATAAAATGTCCAACATTATTACCTCTTTAAAATTTGGGAACAATGCTTAGTTCAATAGGAGTAATAAAGTATAATAAGAATTGATTTTACCATCTACAAAACCTTTAAAAACAATTATATATTGAACTATAATTTACAAAAAAAACTATTTCTTATTCATGACAAACTAGGGAGTTACAAGGCTTTCTACAAAATATAAGAATTTATATTAGGGAAGTTAAGTTGCTCCAAAAAAATTCTTCCTAGTAGAATCACAATTACTCAAGGGTCCTAATTATTTATCATAGAAGAATAAGGTGAAATATGTCTTGGTATATGAAAAACTCTGGGATATTATCATAGGGAAATTTCAAATACCTACCACATATGATATTGAAATCCAAAAGTTAATATAAAATTATTCAAAGGCTTTAATGATAATAACCTTCACAATCACTGCTGAAGTACAACCCTATATCAGTTCTACAGAAGCATATTCATATGCATGGACAAGTCTAGAGAAAATATTCGAACAAAATAACAAGACAAATATTCTCCATATTCAAACTCAACTTCATTCATTAAAAATGAATAATAGAGAAAGCATGGAACTATTCCTAAGGAAGGTAGCCAATATCAAAGGGAAATTATTTACCTTAGGGAAAATAGTCAAATATGAACTTATTACTTTAATAACTATGAGAGCACTTCCAAATAGCTATAACCAATTGGTAACATCTTTAAGTAAAGATACTTGTTTTGATGAGTTAGTCAATATTTTATAGGAATATGAAACATAAAATATAGGTAAATATGAAATGTCTAAAAATGCACTAGAATCTAAAGAAAATCCATAGGGAAACATTGCTACTTCATCAAAAGGATGAAAAGGATGGTACAATATGTATTATCAAATATGCAAGAAGAAAAACCATAGCACAAGCTACTGCGGGTTTAATCCCAAAAAATTATAATCAAGGAAATCATATGAATAATGGAAACCAATTTCAAACATGATAGTATCAAAATCCTCATTAGAAACAATTTCAGTTTCCAACTAATTATCCACAATTGGAATATCAAAAAAGGAATAAAAAAGGATATCTAGCATAGGGGATAAATGAATTTGAAGAACTAGAAGAATGGATAGATGGTTATGAAATAAAATCTCTCCCATAAAGAATGAAAGACTACGAAGACACCAATAACTTGCTTGAATAGGTTGTAGAAGATAGAGAAGAAGATTCAAAATCTCAAGGAATCTATGAAGATCCAGATTGAAGACTGAATCTTCAATATCCAAATAATGTAATACAGGGGGTGTTATAAATAGATTGTATTACATCATGTGGATCATGTAAATGTACCTTTACCTTGGTGTATACTTGGGAAATTAGATTACTTTAAGGGGAAGTTATCTAGTTAGTTCATGCAATGTAATAACTAAACAACTTTCAAAGTGTAAGTTGTACATGTGCAAGCTATCCCTTGAACATCTAGGTAGAGTGTTGGCCAAGGAACACATTTGCTATATAAAGGGCCATAGGTAGATAATATCATATCATCATTGTCAGATAGATCATAGAGAGAGTCATATAGAGTTAGAGTGATATGATGTAGCTGAAAGCACGAGGATACGAAAGCGAAAAGGAAACACTAAGTGCGATGCATGCGAGGCAAAAGATAACGCTTAAGTCCTAGAAATTGAAAATGCATGAAAGGAGAGAAATGAACGAATTGAAACAAAAAAAAGCAAGTATGGAATGCACAGCCCTTTTATTGATATGCTTTTAAATCTCGGTTACAAGACGTCTCCTCCCTTTTCAGGGGCTAGGAGCGTTAACATTGCTTCGTTTACAATCATGTATTAGTAATCCTTCTTCCGCGTGCCCACATGTAAAATGGGCGGACCAAAACGTCGTCGTCGCTTGTGTTGATGAATCTTGACTCCTTGCTGCTCCTCTAATGTCAAGATCCTGCGTTCAAAGAAACAACAAATAGTCAGTAGCACCTGTAGATAAAATGAAGCATTTGATCTCTAAAGCCCATGAAGGATGCATGCATAAAATTGAATAAAACGATAGATAAAATGAATCAAAACGACCTAAAAATTTCATAGAAGCATCAGGACCTTACCAAGAGGGCACTGCAGTTGGGAAACTCATCATGGATTTCTAATCGCTCCGGGGTGGGACGAATAAACCTGCAACAAAACGTCAAAAAGCACTGCCCTAAATGTCCTATCCCGGAGGCTCCAGATGATCTGCAAAGTTAGGGGTTAGGTAAAAGGGGGTATTTTGGGAAGACCCAGAAGGTCAGATTTCTCCAATTCGGCCTCTGTCATTGGGAATTTGATGATGCTACCTGCATGTTAGTAGAGACGAGAAATAATAGAAACATGGTCAAAATTGCTCAAAACAAGATGAAATTTAAACTACAACCTATTTAAGCAGCATAGAATCAAATGCAAAAATAACAAAAAGCAAATCTGCCACAGATTCCTAATCATTTCGGGGTGGGACGATTAGACCTGTAGCAGTGCAAGGGGCGCCCGCGGGCAGGACACCCGCCGTTTGAGGCTCTGTTTCGGCACCAATCCACTTGGAATTGGTCCAAAACTTCTTATTGAGTGTTGTCGGAAAATTTGGTAGGACAATGTGGCCAGATGTCGGGTTTTGGGGTCCGGATTTGCGCTTCCAATAGTCACCCAATGACCTCCCTTGCAAAAGAGATCAAGGATGTGAAAGGCACAAATCGAAAGGATGTGAGGTAGTAAAATGGCAACACTTCATTGCTCAAAATGCTCCTTCTCTGTCCATTTTTGGGGTGAGAAGACTCACCATTTTATAGACCTGATGGTCTCTTTGGATGGGCATGCAGAGGTGCCACTTGGCAATCATGCCTTCCTAGGAGGGAGGAGATTCCTCCCTGATTTGGGACTTCATGACTGCCCTTGTAACTACCTCTAACGCTCAAAAATGCTCACTCACCCTCACATGCAAGGAAGGAGGAGTTAAGTGGCGGATCTGAGCTGCCATTTGTCAAGATTTGACTTTTTCCCATTGAACTTGCAATTCGCCCCACCCAAGAGCGAATTTTGGTAATCGTCCCTGGGTGGAACGAATACCAATCTGTACTCGTCCCGGGGTGGGACGAATTTGGAGCAGAGTGCCTGAAAGGTGCCAAATTGATCTTTGACCTTCCAAAACTGTTGTGAGAGTGGTTAGGACCATTGTTTAACCTCTGGGGGCTGCCCTAGGGGCTGTGTGTGTCAATGCGATCAGTGTTTGCAGTCACATAATCGGATTGGTGTTGTTTTGGTGTCTATAGATGCCCCTTTTTGGGATGCATTGTGCGTGGCGCAGTGTTGAGCAAAAATAGATAACCAAAGCACTAATGATTAGGGTTTCTCAGTAACCTAACCAACTTTTGATGCCCCAAGTATGGAAAGGGCATGCATTCTTGAATCCTTGCTTTCGACGAGCGAAGGAACTTGATTTCAAGTGTTAACCTATTTTGGTGAGGTGTGACTTGAGCTTGGACATTGATCAATCATGAATAGGCAAAGGGCGCAACCTTTTGTCTATGGGAACCTTGAGTTCATGATTCATGAATGCCAAGCGTTTGATCAGTTTGTGATTATTGCTTGTTTGCTGCCCCAAGCAAGGGCGTGATTGTCTTTGTCAATGATTCTTTGAATGCATGCCATTGCCTTGATTGGGTGTGTATTTGTTGATTGGTGACTAAGTGTGACTACCCCCTCAAGCGACGAATCGATGAGGGAATGACCTTCATGAGAAAAGTGACGAGTCGCTTGACCCAAGATGACTTAGGTGAGGGTGCCTTCAGATGTTTTTCTTGTAATGCTTATGCAGTTTCCCAACATTTGGACCTGTTTTTGGTGGGTTTTATCCCATTTTGTGATGCCGTTTGGGGTTGAAATTGGCAAAAATCCATCCTCCCGTGGAGCGGTCCGGCTATGGTAGCCTTCTTAGGGAGTAGGATAGTGACAATTTGTGACCCCGACATCAGTTTTGTATGCCAAGAATGTCGCAAAACGACTTTTTCACAATTTTATTGTTTAAAAAATATCATCAAATCACTTTTTTTGATTTATTGCATTTTTTGGTGCATTTTTTTGTTGTTTTTGATTTTTTTGTAAGGTCAAACCATCTTATTGTACAATTTTATATATATATAAATATTTTTTTTTTATACATTTGTGATTTGATTTTATGCATAGTGATTGATGTTGATGGATGCATGTTAATTTACATTGATGGATGCATATGGTATGATGAATGTAAATGTTTCTAATTTATATGATATGTAATGGAATGGATGAAATGATTTGTTGATAACTTGGCGTTGGCACCATAGACTGTATAGGACTTATGGCTTTGTGTACTAGGTGATTGTTGTGGTAAATGACTTTTATATATATATATTTTTTGTATTTTATGATGGTGATGTAAGAATGGATTATATACAACAATTGGCTTAGAATGTAGCTAAGTTTTTTTGAGACTCAGAAGCCAAGACTGTACTATTATCTTACAAGATTTTTGAACAAGGTATGAATCGTGCTTGTTTTTGACCAAGTTATTTCACATCCCTATGTGTGCAATTGAGTTCGTTTATGTGGTATTTGTCAGGATACCGCCAGTGCCAGATAGGCTTTCAACCAAACCTGTATTGAGGATCACCTAATTAGCTCCACTAACTCCTTTGTTGTATTTAGTCAGATTAATCTGTTTTGCGATCTAGGATACCATAAGCTAGCTCATCCACATGCAAACATTGATCTGCACACAAGTTAATGTGACAGATATATCATCATGCGGGAGGTTTGCCACCAGTGACCGATAGGCTATCCACCAAACCGGTACTGAGGTTCACCTCATGACCTTTTGAATGTTGAGAGTTCCAGGGATTCAAGTTTGACTCCCTTCTTTTCTTCATTTGTATTGGGATACTTGCTCTTTTATAGTGATGAAAATCACTGTTTATTTTTGTTGTTTCTTTTGAGCAAGGGATTTAAATTTTGGAGTGATGAGAATCACTATTGCTTGTGCTTTTTGATGTATGCACTTTGTGGGATTTGATGTCAATTTTTGGAGTATTGACTTTTGCAAATTTTTGATGTTTTGCAACTTTTTGGAGGACTTGGGATTCTTGGGGAATTGGGTAGGGAAGATTCTTGTCCTTTTGCCAACTCTCAGCATTCTTGGGGTCATTCACACAGGGGGATGAGCAAGATAACCTTTTTCACTGTATAGTATCCTAGACGGCTTCACAGGTTTCATATTTCATTCACACAACTTGGGAATTGTTTTATGTGTTTGAACTTGTGATGGGATGCTACGTAACAAGGTGTATTTCAAGTAAAACTCTACCGTTGTAACATCTGTTCTGACTTTGTACAGCTCTTGGCTAGAAATCTAAAGACAGCTGAATGACGAAAACTCTTGATACATTAGAAGACAACTGACTTATGATATGGCGAAACTGTGGATGATGTTTATTTTTGCTGGATTGTTTACAAAATGGAAAATGTGGAAAATGATGGAATTGCCAAGTGATTACAGTCTATGGTGCTTTTGACCTGTATGATCAACAAATATGCAATGTATGGATGTGATGCCTAATGCAACTATTTTTTTTGTATTTTTGATTTTTGAAGTATGCATGAGAATGAGATGCAGATTTTTTTTGTAATTTTGATGATTTTGTTGTTTTTGAATTTTTTTATATTGACCAAGTGATTGCGAGAATCCTTGGAGCTTTTGGGTTGACCAAAGGGATTATGGGCACCTTTGGAGCATTTTGGGATTGACCAAAGGATTGATGGACTCCTTGGGGTTTGACCAAAGGGATTATGGGCACCTTTGGGGCATTTTGGGATTGACCAAGTGATTGTGGGAATCCTTGGAGCTTTTTGGTTTGACCAAAGGGTTTATAGGCACCTTTGGGGCATTTTTGGGATTGACCAAGCGATTATGGGAATCCTTGGAGCTTTTGGTTTGACCAAAGGGATTATGGGACCTTTGAGGAATTTTTGGGATTGACCAAGCGATTATGGGAATCCTTGGAGATTTTTGATTTACCAAAAAATAGACACCTTTGTTTTGGGATTGACCAAGCGATTGTGGGAATCCTTGGAGCTTTTGGTTTGACCAAAGATTATAGGACCTTTGGCATTTTGGTTGACCAGAATTAGGAACCTTGGAGCTTTTGGTTTGACCAAAGGGATTATGGGCACCTTTGGGGCATTTTTGGGATTGACCAAGCGATTGTGGGAATCCTTGGAGCTTTTGTTGACCAAAGGTTGGACCTTTGGAGATTTTGGGATTGACCAAGTGATTGTGGGAATCCTTGGAGCTTTTTGTTTGACCAAAGGGATTATGGGAACCTTTGGGGCATTTTTGGGATTGACCAAGTGATTGTGGGAATCCTTGGAGCTTTTGGTTTGACCAAAGGGATTATGGGCACCTTTGGAGCATTTTTGGGATTGACCAAGCGATTATGGGAATCCTTGGAGCTTTTGGTTTGGGCTATGGCTCTCTTAGATATGGAATGGCCTCAAATGACTGATGTTCAAGGGTTCTAGTTCCTTGATTCCATCAAGAGAGGCTAGCCGGTATGTTCCAGGTCCTATTTTACTTTCAATCACATAAGGACCTAACTAGTTTGCCATGAACTTGTCCCTTAGATGGGGCGGCAAGTTAGAATTCTGTTGGTTCTCTTTTAAGACCAGGTCACCAACCTGAAAGTCCCTCAGGTGAACCTTCATGTTGTATGCCCTCTTAAGTCGCTCTTGGTAGATACGCAAATGCTCGAGAGCATTGACGCATCGTTCATCAAGCAACGTAAGCTGGTCTAACCGGGCCTGCCATGTAGTGTCATCATCGATGAACTCTTGCATTGATATGCGTAGGGAAGGAATCTCCAACTCAAGAGGCATGACTACCTTAGAGCCATACACCAACGAAAATGGAGTTGCCCTAGTGGGTGTCCGAATGCTAGTGCGATAAGCCCACAGGGCAAGTGGGATCTGTATGTGCCAATCCTTATGACTGTCTGTGACTATCTTTTTGAGGATGGCAACTAGCATTTTGTTTGATGCCTCCGCTTGCCCATTTGCCTACGGATAATAGGGTGTTGAAAAACTGTGCTGAATCTTGTACTTTGTGGTCAAAGCACGCACGTCTTTGTTCTTGAAGGACGTCCCATTATCCGAGATTATCTTGGATGGAATACCAAAATGACATATGATGTTATGCAAAATAAACTCCGCGATGCGGGTTCCTATCGTAGAGGTAAGCGGAATTGCTTCCACCCACTTGGTAAAATACTCTGTGGCCGTTATGATGAACGTGTGATGGCCTGACGACGTAGGGGAGATATTTTCGATTAGATCTAAGCCCCACTATGAAAAGGGCCAAGCCGATTGGATCGGCTGCAAGGCCTGAGAAGGTACGTGTGTCAGATTAGCATGGTGTTGACACTTCATGCACTTCCTTACATAAGCGCAACAATCTCGCTCTAAAGATGGCCAATAGTAGCCCATGCGAAGAATGCGCTTAGCGATGGCCATACCGCTGAAGTGGCCACCGCATGTACCATCGTGCGCTTGGGTGATCACCCAAGTGGACTCCTGCTGGTCCAAGCAACGAAGGAGGATTCCCTCATAGCTGCGACGGTACAGAATGTCTCCTAACAAGACATGTTTTGCCGCTCTCTATTTAAATGATCTCTTTGCGGCCTACGACAATCCAAGTGGGAGGTTACCTAGCTTGAGGTAATCTCTGATGGGTGAATACCAATCCTGCTGATCCGAAACCTCGACGGCATGAACAACCAATCCCTCTTGAAGTTCATCCCTAGCAAAAGCTGAGCGGGAAAGAATCTGCAAGAATAGCATTGTGTTGCTATTAAGGGGAGTAGGGGAGAACAAGGACCCCCAGTTGGCATGATTCAAACGATCAAGGATTCGAGTGAACTTATCCGGAGATGGTTCAATCTGGATCAAATGGACTCCTGGCATTGAGTCAGAGCTTGCACGCTCCATCATGGATTGCGATAGTGTTTTGACTTGAATAGTTGTCATATCACCAGAAAGGTCTTGCGGGATTAGTGACCCCAAGGAGGCCATAGTGTCCACAAAATGATTCGATGATCGAGGGAGTGCCTCGATGTCGTACCATTCAAGCTTTGCTAGGAATTTGTCCACAAGGGCTTTGTAGGCCTGTAGAACTGGGCATTTACATTGGAATACCCCTTTCACTTGGTTGACGATTAACAACGAATCACCAAAGATGTTCAAGCATTTGATGTTCATGGTGATTGTTGTCTGAAGACCTATGAGCAAGGCTTCATATTCGGCGTTGTTATTGGTGCATGGGAAATCAAGTTTAAATGACAAGGGGATTGGGGCCCCTTGCGGTGTGAAGAATACAATTCCCGTGCCACCTCCTTGCTCACATTTAGAACCATCAAAAAATAGGGTTATGTCAGCCTGTGACTCAGGCTCATCAGAATATGGTGATTCTGAGACATGGAAGACCCCATCATCGGGTAGTTCTATGGTCAGAGGTTGATCATCTTCAAGAGGAGCCTCTGCTAGTTGATCGGCGATGACTTGACCTTTGATGGATTTTTGTCCAATGAATTCTATGTCAAACTCCATCAACAACATGATCCATTTTGCCGTGCGGCTACTATGATAAGTATGACTCATCATGTATCGCAATGGATTCTCCTTAGACACAACATACGTCATGTTGCTCAACATGTAATGGCATAGATTTTTGGTAGCAAACACCACTGCCAAGCAGAGCTTCTCGACGTATGCATAGTTAAGTTCGTAACTGACCAGGGTGCGGCTAAGATAGTAAGTAGCCTGTTCTTTGTGAAGTTCATTCTTCTGGGCTAGCATGGCGCCCAGTGCCACCTCAATAGCTGAGATGTATAAGTAGAATGACACTCCTGGTCTAGGTGGTGCCAATACTGGCGATGAAGCCAAGTATTGTTTTATGTCATCAAAGGTTGACTGGCACTCGTCATCCCAGTGGAATGCTACCCCCTTGTGCAATAATTTATTCATGGGTCGGCACTTGTCAGATAACTGTGCTATAAAGCGCTTGATTGACGCGACCTTTCCCTGCAGGCTTCTGAGCTACTTGATGGTAGTTGGGGGGAGCATTTCAAGGATTGCCTTGACTTTGTTTGGGTCCACCTCGATTCCTCGCTTTGAGACTATGAAACCCAAGAGTTTTCTAGATGTGATGCCAAATACGCACTTCTTGGGGTTTAGTCTGACTTTATGTTCTATGAGGCGATCGAGGATCTTGCTCAAGTCATCGAGATGATCTGGGCGCAAGAGGGACTTGGCCAACAAATCATCCATGTAATCCTCCAAATTTTTGTGCATGTAATCATGGAAGATGTACGTCATGGCACGTTGGTAGGTGGCACCAACATTTTTAAGGCCAAAAGGCATGACCTTATAACAAAATGTTCCCCAAGGCATTGTGAACGCCATTTTTAGTTGGTCCTCGAGATTGATACGAATTTGATTGTATCCCGAGAAACCATCCATTAGGGAGAGCATTTCGTGACCCATTATAGCGTCTACCAATGCGTCGATGCTTGGCAAGGGAAAATCATCCTTAGGACTCGCTTTGTTTAGATCTCAAAAATCAGTGCATATGCGAATCCTCCCGTCGGGCTTCTTGACGGGCACCATGTTGGACAACCATGGTGGGTAATCCATGCAGATGACAAACTGTGCATCCAACAGCTTCTACAATTCGTCTTTGACCATCAAGGCCACTATTGGGTGCATCTTACGTAGTTTTTGCTTTACAGGCTTGACTTTCGGATCAAGCGTTAGGTTATGCGTGACTAGCTATGGATCTAGCCCCGACATGTCTTTGTAGGACCATGCAAAAACCTCCTTCTTCTCTTTAAGAAGGGCAATGTAGTCGGCTTGCTCTTCGGGGGATAGGCTTACCCCCAGCTTGATAATCTATGGATTCATTGGATCTGAGCCGATGTCTACGTCAGTTGTCTCCTCAAATAACATGTGCGACCCATCCTCCAACTGATGTGGAGTCGGGATCAAGTGGATATCATTTGCTGAATTGAGATCTACGTTGGGAACCTCGGGTTCCTCTTCAGCATGGAAGATATCCTGAGTTGGCCCAGGGGTGAAATGAAGCATCTCACCGAAAGGCCAGTACTCTGATGGTGATGGTGGCGAATTAGCATGATCCCAGCCTATGGCATCTAGGTCTAGATGCAATGGTCATGCTGGATCGGCTGGATTGTGGATGGGGGCGGTTAAGTCAATGGAGATCATGTTGATGAAATGATTTTGGTCTCCATTACCATAGGTGTGGTATCTCAGACTTCCTTGATGATCTCTATGCTCTAGATCTGGCTCTAGAGGGATTGGCATGAATGGATCGGCCCTATGTGTAGATAGGAGGATGGGGTCTGCCCTCGACACTGTTATTGCTATAGGGTCTCTGGGCGGAAGTTGCTCTCGATATGCCCAAAGTGGTGGATTTAACATTTGGTCCCACTAGGTTGGGTTTATGTGCCACTCATGCCCTAGCCTTATGCCTAGTTGTCCAAGTACATCATCAATATCCATGGGGTGTTGATGTTGTCGCATGTGATTGAGGTAGGCCATCTCTATTTCATCCTCATAATCACTATCGGAGATCCACAGACCTTCGTTGGCTTCGATAGCTATTTGTGACATGTGAGGCTCCTCTTGCTCGAGCAAATTGATATGGTCCCAATGGGGTTGTTTTGCTCTTTATAGGGGGACCTGATTTCCTTGAGGCGGCGCTTGCTCGACCGGTGCCTCTAAGGGGAATATTGTCATTAAGCTCTCTTGACAGTCATCCATGGGAATCACTTGTGAATGATTACTATCAGATTCGAAAGGGTCCCATGGTGCTACTTCATATTTTGACTCATCCTCAGAAGATTCTTCTTGACCTTGTCTATACCCCTCTTGTGGGTGAGTCCTTGAACTTTCTCCTCTCTCGAGTGAAGGGAAAGGGTTGTTAAGGCCAACAAGGTTGGTTGTCAACAATGGGAGATAGTCCCCCAATGTATATGTCATGTTAGGATTGGCATATGGATCTAATGCCATCCCATCCTTGTTGCCTATCCCTAGGCCTTGCATATTCTCCACCAAGATGTCAAGGGGCAGGGGGTGGTTAAACCCCACTCCTGATTTGTCGTACGACATTTGATACCTTGGTTGGCATAGTACCCGCACTCCTTGCTCATATCTGCCTAACCCATATCCATGCCAATTGCATTGGCCAAGATATCTTAGAGTGAAGTCTGGGTTAGAAAAATAATTGACATCTTCCATGAAAGGCTCTTCATCTTCTTCCTCTTGCATGCATGGTTCAATACCATGATCAAGGCCCCCATACACAAAGTTTGTCTAGTTTGGCGGGTAGCCTAGAGGAACGATAGTACCAATGGGGAGGCGAGGTCTCCCCATGTCCTGCATGGACTCCAGTGTGGGCGTTGCTACAATATTCTGCACTAGATACTCCCCTAGGCCCATATTGGCCATTTCAATAGTGATTGTTGGTGATTGAGGGGGAGGGAATGGGAGTTCTTCCTGAGTCCACTCCATGTCGGGTGGACTAGGCACCTCGACTTCCATTCTACTAGGCATCTCCTCGGTGGAGATGGTTGAGACTGAGGGCGGTACTTCTTCCATGGGTTTCTTCCCTTTGTCCTTCGTTGCGGCCACCGTAGGTGGCATCGTTGGTGAAGGACCAGCCGATGAAGATGGACCCGACTGGGGAATTGGTGGACTTGACAATGGGGATGCCTATGGAATCGAACCCTATTTAGATGGATTCAACTAGAAATCCAAGTGTGTTGATGGAAGGGTCGACTACGGCATCAGTTGCACCGTGTTGTAGTACTTGAAGGGTTCTAAGTCCGTCGGGACTACATGCACTTGCCCTTCAAATGTATACTTCAAGCACTAATGAGCTATTGAAGGGACACACTTCATGTCCCTAATCCATGGCCGGCCCAACAAGATGTTATAGGCCATCTCACCCTCCAATATGTGGCACAATGTAGGAATTGTCTTTTGTCCCACTTGGATGGGTAGGACAATTGTGCCTACTGTCGAGCATATTGCATCATTAAATGCTCGAAGTGTATAGGTTGAGGCCACGATATGAGATGCGGGCAACTTCAGGTGCTTCAAGGCCATTGTTGTAATGATATTACTGGATGAGCCAGTGTCTACCAATACTCTCTTGTATGGGATCCCGTTGACCCGTATGATAACGTGCAGGGGTGGATCCGCCATGTCGCCAGTCACTGACTTTAACTCATCCTCTCTGAAGGTGATGACTGGCTCAGTGCATCTTTTGACATGTCCCACGAAGTTGTTGAAGGAATTTGCCTCGTGGGGCTGCAACTCGATGGCTTTTAATATCTCCATTAGAGCTTCCCGATGGGGCGGTGATTGTTGTATTAGCTCATAAATGGAGAGCCTAGCCGACATGGTCCTCAAGCTTTGGGTGAGCTTGGTCCGAATCATGACCACTGGTCTAGGTGGAGGAGACTACGTAGGGTGTTGTTGTTGTTGTGACGTTGTTGGCACCTCTCCTGCAGTCATCGTGGGGGCAGCTGTGCTCGGATACCTCCTGTTTTGAGTCACTATACTTATCATTCTGACATACCCCTGCATTGGGTAGTTCTACATTACTTCATTGACTTGGAGGTTTTTCGTCGGTGCATCATGGGTGGGCAAGGGGTCTTTGAAGACCTCCATATGTTGGTTTCCTGGTGCCATGGGATTATCCACCACTAAGGTCTTATTATCAATTAAGTCTTGCACCAAGCCTCTAAACTTCCAACATGTATTGAGATCATGTCCCCTCCATCGGTGAAACCTACAATACAATTCTTCCCTATAACCCTTTGGTTTCGGCATTGGGGTCTACAGGTTGAACCTCTGGTAGGTTGATCAAGTTTGCCATGGACAAGCGGTCAAACAGGGAGTCTTTAGACTCTGTGTATGGTGTGAACTATCATCGAGGGTGACGCTGCTAATTCTGGTCTTGCCTCTGATTCTCTCTTTCATAAGTGTTGAGAGGCACCACCTGATAGTTAGCCTTTTGAGGCTGTGTTGCTTGTGTAGGCTTAGGGACGTTGATTGCAACCTGATTAACCGTAGTGGGTTTTGGTTGCGTGGTCCCTGTCTTGTTGTTGTTCTTAGACCATTCCTTTTTCTTAGGCTTGGCAATCTCGCCATCCTAAATTTTGATCTCCTCGATGATTCTGGCTTGTGCCAAGGCTTCTTCCAAGGTGGCATATTGTTGCAGCTGCAATAGCATGGAGATCGATCTCAAATAGCTCTTTGAGAACATCTGGGTAAGATCAGACATAGGAGGGAGGTAGGGCAGCTTTGAAAGCAGCGTCCTCCATCGATTCCCATATGCTGCCATGGTTTCTTCCTCATACTGCTTGAGGCTGGCCAGATCGCTTAGTGATGCCTTCTTCTTGGTGTTGAAGGTGAAGCGTTCGAGGAACGCGTCCACTAGCTGATCTAAGTTGCAGATGCTATGCTTTGGTAGTTGAGTGAACCAGTCCGAGGCAGGGCCTACGAACGTGGTTATCAATGTTCTCAACAACAAAGCATCATTGTCCTGAATGCCAAAGCATTGGCTCAGGAACCTAGTCACATGCTCTTGAGCATCCTCTTCCCCTCTAAAGGTTGCCAACTAGGGTAGTTTAAAATGTTTGGGGTAAGGGGGTGCCGGCACTGATGGATGCACAGGGTGACTGCGGAGTTGTCGTAAAGTGGGCTTTTGGGGCCCAAAAGTTTTGGTTTCCATAGACTCCAAGCGCTCTAACAACGCTTTATATGCATCGGAGGACTTGATTTCTTCCTCTGTAACTTGTTCCCATTATGGGTTGCGGGGAACTTGAGGCCTATAGAGGGGTGGCCGAATAGTAGCCCCTCTACCTTGATAGGGCATTTCAGCCCGCTCTTCTTCTTGCTCATACTCCTCATAAGCTTCTTGAGGAGTTCTCGAGTGAGACCTATGAACAGGGGTAGGTGCCCATGGAGGGTACCCATCATTGTTCCTAGGAGTGGCCTCCCGCTCATGCCTAGGGGGTCTTGGAGGTAGCACTTGGTAAGGTCTTGGAGACCTATCTTGCACTAAGGGATTGTGCCTCTCATACCTTTCTACCCTCTATGTTTGGGGGGTTGGAACCCTCTCAGGCACAATGTTGTGAAGTAGCTCATCTGTTTGGCGTCGAATGCGCTCTTTGCTAAGGTGATATAGATGCTCTAGCTACTGTTGGTCCTGCTCAAGCTGCGTGATCTATGCTTGGTGGGCGGCATGTCTAGAAAATGCCAGGTCGATTTGCTCTATCATCTTGAGTCTAGGAGGCCTAGATGCCTCTCCTATACATCTGTCATGGCCTTGGGGATCTGAGATTTCTATAGGGTGCTTCCCTCTATCGAGGTTAGCGGCATTCACCCGAGGCTCTGGCCTCGGTAGGTGACCCTGATAGATAGCAAGTGTAGAGGTGCATTGCTCCCATGTTGTATATTGCTCTTGAGGAAGGTAGTGGTCTTCCTCGTACTCCCTTTCATAAGTGAGAAAGGGGCGGGCAGAGTTAGCTCACCCTGCCTGGAGAGCCTTGTGCTCTAGATTTGTCTTGGTGTTTCTAACAGTGATAGGGGGTAGAGGAGGGATATCGAAATCATGTGGCCCCTCCTGATGGACCCCTACATTGCCCTAGTGCTTCATCGCATGGTGGCCACTCATAGCGAGCATCTAAGGGAGCTTTCCCATCTATATTGAGTGCCACATGTAGTGCCTCTTCCTTGAAGGGGTGCCCCTATAGTCTCATTCCATCAAGGCATGACATGGACTATCATGTGTGTCGGGCCACCAAGGTGGAATGACCAAGTCCTTGGAGCTGTAGCGGAGGTGACTTGTCCCCCCTGTACACTCTCTGCAGCTTTCGCCCGTGATTGGGCTTGGCTACGAGTGAATACCATGGTGGTGCCTCTCTACAAGATGCGTAGATTTTTTTTTTGTTTTTTTTTTATGATTTTTATATTGCACTAAATAGAAAGGATCACACACACACAAAGCAATGATTATCTCGTTTAAAGATTAATAGTGTGCCCTAAACCTGGTTTAGTGTGTTTTGATTTTTTTGTTTTTTTTTTTGAAAGTTTTTGTAAAGAATGTTTAAATGCAATATGATGGCTCTTATGACTCCCAAAAATGGTCGCCCCTTCGATATACCATTGCCAGGCCGATATACCAACCTCTCTATATACCCGCCCTTACGTGAGGGAAACTATAGGTACGTGAGAGCAGATGGTACATGGAACATAGGCGGTATGGAAGGGGGATCGCCCTGTTTATGACACCTACCATAGAAGACTTATCCTCATGCACTGGGAATCACCCTAGCTACACTCGGTCAGCTTTCATCAGGATTTACGTCTAGCAACAGTAGTGATCGGGGTAATGGATGCAAAATTCAAGCCAAGGTGGTGATGAAATCCACCATTGGTCTTGATCAAGGGCTGGGGTTTTACGACCAGCTCCTTGGTTTTTAAATTACCACGTGATGTGTGTGGGGTTATTTTTATTAAAGAAAATTAAACATGCAACAACAACTTTCCCTAAGCAAGCAAAATACATAGAAATAGAAAACCAAAAACAGAAAAATGATAGAGGCTGCTAAGAACCCCTACCTTTTCTCTGCCCAAATAGGATGCTTCTGACTTTCTACTCTGAAACTACACAGAGGGCTATTCATCCCTGGGTGAGATGAATAATAGAACTATATTCATCACAGGGTGAGACGAATTCTCATTCATCCCTGGGTCAGACGAATTACAGTTCTGTACTCACCACAGACTGGAATGAACAGTAGTCCAGCATTTGAAAAGTGGTACCTGCAAGCAAAAAGAAGCAAGTTTTGATCAGATTTCTGATCTCAAAAAATAGAGGACAAGGTCCCACCGTGATCGCCACTGAAAGCACGAGGATACGAAAGCGAAAAGGAAACACTAAGTGCGATGCATGCGAGGCAAAAGATAACGCTTAAGTCCTAGAAATTGAAAATGCATGAAAGGAGAGAAATGAATGAATTGAAATGAAACAAAAGCAAGTATGGAATGCACAGCCCTTTTATTGATATGCTTTTAAATCTCGGTTACAAGACGCCTCCTCCCTTTTCAGGGGCTAGGAGCGTTAACATTGCTTCGTTTACAATCATGTATTAGTAAACCTTCTTCCGCGTGCCCACATGTAAAATGGGTGGACCAAAATGTCGCCATCGCTTGTGTTGATGAATCTTCACTCCTTGTTACTCCTCTAATGTCAAGATCCTACGTTCAAGGAAACAAGAAACAGTCAGTAGCACCTATAGATAAAATGAAGCATATGATCTCTAGAGCCCATGAAGGATGCATGCATAAAAATGAATAAAATGATAGATAAAATGAATCAAAATGACCTAAAAATTTCATAGAAGCATCAAGGACATTACCAAGAGGGCACTGCAAATGGAACAGTCAAAAAACTCATCATGGATTTCTAATCGTTCCGGGGTGGGACGAATAAACCTGCAACAAAACGCCAAAAGGCACTGCCCTAAATGTCCTATCTCGGAGGCTCCATATGACCTGCAAAGTTAGGGGTTAGGTAAAAGGGGGTATTTTGGGAAGACCCATAAGGTCATATTTCTCCAATTTGGCATCTATCATTGGGATTTTGATGATGCTACCTGCATGTTAGTAGAGGCGAGAAATAATAGAAACATGGTCAAAATTGCTCAAAACAAGATGAAATTTAAACTACAACCTATTTAAGCAGCATAGAATCAAATGCAAAAATGATAGAAAGGAAATCTACCATAGATTCCTAATCATTTCGGGGTGGGACGATTAGACCTGCAGTAGTGCGGGGGGCACCCACGGGCAGGACGCCCACCGTTTGAGGCTCTGTTTTGGCACCAATCCACTTGGAATTGGTCCAAAACTTCTTATTGAGTGTTGTCGAAAAATTTGGTAGGACAATGTGACCAGATGTCAGGTTTTGGGGTCCGGATTTGCGCTTCCAATAGTCACCCAATGACCTCCCTTGCAAAAGAGATCAAGGATGTGAAAGGCACAAATCGAAAGGGATGTGAGGTAGTAAAATGGTAGCACTTCATTGCTCAAAATGCTCCTTCTCTATATATTTTTGGGGTGAGGAGACTCACCATTTTATAGACCTGACGGTCTCTTTGGATGGGCATGCAGAGGCGCCACTTGGCAATCATGCCTTCCTATGAGGGAGGAGATTCCTCCCTGATTTGGGACTTCATGACTGCCCCTGTAACAGCCTCTAACGCTCAAAAATGCTCACTCACCCTCACATGCAAGGAAGGAGGAGTTAAGTGGCGGATCTGAGCTGCCATTTGTCAAGATTTGACTTTTTGCCCATCAAACCTACAATTCGCCCCACCCAAGGGCGAATACTGCTAATCGTCCCAGGGTGGGATGAATACCAGTTTGTAATCATCCCTGGGTGGGATGAGTAGAGAGCAAGGTGCCTGAAATGTGCCAAATTGACCTTTGACCTTCCAAAACTACTGTGAGAGTGGTTAGGACCATTGTTTAACCTCTGGGGGCTGCCCTGGGGGGCTGTGTGTGTCAATGCGATCAGTGTTTGTAGTCACATAATCAGATTGGTGTTATTTTGGTGTCTACAGTAGCATTGTGATGTAATCTACTAGGATGTAATATGCTCAATGCCCATTCTTGAGAAGTAACTCTATTCATGGAGTGTTCATTTCCTCCAGAGCTATTTTGTAAACACCACCATCATTGTTATATATGTATTATTTGCATTCATCTTGCATATTTTTTTATATCATTTTATTCGGCATCTTGTGTGTCATATCTCATTAAATGTTGCATCAAAATCTAACAAATATTAGATGCACTTACTGGAAAGAGATATTTCTATTTTCATGATGGATTTAGTGGTTATAACTAGATTCAGGTTGCACCTAAATATCAAGAAAAAATAACTTTCACTTGTCCATGGGGAAATTTTATCTATAGAGTCCTACCTTTTGGACTTTGTAATGCTCCAAAAACCTTCCAATGAGTTATTCTTGCCATATTTTCTGACTTGAATAATTATTGTGTAGAAATATACATGGATGATTTTACAATTTGTGAGGAAGCCTTTAATATAGATTTAGAGCATCTCGACAAGGTACCAACTCACTATGAAACATATAATTTGGTCCTAAATCCTACAAATGATTTATGATGATGGAAGATAGCATTTTCCTTAGCCATCATATCTCATAAAGAGGAATCCAAGTAGATCCCAAAAATATAAATATCATTAAAAACCTCCCTCTACCACAAATTCAAATAGATATCAGGAGCTTTTTGGGACATATTGTATTTTATCGTATTTTCATCAAGAATTATAGTACAATTTCAAACCCTATATTTGTATTTCTAATGAAATATATTGAGTTCAAATGGATTGAAAAGTGTCAAAATGCTTTTGACACTTTAAAATAAAAATTTATCACTCCATCTATGTTGATAGGTCCAAACTAGGAATTATCATTTCACATTCAAATTTGTGCATCCAATACTACAATTGAAGTAGCATTGAGCAAGTGGAAAATGGGGAGCATTATTCCATATAATATATTAGCAATAATCTCATAGGAGCTGAAAAGAACTATACTACCACCAAAAAATAATTCCTAGTGGTATCATATGCTATCAAAAAATTTTACTACTATATCATCAGTTATCAAGAGTTTGTTCACACAAATTGTTTGGCAATAAAATACCATATGAACAAAACTATGGTAAGCAATTGAATAATTCATTAGTTATTGCTACTATAATATTCTGATATCACTATAGTAGATAAACTAGGAAAGGTTAATGTAGTAGTTGGCTTCTTGTATAGACTAAACAACCTAGGAGAAGAGAAATTGGTAAAGGATTATTTTTTGATGAATTTTTTTTGCAATATCAAGAACATCACCATGGTTTACTGATATTGCTAATTATTTACCAATAGGAAAAGTTCCCTCTCATTTTACCCCAAAGGAAAAAAATGATTGATAAAATAAATCTCATCCTTTACGTGGATAAATAGTCTATTATGTAAATGTGGATCCAATTACATATTATATCAATTCATTCAATAGGATGAGGTGTATGATGTCTTACATGCATGTCATGATGAACCATCAGGTGGATATTATTCAATAAAGCATATAGTTAATTTTTTTTTTGAAATCAGTTATTATTGGTCATCCCTTGATAAGGATGCTAAAATATATGTACATCGTTGTGATGCATGTCAACGAATGGTAAAAATAACAACCATAACTAAAATTCCTCTATGGAATCAAGTGGTTTTAGAACCATTTAAAATATGGGAGTTATATTTTATTGGACCCATTGACCCACCTTCTCAAGGGAAGAAACATATTTTGGTATGCACTGATTATGTAACTAAATGGGATGGAATGTGTGCTTTCAAACATGCTCCTGAAGAGAAAGTCGTTGACTTCCTATATTCCTAAAATTTTCAAATATAAGGAGCTCCATGATCTATTACCACAGATGATGGGCCTCAAATTGCATCCAAAGTCATAGAATATTTTACTGAATTGTATGATATCAAATATAAGAAATCATCACCTTATCACCCTGAATCAAATGGTCAAGTAGAAGTCACTAATAGAGAATTGAAAAGGATCTTAAAAAAAATAATAGCTTCTCATAGGAATAATTGGATGAAAAAAATACCAGAAATTGTTTGGGCATATAATACTACAAGGAAATCCACTACAGGTTTCACATATTATGAATTAGTTTATGATAATAAACCTATGTTTCTAATAGAATTTTAATTTCTAACACATCATACATAGCTAGAAGTTAGTATTGAATAGTCATAGTTACAATTGGATAAATTTTTGCAACTAAATGTATTAGATGAGTTTTGATTGGAGGTAATTCACCAAATAAAAATCATCCAACAATAGTGGAATATGTGGCATGATAGTCACATTAAGCACAATAAATTTGAACCAGGAGATTGGGTATTTTTATTTGACTCTCGCTATGTTGAATTTCCTATAAAGTTACAAACTTGGTGGTTAGGACCTTACCAAATTGAGAAAGTGTTCAAAAATGGAGTTGTTCACCTTTATCCTATTGATGAATCAAGGAGGAAGTTAATGGTAAATGTCCATCATTTAAGGGTGTACCATAAACCATTAACAAATGATGAGTTTACATAATGTTTTGCACAATAAAATTTATATGTGTTGGAAGAGACTCTCTCTTCCACTTTATATTCAAATTTATTCTCAAAAATTTCTTTTCAAAAAAATAAATGATTAATTCAATAGTGAATTTTTTTTTAAGGCACTATTGAATTAAGGCTTACATGAAAAATGGTTTCTGGATTTTTTGCCTTGTTGAAATATCCTCCTTGTATAAAGTTTTACTTATTGCACATTGTGATATTTTTTAGGTTTTAAGAAGTCTGTAAAATAATCAACAAGATATATGCTAAGCTTTTGAGATAGTAAAGTATGTATTTCTTGAATTTTACTCATAGTTAACATTGACATTTCATGTATGATAATTAAATATTTGGAATAATTTTTTACAAAAGTAGAAAACATATGAAATACCCTACTAAAAAATCCAAGAGATACCCTATCTTACCCTCGATCACAAAAAATTAGATCTAGCAGAATGAAAAATAGAAAAATGGATGCTCTACAAATTTCAAATGCTCTAAAATGGCCTTGCTCCAAAACATTAAGAGCTTTAGAATGAAATACCACAATATAAAAAGGGCAAACAATTAAATTTGAGTATGCACAAGAAAATGAAAGGGCATGCATTTAAAAAATAATAATAATATTTTTCATATGGGATGCCTGATATGCCAACTTTGACATAGTTCAATCTCACAGTAGGCATCCAAATTTTATGTAATTCAAAACCCTATGCATGGAAACCATCGATTTATTATCAATAGCACACTCTGTAGCATCCCATTAAGCCTCGTAATCATATGCCACTCTATAGCAATGTGAGTGCATCATCTCAAGGTAAATATGATAGTGTAAACCAAGGGTGATGGTGCCATAAAGTCTAAAGCACATAAATTATGCCATGCAATCAAGACCATTGATCTCACAATTAACCATCCATGATTTTGCATGGGAAAGGAACATCAACACAATGAGTACAATTTTCCAACCACCACCTTCCATCCATGTCACATTTTTAAAAAAATTTAGTCGATGAACCAGTGAAAAATGTGCATCTTGGCAGTGCATGAGGATGACACAAGTTTTGTATATGGGATTTCTCAATATTATTTATGTTATATTCTAAAGCTTGTCACCATGCTTAGGAATGATAAGTGTATGAATTCCTAGTAATAATTAGACTGGTTGCTTGAAAACCATCATGCTCTATAGAAACTAAGTTCATATAATGTAAAAACAAACCAAAAAATAACAATAACATAGCATTGTAAAAATAAACTATAGAGGCATATTGCATAATAATTGAAGAAGGATGAAAATATTGTGAGTTACAATAGAATTCTATAGGCAAAGGTGTAAGAAAATAATAATGGGTGAGCAGAAATAAAAGCTAAGCCCATTACCACTAAGGAATTACAATACCACTTGGAGGTTGTGGATATTTTTCAATGGGTAGGATGGATACCATTTTTGCAAAAACTTTAAGGTCATACAGAAGGACTAGCTATAGAATTTTCTAGAACACTCTGAAATAATAGAGCTACCATCAACGAGATGTGAATAGAGGTGCTTAGCTATATTTCTAAATCAACACTTGAAGGAATAGAAATAGTTAAATCTTTTAAGGCAAAACTTTCTAAAGTATTTAAGGTCTTTCAATAGAATGAGGATTTTGAACCCCAAATAAAAATTAATAACAACATATGCAAAGGGGTAAAACACACTAGAATCCAAAAGATATGAGATGAAGTGGCCACCTAGGTCATTCAGTATCTAACCTGTGAAGGTTAGTTTACCATTTTATCTAGGAATTATATGAAAATCCTCATTCATATGAGGTATGGTACCAAAAAACCTGAGGTTAAAATTAATATTTCCCTGTATTTGCACTAGGACATGAATGATATGGCCAAAAGATACCAAGATGGGTAGGGGTTAGTTAGACATTATGGTCTCATTAAATTAGTTTTTAAAATCATTTATGAGGAAACCCTAAGAATTTTAGTAGATTATTTTAACCTTGGGAGGAACAAATACTTGCTAAAAATGAGGAGAAATAGAATGATGAAGAAACTAGTAGTAGGGAAAAAAAATTTAGGGTTAAAAATAACAATAGGGCCACTACTGAACAAAGAAAAAATCTTAAAAAAACACCTTTTACTATTAGAACTAGAGGATATACAAAAAGAAAACTTGAAACTAGCCCTATAGAAAGAAGTAAAAGCAGGAGGGTGGTCATCAAAATAGGGGAAACATAATTTTCTCATCAAGCATATGTTTCTACCTAGAAAGAACCATTATATTTTGGCACAAATGAATAATAATAAGGGTCATCCTCTATAGAGGAAAATTCTACTTCTTCCATAGAGGAAGAGTATCAACCTGAGCATTCTGATGACACATATAAAATAGTCACAACCACTCAAGAGGTCCACCATACATGCAGAGAAAGCTATTGTATATGTATCTATTGAATAGGAGAAGGAGGAAATTGAGGCATAGCAAATTTTACCTACATCACCTCCTCTTATAATAGGCAGTTGCTCAAGAATAATCAATAACACCTTCTACACCACCAAAACCAAAGAGAAGAAAATTAATTTTGATAGATGAGGAGTATTTCGCTAAGGAAACACTTCTTGAAGCTAAGGAACCTATGGAGAGAGATTCTCCACCTATAATGGACTTACCCACTTATTCTTCAAAATCCTCAAAATTTGAAGAACCTACAAAATTAGAGCTTGAAGACCTTATGAAATATTCTAGGGTAATCATTAAAACACAATTAGCATGGATAGATAAGGTAGAAGATACCATCAAATAAAATGATATTTTTATATATAAACTACTGTAGGAGTTATGTGATTTAAGAAAAGTTAGAAAAGCTACCTACAAAGTCTATTTGAGGAAAAAAAATAAACAATTTTTTTTCCTAAATTTAGCAGAACAATTTCAAAATGAGAATGTATAGGAAATCACTCAGACACCTCCTAACAAAATTACAAAGACTTTCAGAACTAGAACATTATTTTCTACTGCTATAACAATTTTTTCTTCATAAGAAGAGCAACAAATAAAAGAGGGATCTATTTTCATTCATTGGGCATGAAAGGAGCCAATGGAGACTGGAGAATTCTCCACTCAAAAAGAAGGTAACTCAAAACCTACACAATACATTTTTTGTAGGAGCAACCGATAGTACAAATACATGCTTCAAAATATCTAACTCAAGAAGATGCTCTGAAATGCCAAGTAGATGCTCCAGAATGTCTAACACATGAATGAAATCTAAAAAAAAAAATACAAGAAGAAGCTTCGAAATATAAAAACTCTCAATTCATAGCTTTAAAGTAGGATATTTTATTAAGAGCAACTCCAATTATATAGGTTGAACCTATGCAGCTAGAAATTCCAGTTGAGGAGGAAGTTAAACAGGTTCTTATAGAATTTGTCAATGTGGTTTAGACTACAAAAATTGGATTTTAGGTTGAAATACCCCTAGTTCCTGATGCCCTACCAGTGATAATGCCTCAAACAAATATGATATCACTAGTGGATCACAATATAGCCATAGCAATATGGATGGATCACAATATAGCCATAGCAAGATGGATGGCTCATTATCATGCGCTAGAAGAATATTTTGCAGTATTACAACCATTGGAAGAGAAAAATATGAGACATGTTATAAAAATTATAGGCCTACAAGCTAAAATGAGATACGTGTGCCTCATAGCAGAGTAGTTAGTGCAATGCAAGAGTCTGCCAAGCTCTACAACTTATTCCTCAAAGAGAAATGTTTTAGGTGGTAGGTACTACAAATATGCTCTAACCTGACCTATGATCTATATACTGATCAATCCATTATTGATGCTTATCTGCATAATCTTAAAGAACATAGAAATTCATTATGTGAATTTTATTTACATAAGTTCATAGTAGTATATGTATAATTTTTGCTACACCTATACATAGGGGATGTGCAACTTAGGGCTTTCACCTCCAAGCTAAGTAATCAAACACACTGGAAACAAGAGTGGATGTAGTATAAAACTATATAAATAGGGCCTAAACTCTTGCTTAGGCATGACCAACCCAACCCACTAGCCCTAATCAACCAACACTTTTCTTTTATTGGAAGAGTTAACATTAAAGCCATTTACCTTGAGAATATCAAAGAAAGTGTGGCGAACTTCCAAAATTTCTATAGGGAAAGTTTTGACATTGCATTTGCAGCATTTAGAAGTAGGTGGGATGAGCTTCCCATTTCTTTGAAAAAGAGAGAGCTCATTTCACCTATAAATTTTAATTGGTCTCATAGATTTACAATAGAAATAATAGAGGTGATACTAGCAATGAAGCATCAATGAATAGACCTGTAGTTTAGTAACCCACTCTACTCACATGAATACCATATTACTTCAACTAAGATCTTGAACCAATATGGTATTTCTAAAATTAGTTGGGATAGATAAGGATAAATAAGGGATATCATTCAATAAACCACAAATTATAGGGTAGTTCATATAAGGATATGGACCTGAATGCTACTATGGAAAATCAAAATGCATGAGGACATGCATTAGGTTAAGTAGATGGAAATGATAAGACACTCAAATATCTCATTATTTTAGCTTTGTGAACATGACAAACTAATTTTTGACCAATATCATAGTTAAATTACAAAATGTTTGATTATTATGCATTATTGTGTTAATATTAGCATGAAGAATAACAACAAATACTATTTTGTTGTTTAGAGAGTTTTCTATATTTTATATGATTTTTTTGCAGGTTTTTAGTAGTTGTTAGCATTTAATTAGCATAAATAAAATATGTTGAAAATGTTACCAAATGAGTGTTTGTTGAAATATCATTGGTTGAATATATTTGAAATATTTCTTGCCTTTGCAACGTTTTGTTGATGAAGTGATACCCTAAAATTATTGTTGTAGAAAAATTATGGCAAGTAATCTTCTAGAAATAGAACCTACATGTTCTACTCTGGAACATCTAGGCAATGACCTGTAGGTTAATAGGGGATTGTGGTGGAACACCAACTTTGGAGTTGGAACCATATTGGGAGTATGAAAAAAACTTAGAGGGATCCAACCAATCACCTGGAAGTGACTCAACATGCATTGGTCCAAGCAAATAATATCTAACAATTTTCTAGCTAGATGTTCGAGAGTAGTTGTAGAAAAAACTATAGAAATGATTGAAACTTGTTTTTTAGCTCATTTTTAAGGAAATCAAGTGATATAGCACATGGATAACTATAAAAAATCATTTCCAACCTATTTCAAGCATCTTCCATAGCATTTTGAGGTAAGGAAATAAATATGGTTGGTTGCAACATAACTATGTCCCAATTCTAGATAGAATTTATTGAAAACTCAGTAAATAATGAGTTGATAGTAAAGAGATTGGATTTTATTTTTCAATTGTAGTTTAATAAAGTGATATACTTTTTATACATATCCCCACCTACCTATGTTGAAAACTAATAGTTAAATAGGAATTAAAAATATGACTTTAGGAATTTGTCAGTAGTTTTTAGTCAATAAAGTGTAGTTTCATGTCAAAATAGTATTTTATGAATGATTGGTTGATTAGAGCTTAGTACCTACTAAATTAATCCTTCTACTAGACCTAGGAGCAAATACCCACTCTCAAGGCTAGTGGAAGGACATCTGTCACAAACTACATGTTTTTTGTTTGTTGTTTTTTCTATAAAAAGGTTGTTTTTCTGCTAAATTGTTGCTAACTAATAAATATTTTGTTTTATCCTATTTTTCCCCTATTTCCATGTGTGAATATTTTCATGATATTTTAATCAAGTTTAACCTCTTCTTCTTTGTATTTTTATTTCCATTAATGTAATTTCATTTCAACATTTCATTTATAGTTTTTAGCAATAATTTCCTATTCCAACATTTATTTTCAGTAGATTTAAATTCTAGCATTTTTCAATTATGTTAATTTTATTTCAAATATTTTCATTTCATGTCATTTCAATTTATCAAATGTAGCTTAGTTTATTTTTTCCTTTAGCAAAGTTAAATTCTTCAATTAAATAGGTTTCCATTCTACAAGTGAGTGCTAGTTAAGTTTACTTCCTACAAGACCTTATGGACCTATATTCCCATTAGACAAGCAAGTGCCCTAATTTTTGAACTATAGAACCATAAACATCCTCTATCATATATAGCCTTGGACACCACCCTAGATTGACAAAATGAATTAAATGATGAGCATTAACAAAATCCATATGACTTTCAATAAATTAATGAACAATATTTTTATGAGACATTTTGTTTAAGCCTCTAACATTCCATGGTTGTATAATAATTAGGAACTCAAAAACCAATAAGTATCAACCTACGTCATGCTCTCCTATTTTACCATCTAGTCACCCTCCATTGCTAGTTGCTCCTAGTTTGATTTTTTTCCTACACTTATGGATCAGGGTTTTTTTAATATTTTATTTTCTTGTTAAATTCTTAGAGTGGTATTACCTCTATATTTAAATTTATCTTTCATTGATACATCCCTATCAATGAAGACCATAACAAGGTTGATATTCTCTAAAGTTATGAAAATATGGTTTGGGTTGGTTGGATATAACTATATCATTCTCCATGTCTGTTAGGGTATTAAGAATTCCATACCTATTTAGGTTTCTCTCTTTTATATGGTTTGATCTTGTCACCTTCTTCTTTTGCATCTTCTTTCCCTTAGGTTACTGAAAACCCTCTTCTAGAGTATTTAGGCTCAAGTTTGTGGGTTGAGATTTTATTTTATTCTCAATCATCTTGTCATCATTACCATTAGCCTTTGACGGAATGGGCTTCTTCTAGATAGTCTTAGGAAAAAATGCATAAGATGTTTATGCTTATGAAAAGTCTTATACTGAAAGGGGATTGCTTCATAATCTACTCATTGGATATAGGTTAAATGCCCCATATATATTTCTATTTCAATTTATAATGGGTTATTAAGATCCATATCAATAAAAATAGGAGCATAAATGAATGAATCTCCCATCATCAAATATCTAGCTACTCCCAAATAGTATTCCAAGAAATTACCCAATCTCTCAAAAATTGGTTTATACCAATATTCAATTGGTAGAGAATATAATCAAACCCAAAAATCCGCTATATTGTGTTCCATTTGTGGATCAAATCCTAACTTCGAAGGCTACACATAAAGACATGCAACTGAATAGCTTCTCTTCCTTGATTCAAAGGCTTTGTCTCTATCGTTTCTTGAAGACAAACTCACTATATAGTATCCATTAGTAATGAGGAATACTAAAATATCCCCTAAAGAGTCATATTTATTTCAAACCTAAGAGTTCATAAACTATTGAGATACTCTCATGATAATAAATTCATATATTAGATCATGGTTACTCCCATAAAAAATGTTTTTAGCCACCAAAATTTATTCAATAACAAGCTTGGGATGTTGGGAATTCTAAGGAAAACATCCATTAACTTTAAACTAAAAATATTTATCCATTGGATTCTTTGAAGCAACAATAGAAAGGATGGATTTTAAATCATAACTTCTCTAATATACATCCTAAGCTTCTTTTCTCTCCCTCATTATGTCTGCAAAGGACTGCTTAGGAGAAGGGGATAGAGGGAGGATCCAAGAAGGTCCCTAACATGCAGACATGGGTAGGTAGAGAGAATTTTTCAAACCCTACTTAGAGTGTTGAGGCAAAACCCTAGTAGAGTGTCATTTTTGTGATATTATCCATGCTTGACCAACCATAAGGTATTGTTAGTCTCAATGTGAAATATTCTTTTATATTATCTTAAGTAAAAAACCTTTTATATTTTTATATTTTACATTATTAAGTTTTAGAGTGGAAGTGTTGGGCCTATATGGTAGGATCCCACCACACCATAGCATAAGATTATAATTTTTTTTTTCTAATTTGTCTTACCTTAGAGGAAAACTGATGGAAGGCACCAAAACCTTATTCTACTCCTACTAAAAGCCCTACTTTTCAAAGCAGTTTAATTTTGGCTTGTTAGGATAGAGAGAGAGGAATGTGATAATATTCCACTAGTCAACTTTTTCAATTGTAGGATTACATATTCGTAGATTTTTATCCAAACATATGACCTTTTGGATTATGGATTTATGTTGCAAAAACTCCAAAATCTATTTTTGATCCTAACCATACATTAGGGATATAACTTTGTGCTTAGGACTCTGTTTTGATCTAATGAAGAAACATTGGGAAGATTGGAGAGAACAACAATAACTTCACTAAAAACAATATTCCTAGGACCCTAAAAATATAAAATAAAATATTTATTAAAAATGTTAATTTTCTATTTTTAAAATTTTAAAACTAAAACATATCTCTATCCATGTTAACACATTAGTAGAATACAAAATACAAAATGATCGGTCTTATATATACAATTTTATTTAATATCCACTTTGTAACTCATGGAATTTCAATCACCACATTTACACATGGGTGAACTTCTAATTCATGGAAGGCAAATTAAGACTTTTCCATATGTGGTGACCTTCCATATTCAATACGATGGATTTTCAATACATGGATTATTGTATAAAGAGGTATACATCATTGATTATAAAACCCATGAGTAATGAATAAAATGTTATAGTCTCACATCACCTCTCAGAGTTTGCTTGATATTTTGATTATATATTTTTGTATTTTGGTTTCTTGTACTATATTGTTTCTAAATTACCCACTTGATTCCTTAAATCAAAATTTTTAAGTTTCAAATAAGTGGTATTATAGTGTTTTTTTTTAAGTATATGCCCATAAATACAATATCAAGATATCAAAATTTTTTGTATTAGATACACGATTCCTCTAATTACCTTGCATGTCATTCCAAACAATATCAAGTGGAACTAAAAAGGATAATATTAAGAGAGTTGAACATTTCAAGGAGATGTTGAAAAAAGCCCTCATAAAATAGAAGAATGAGGTGATAGATTAATTTTCTCAGATTCTTCAACAACTTCCTATTATAAATTCTCCAAACTCCTTTACACAACCTCTCACAACACTAGAATCATTTAGTGCTTCTACACCTTTTAAAGTGTAGGTGAATTTTTATATTTATACTTTTGAAGGAAAAGTTAATGTTGATGCCCTGGATAATTGGTTGGACAATTACCTTTATACTTCTTTATAAAGAAATTCATCAAAATGAAAAATTCACTTCTACACTTTGGAAAGCTTCATTAATTGTTCACAATAAGGATATTGTAGCAAGGTCAAGGAGGGGAATGAATATGAAAAAGTAGTGTTCACATAAAATTATTTCATGGGGGATGTTAATGAATAATATTATTGAAGAACACAAGATTATATTGAGAGGTGGGTGAACAGTATAAGACCACTTTTTACTTTTCTTTCCCAATCAATATTATGCAATGTATAGATAACAATATCAGCAGTAGTAATCAAAGCAATGCACAAATCACCACACACAATAGAGACACCAATTTAACATGGTTCACCCAATATGGGCTACTCCATGGAGAAAATATTTCCCTAAAAAATTTTCAATCAATATCTTGGGAATCAGGTTTGAGGTGTAGACCAATTGGTTCATCCAAAGCCCATAATGGGGGCGGAGGTCCAAGGTTCAAATCTTGGGCCTCCCCAGAATGAACGCTTGTCCCTTTCCTGGTGCTTTCAATGGAGTAAAAGGTTTAAAATTATTGTGGCATGGTGGTTATAGGGGAGGACTGCACAAAGATCTGTCTGGCAGCTTTTGGGGCGGACAACACAGAATACTATGGCGGCCATAAAAAGCTTCGGTATAGAATAAATCTATCCTCAAATTCTGTCCTTTGATCTACACTAAACACAATACTTCGGTCTAGCACAAATATATCCTCTAATATCTATCTTCAAGCCTTAACACAAATCTTGATCTAATCACAAATTAACTTTGCTAGATATGCCTCAAAACTTAAATCAAGGTTTGAATAAATAAATCAACTCTGCTCATAAGTCTTCTCAAATACTTTTCTAAAATTTACCTTGTAAACTTCCACAAAAGCTCACACTAATTTGTCCATAAGTCCTCTTTAGAACTTGTCCAATTTTCTAAACAAGTCCTCACTAGAACTTGTCCAATATGTTGATCTATCTCTGTCCTCAAACTCTATATTGTAAGATTTCACAAAAGCTCACACAAATTTGTCCATAAGTCTTCTCAAAGACTTACCTCAAATCTGCTCAACAAGTCCTCACTAGAACTTGTCCAATATCATAGAAACATAAAGAGAATTGTTAGAGACTCAATATGCTTCACATTCACCACAATGCTCAATTAATTTCAATTTCTCTTTTATCACAGAAACATATAGAGAATTGTTAGAGACTCAATATGTTTCACATTCACCACAATGCTCAATTACTTTCAATTTCTCTTTTATCACAAAAACATATAGATAATTATTAGAGACTTAATATGTTTCACACTCACAAACTCTCAATCGATTTCAATATCTATTTTATCATAGAAACATATAGAGAATTGTTAGAGACTCAATATGTTTCACATTCATCAATGCTTAACCTCTTTCTCAAATCAATATAGAATATGGAACAATTTTTTTTACAGAACTTGAACTATCACATCAGCACATACACTTGACTAGGATCAACCAACTCTACTCAATAACTCACTCAATGAATTAATATTTGCTCACAAATCCTAGTCCAAACTTATGAACTTTCACTGAAATGTTCCAACAATGCTTATCAACCAATCTCACATAACAATGATACTCATGATATTTACAAATTTTAGTTCAAGTTATTCACTCAACCAATCACTTCAACAACAATGCTTATCAAATAAGGTTACTTTATTTAACCTCTATTGAGATCAGGTCCCCTCCATCAATGAAACCTACAATACAATTCTTCCCTATAACCCTTTGGTTTTAGTGTGTTGGGGTCTACAGGTTTAACCTATGGTAGGTTGATCAAGTTTGCCATGGAAAAGTGGTCAAACATGGAGTCTTTAGACTCTGTATATGGTGTGAACTATAGCCGAGGGTGATGCTGTTGATTCTGGTCTTGCCTCTGATTCTCTCTCTCATAGGTGTTGAGAGGCACCACCTGATAGTTAGCCTTTTGATGCTGTGTTTCTTGTGCAGGATTAGGGACATTTGTGGCAACCTGATTAACCGTAGCGGGTTTTGGTTGCATGGTCCCTGTCTTGGCATTCTTAGACCACTCCTTTTTCTTAGGCTTGGCAATATCGCCATCCTAAATTTTGATCTCCTCAATGATTCTGGCTTATGCCATGGGTTCTTCCAAGATGGCATATTTCTCCAGCTACAATAGCATGAAGATCAATCTCAAATATCTCTTTGAGAACATTTTTGTAAGATCAGACATATGAGGGAGGTAGGGCAGCTTTGAAAGTAGTGTCATCCATCGATTCCCATATGCTGCCATGGTTTCTTTTGCATACTACTTGAGGTTAGCCAGATTGCTTAGTGATGCCTTCTTCTTGGTGTTGAAGGTGAAGCATTCAAGGAACGCGTCCACTAGTTGATCTAAGTTGTAGATGCTGTGCTTTGGTAGTTGAGTGAACCAGTCCAAGGCAGGGCCTGCGAACGTGGTTATCAATGTTCTTAACAACAAAGCATCATTGTCTTGAATGCCAAAGCATTGGCTCAGGAACCTAGTCACATGCTCTTGAGCATCCTCTTCGCATCTAAAGGTTGCCAACTGGGGTAGTTTAAAATGTTTGGGGTAAGGGGGTTTCGGCACTAACAGATGCACATGGTGACTGCGGAGTTGTCATAAAGTGGGCTTTTGGGGCCCATAATTTTTGGTTTCCATAGACTCCAAGCACTCTAACATCGCTTTATATGCATTAGAGGACTTTATTTCTTCCTCTGTAACTTGTTCCCATTACGGTTTGCGAGGAACTTGAGGCCTATAGAGGGGTGGCCGAATAGCAGCCCCTCTGCCTTGATAGGGCATTTCAGCCCACTCTTCTTCTTGCTCATACTCATCATAAGCTTCTTGAGGAGTTCCCAAGCGAGACCTATGAATAGGGGTGGGCACCCACGGAGGGTACCCATCATTGTTCCTGGGAGTGGCCTCCCACTCAGGTCTAGGGGGTCTTGGAGACCTATCTTGCACTAAGGAATTGTGCCTCTTGTACCTTTCTACCCTTTGTGTTTGCGGGGTTGGAACCCTCTTAGGCACAGTGTTGCAAAGTAACTCATCTATTTGGCACTGAATGCACTCTTTGCTAAGGTAATATAGATGCTCTAGCTACTATTGGTCCTGCTCAAGCTGCGTGATCTATGCTTGGCGGGCAGTATGTATAGAAAATGCCAGGTCAATTTGCTCTGTCGTATTGAGTCTAGGAGGCCTAAATGTCTCCCCTATGCATATGTCTTGGTCTTGGGGATCTGATATTTATATAGGGTGCTTCCCTCTATCGAGGTTAGCAGCATTCACCCAAGGCTCTGGCCTCAGTGGGTGACCCTGATAGATAGCAAGTGCGGAGGCACATTTCTCTCGCACTGTATATTGATCTTGAGGAAGGTAGTGGTCTTCCTCATGCTCCCTTTCATAAGTGATAAAGGGACGGGTAGAGTTGGCTCACCCCACCTGAAGAGCCTTGTGCTCTGGATTTGTCATGTTGTTTTTGACAACAAGAGGGGGTAAAGGAGGGATGATATAATCATGTGGGCCCTCCTGATGGACCCTACATTGCCCTACCACTTAATCGCATGGTGTCCACTCATACCAGGCATCTAAGGGAGCTTTCTCATCTATATTAAGTGCCACATGTATGCCCCTCAAAGGGATGCCCCTATAGTCTCATTTCGTCAAGGCACGACGTGGACTATCATGTGTGTCAAGCCACCAAGGTGGAATGACCAAGTCCTTGGGGCTGTAGCAAAGGCGACTTGTCCCCCCCTGTACACTCTCTACAGCTTTCGCTGGTGATTGGGCTTGGCTACAAGTGAATACCATGACAATGCCTCTCTACAAGATGCGTGGTTTTTTTTTTTTGTATCTTTTGTGATTTTTATATTGCACTAAATAGAAAGGATCACACACACACAAAGCAATTATTTTCTCATTTAAATATTAGAATGTGCCCTAAACCTGGTTTAGTGTGTTTTGATTTTTTTGTTTTTTGTTTTGACATTTTGCAAAGAACATTTTGTAACAAATGCAATATGATGGCTCTTATGACTCCCAAAAATGGTTTCCCCTTCGATATACCATTGCCAAGCCAATATACCAACCTATTTATATACCTACCCTTACGTGAGGGAAACTATAGGTACGTGAGAGCAGATGGTACATGGAACATAGGCGGTACCAAAGGGGGATCGCCCTGTTTATGACACCTACCATAGAAGACTTATCCTCATGCGGTAGGAATCACCCCAGCTACACTTGGTCAGCTTTCATTAGGATTTACGTCTAGCAACAGTAGCGATCAGGGTAATGGATGCAAAACTCAATACAAGGTGGTGATGAAATCCACCATTGGTATTGATCAAGGGATGGGGTTTTACGACCAGATCCTTGGTTTTAAAATTACCATGTGATGTGTGTGGGGTTATTTTTATTTATGCAAAGGAGGCAACAACTTTCCCTAAGCAAGCAAATACATAAAAATAAAAAAACCAAAAACAAAAAAATAACAGAGGCAGCTAAGAATCCCTACCTTTTCTCTGCCCATATAGGATGCTTCTGAGTTCCTACCCTGTAACTACACAGAGGGCTATCCGCCCTTGGGTGAGATGCATAACAATATTGTATTCATCACAGGGTGAGAAGAATTCTCATTTGTCCCTGGGTCAGACAAATTACAGTTCTGTACTCACCATAGACTGGAATGAACAGTAGTCCAGCATTTGAAAAGTGGTACCTACAAGCAAAAAGAAGCAAGTTTTGATCAGATTTATAATTTCAAAAAATAGAGTACAAGGTCCCACTGTGATCACCACTAAAAGCACGATGATACGAAAGCGAAAATGAAATGCTAAGTGCGATGCATGCGAGGCAAAAGATAACGCTTAAGTCCTAGAAATTGAAAATGCATGAAAGGAGAGAAAGGAACGAATTGAAATGAAACAAAAGCAAGAATGGAATGCACATCTCTTTTATTCATATGCTTTTAAATATCGATTACAAGATGCCTCCTCCCTTTTCAGGGGCTAGGAGCATTAACATTGCTTCATTTACAATCATGTATTAGTGAACCTTCTTCCGCGTGCCCACATGTAAAATGGGTGGACCAAAATGTCGCCACTATTGGTGTGGATGAATTCTAACTCCTTGTCGCTCCCCTAGTGTCAAGATCCTGCGCTCAAGGAAACAAGAAACAATTAGTAGCACTTGTAGATAAAATGAAGCATATGATCTCTAGAGCCCATGAAGGGTGCATGCAAAACGACAGATAAAATGAATCAAAACAACCTAAAAATTTCATAGAAGCATCAAGACCTTACCAAGAGGGCAATACAAATGGAACAGTCAAGAAACTTACCACAAATTTCTAATCACTCCGTGGTGGGACGAATAAACCTGCAACAAAACTTCAAAAAGCATTGCCCTAAATGTCCTATCCCGAAGGCTCCATATGACCTACAAAGTTGGGGGTTAGGTAAAAGGAGGCCTTTTGGGAAGACCCAAAAGGTTAGATTTATCCAATTCGACCTCTATCATTGGTATTTTGATGATGCTACCTGCACGTTAGTAGAGGCGAGAAATAATAGAAACATGGTCAAAATTTCTCAAAACAAGATGAAATTTAAACTACAACCTATTTAAGTAGCATAGAATCCAATGCAAAAATTATAGAAAGGAAATCTACCATAGATTCCTAATCATTTTGGGGTGGGGCGATTAGACCTGCAACAATGTGGGGGGCTGGCCGCGAGGAGGACGCCCACCGTTTGAGGCTCTGTTTTAGCACCAATCCACTTGGAATTTGTCCAAAACTTCTTATTGGCTATTTTTGGAAAATTTGGTAGGACAAGGTGACCAAATTTCAGGTTTTGGGGTCTGGATTTGCGCTTCCAATAGTCACCCAATGACCTCCCTTGCAAAAGAGATCAAGGATGTGAAAGGCACAAATCGAAAGATGTGAGGTAGTAAAAGGGTAGCACTTCATTTCTCAAAATGCTCCTTCTTTGTCCATTTTTGGGGTGAGAAGACTCACCATTTTATAGACCTGACGGTCTCTTTGGATGAGCATGCAGAGGTGCCACTTGGCAATCATGCCTTCCTATGAGGGAGGAGATTCCTCCCTAATTTAGGACTTCATGGCTGCCCCTGTAACTGCCCCTAGAACTCAAAAATGGTCACTCACCCTCACATGCAAGGAAGGAGGAGTTAAGTGGTAGATCTGAGCTGCCATTTGTCAAGATTTGACTTTTTTCCCGTCAAACCTGCAATTCACCCCACCCAAGGGTGAATACTGCTAATCGTCCCAAGGTGGGACGAATACCAGTTTGTAATCATCCCTAGGTGAGACGAGTAGAGAGCAGGGTGCCTAAAAGGTGCCAAATTGACCTCTGACCTTCCAAAACTACTATGAGAGTGGTTAGGACCATTGTTTAACCTCTAGGGGCTGCCCTAGGGGCTGTGTGTGTCAATGCGATCAGTGTTTGTAGTCACATAATCAGATTGTTGCTATTTTGGTGTCTACAGTAGCATTGTGATATAATATACTAGGATTTAATATGCTCAATGCCCATTCTTGAGAAGTAACTCTATTCATGGAGTGTTCATTTCCTCCAGAGCTATTTTGTAAACACCACCATGATTGTTATATATGTATTATTTTCATTCATCTTGCATATTTTTTTATATCATTTTATTCGGCATCTTGTGTGTCATATCTCATTAAATGTTGCATCAAAAGCTAACAAATATTAGATGCACTTACTAGAAAGATATATTTCTATTTTCATGATGGATTTAGTGGTTATAACAAGATTCAGGTTGCACCTAAATATCAAGAAAAAATAACCTTCACTTGTCCATGGGGAAATTTTATCTATAGAGTCCTACCTTTTGGACTTTGTAATGCTCAAAAAACCTTCCAATGAGTTATTCTTGCCATATTTTCTTACTTGACTAATTATTGTGTAGAAATATATATGGATGATTTTACAATTTTTGAGGAAGCCTTTAATATAGATTTAGAGCATCTCGACAAGGTACCAACTCACTATGAAACATATAATTTGGTCCTAAATCCTGCAAATGATTTATTATGATGGAAGATAGCATTTTCCTTAGCCATCATATCTCATCAAGAGGAATCCAAGTATATCCCAAAAATATAAATATCATTAAAAACCTCCCTCTACCACAAATTCAAATAGATATCAGGAGCTTTTTGGGACATATTGTATTTTATCATATTTTCATCAAGAATTTTAGTACAATTTAAAATCCTATGTTTGTATTTCTAATGAAATATATTGAGTTCAAATGGATTGAAAAGTGTCAAAATGCTTTTGACACTTTAAAATAAAAATTTATCACTCCATCTATGTTGATAGGTTCAAACTAGGAATTATCATTTCACATTCAAATTTGTGCATCCAATACTACAATTGAAGTAGCATTGAGCAAGTGGAAAATGGGGAGCATTATGCCATATAATATATTAGCAATAATCTCATAGGAGCTGAAAAGAACTATAATACCACCAAAAAATAATTCCTAGTGGTATCATATGCTATCAAAATTTTTTACTACTATATCATCAGTTATCAAGAGTTTGTTCACACGAATTGTTTGGAAATAAAATACCAGATGAACAAAACTATGGTAAGCAATTGAATAATTCATTAGTTATTGCAACTATAATATTTTGATATCACTATAGTAGATAAACTAGGAAATGTTAATGTAGTAGCTGGCTTCTTGTATAGACTAAACAACCTAGGAGAAGAGAAATTGGTAGAGGATTATTTTTTGATGAATTTTTTTTGCAATATCAAGAACATCACCATGGTTTACTGATATTTCTAATTATTTACCAATAGGAAAAGTTCCCTCTCATTTTACCCCAAAGTACAAAAATGATTGATAAAATAAATCTCATCCTTTACGTGGATAAATAGTCTATTATGTAAATGTGGATCCAATTACATATTATATCAATTCTTACATGCATGTCATGATGAACCATCAGGTGGATATTATTCAATAAAGCATATAGTTAATTTTTTTTTGAAATCAGTTATTATTGGTCATCCCTTCATAAGGATGCTAAAATATATGTACATCGTTGTGATGCATGTCAACGAATGGTAAAAATAACAACCATAACTAAAATGCATCTATGGCATCAAGTGGTTTTAGAACCATTTAAAATATGGGAAGATTGGGAATATTGGAGAGAAACATTTATGATATAAATTTGTGCTTAGGACTCTGTTTTGATCTAATGAAGAAACATTGGGAAGATTGGAGAGAACAACAATAACTTCACTAAAAACAATATTCCTAGGACCCTCAAAATATAAAATAAAATATTTATTAAAAATGTTAATTTTCTATTTTTTAAATTTTTAAAACTAAAATATATCTCTATCCATGTTAACACATTAGTAGAATACAAAATACAAAATGATCGGTCTTATATATACCATTTTATTTAATATCCACTTTGTAACTCATGGAATGTCAATCACCACATTTACACATGGGTGAACTTCTAATTCATGGAAGGCAAATTAAGACTTTTCCATATGTGGTGACCTTCCATATTCAATACGATGGATTTTCAATACCTGGATTATTGTATAAAGAGGTATACATCATTGATTATAAAACCCATGAGTAATGAATACAATGTTATAGTCTCACATCACCTCTTAGAGTTTGCTTGATATTTTAATTATATATTTTTGTATTTTGGTTTCTTGTACTTTATTGTTTCTAAATTACCCACTTGATTTCTTAAATCATAATTTTTAAGTTTCAAATAAGTGGTATTATAGTGTTTTTTTTGAAGTATATGCCCATAAATACAATATCAAGATATCAAAATTTTTTGTATTAGATACACGATTCCTCTAATTACCTTGCATGTCATTCCAAACAATATCAAGTGGAACTAAAAAGGATAATATTAAGAGAGTTGAACATTTCAAGGAGATGTTGAAAAAAGCCCTCATAAAATAGAAGAATTAGGTGATAGATTAATTTTCTCAGATTCTTCAACAACTTCCTATTATAAATTCTCCAAACTCCTTTACACAACCTCTCACAACACTAGAATCATTTAGTGCTTCTACACCTTTTAAAGTGTAGGTGAATTTTTATATTTATACTTTTGAAGGAAAAGTTAATGTTGATGCCCTGGATAATTGGTTGGACAATTACCTTTATACTTCTTTATAAAGAAATTCATCAAAATGAAAAATTCACTTCTACACTTTGGAAAGCTTCATTAATTGTTCACAATAAGGATATTGTAGCAAGGTCAAGGAGGGGAATGAATATGAAAAAGTAGTGTTCACATAAAATTATTTCATGGGGGATGTTAATGAATAATATTATTGAAGAACACAAGATTATATTGAGAGAGGGGTGAACAGTATAAGACCAATTTTTACTTTTCTTTCCCAATCAATATTATGCAATGTATAGATAACAATATCAACAATAGTAATCAAAGAAATGCATAAATCACCACACACAATAGAGACACCAATTTAACATGGTTCACCCAATATGGGCTACTCCATGGAGAAAATATTTCCCTAAAAAATGTTCAATCAATATCTTGGGAATTAGGTTTGAGGTGTAGACCAATTGGTTCATCCAAACCCCATAAGGGGGGCGAAGGTCCAAGGTTCAAATCTTGGGCCTCGTCGGACTGAACGCTTGTCCCTTTCCTGGTGCTTTCAGCATAGTAAAAGGTTGAAAATGATTATGGCATGGTGGTTATAGGGGCGGACTGCACAAAGATCTGTCTGGCAGATTTTGGCGCAGATAGCACAGAATACTATGGCGGCCATAAAAATCTGGACAGCCTACCCGAATTCGTGGTGGCTACCGATTTCCACCATGTAAATTCAAAAAAAATATATATATATCTTTGGAATCCTTTCCCTATTATAATTTTTATGGACCTCTATCCAAAGGAGACATTAATCCCCTAATCAAGTTTGTGGATCTCTATCCATAGGAGAACTCCTTTCTCCTTATCTTTGGCTTGTGATCTTCTAGAAGAATTGTTGCTCCCACTACTCTAGCTAATATATCTCTATCCACTAAAGACACATGTTCTCACTACCCTAGCTAATGGATCTCTATCCACTGGAGAATATCATCCTCTATACTCTATCACCTCAAAATATTGTTCTCGGCTCTATCTCAAATTTAAATTAAACATAGTACTTAGGTCTAGCACAAATATGTTCAATCTCTATCTCTGGTCTGGCACAAACCTATCCTCAAATCTGCACCAAACTTTGTCCTTAAATCTACACTAAACATAGTACTTCGGTATAGAATAAATCTATCCTCAAATTCTGTCCTCTGATCTACACTAAACACAATACTTCAGTCTAGCACAAATATATCCTCTAATATCTATCTTCAAGCCTTAACACAAATCTTGATCTAATCACAAATTAACTTTGCTAGATATGCCTCAAACCTTAAATCAAGGTTTGAATAAATCAATCAACTCTGCTCATAAGTCTTCTCAAATACTTGTCTAAAATCTACCTTGTAAACTTCCACAAAAGCTCACACTAATTTGTCCACAAGTCCTCTTTAGAACTTGTCCAATTTTTTCAACAAGTCCTCACTAGAAATTGTCCAATATGTTGATCTTTCTATGTCCTCAAACTCTATATTGTAATATTTCACAAAAGCTCACACAAATTTGTCCACAAGTCTTCTCAAAGACTTACCTCAAATCTATTGAACAAGTCCTCTCTAGAACTTGTCCAATATCATAGAAACATAAAGAGAATTGTTAGAGACTCAATATGCTTCACATTCACCACAATGCTCAATTAATTTTAATTTCTCTTTTATCATAGAAACATATAGAGAATTGTTAGAGACTCAATATGTTTCACATTCACCACAATGCTCAATTACTTTCAATTTCTCTTTTATCACAAAAACATATAGATAATTATTAGAGACTTAATATGTTTCACACTCACAAACTCTCAATCGATTTCAATATCTATTTTATCATAGAAACATATAGAGAATTTTTAGAGACTTAATATGTTTCACATTCATCAATGCTTAACCTCTTTCTCAAATCAATATAGAATATGGAACAAATTTTTTTACAAAAATTGAACTATCACATCAGCACATACACTTGACTAGGATCAACCAACTCTACTCAATAACTCACTCAATGAATTAATATTTGCTCACAAATCCTAGTCCAAACTTATGAACTTTCACTCAAATGTTCCAACAATGCTTATCAACCAATCTCACATAACAATGATACTCATGATATTTACAAATTCTAGTTCAAGTTATTCACTCAACCAATCACTTCAACAACAATGCTTATCAAATAAGGTTACTTTATTTAACCTCTATTGAGATCAGGTCCCCTCCATCGATGAAACCTACAATACAATTCTTCCCTATAACCCTTTGGTTTCGGCATGTTGGGGTCTACAGGTTTAACCTATGGTAGGTTGATCAAGTTTGCCATGGAAAAGTGGTCAAACATGGAGTCTTTAGACTCTTTATATGGTGTGAACTATCGCCGAGGGCGATGCTGTTGATTCTGGTCTTGCCTCTGATTCTCTCTCTCATAGGTGTTGAGAGGCACCACCTGATAGTTGGCCTTTGATGCTGCGTTTCTTGTGCAGGATTAGGGACATTGGTGGCAACCTGATTAACCGTAGTGGGTTTTGGTTGCATGGTCCCTATATTGGCATTCTTAGACCACTCCTTTTTCTTAGGCTTGGCAATATCGCCATCCTCAATTTTGATCTCCTCAATGATTCTGGCTTATGCCATGGGTTCTTCCAAGATGGCATATTGCTCTAGCTGTAATAGCATGAAGATCAATCTCATATAGCTCTTTGAGAACATTTGTGTAAGATCATACATATGAGGGAGGTAGGGCAGATTTGAAAGTAGTGTCATCCATCGATTCCCATATGCTGCCATGGTTTCTTCTGCATACTACTTGAGGCTAGCCAGATCGCTTAGTGATGCCTTCTTCTTGGTGTTGAAGGTGAAGCGTTCAAGGAACGCGTCCACTAGTTGATCTAAGTTGTAGATGTTGTGCTTTGGTAGTTGAGTGAACCAGTCCAAGGTAGGGCCTACGAACGTGGTTATCAATGTTATTAACAACAAAGCATCATTGTCTTGAATGCCAAAGCATTGGCTCAGGAACCTAGTCACATGCTCTTGAGCATCCTCTTCCCCTCTAAAGGTTTCCAACTGGGGTAGTTTAAAATGTTTGGGGTAAGGGGGTGTCGGCACTAATGGATGCACATGGTGACTATGGAGTTGTCATAAAGTGGGCTTTTGGGGCCCATAATTTTTGGTTTCCATAGACTCCAAGCACTCTAACATCACTTTATATGCATCGGAGGACTTTATTTCTTCCTCTGTAACTTGTTCCCATTACAGTTTGCGAGGAAATTGAGGCCTATAGAGGGGTGGCCGAATAGTAGCCCCTCTGCCTTGATAGGGCATTTCAGCCCACTCTTCTTCTTGCTCATACTCCTCATAAGCTTCTTGAGGAGTTCCCGAGAAAGACCTATGAATAGGGGTGGGCACCCACAGAGGGTACCCATCATTGTTCTTGGGAGTGGCCTCCCACTCAGGTCTAGGGGGTCTTGGAGGAAGCGCTTATTAAGGTCTTGAAGACCTATCTTGCACTAAGGAATTATGCCTCTTGTACCTTTCTACCCTTTGTGTTTGGGGGGTTGGAACCCTCTTAGGAACAGTGTTGCGGAGTAGCTCATCTGTTTGGCATTGAATGCACTCTTTTCTAAGGCAATATAGATGCTCTAGCTACTATTGGTCCTTCTCAAGCTGTGTGATCTGTGCTTGGTGGGCAATATGTCTAGCAAATGCCAGGTCAATTTGCTCTGTCGTATTGAGTCTAGGATGCCTAAATGCCTCCCCTATACATATGTCTTGGTCTTGGGGATCTGATATTTATATAGGGTGCTTCCCTCTATCGAGGTTAGCAGCATTCACCCAAGGCTCTGGCCTCAATGGGTGACCCTGATAGATAGCAAGTGTGGAGGCACATTGCTCTCGCATTGTATATTGATCTTGAGGAAGGTAGTGGTCTTCCTCATGCTCCCTTTCATAAGTGATAAAGGGATGGGTAGAGTTGGATCACCCCACCTAAAGAGCCTTGTGCTCTGGATTTGTCATGTTGTTTCTGACAACAAGAGGGGGTAAAGGAGGGATGATGTAATCATGTAGGCCCTCCTGATGGACCCTACATTGCCCTACTGCTTCATCGCATGGTGTCCACTCATACCAGGCATCTAAGGAAGCTTTCTCATCTATATTAAGTGCCACATGTATGCTCCTCAAAGGGGTGCCCCTATAGTCTCGTTTCGTCAAGACACGACGTGGACTATCATGTGTGTCAAGCCACCAAGGTGGAATGACCAAGTCCTTGGGGCTGTAGCGAAGGTGACTTGTCCCCCCCTGTACACTCTCTATAGCTTTCGCCGATGATTGGGATTGGCTACAAGTGAATACCATGACAATGCCTCTCTACAAGATGCGTGGTTTTTTTTTGTATCTTTTGTGATTTTTATATTGCACTAAATATAAAGGATTACACACACACAAAGCAATGATTTTCTCATTTGAATATTAGAATGTGCCCTAAACCTGGTTTAGTGTGTTTTGATTTTTTTGTTTTTTGTTTTGACATTTTGCAAAGAATGTTTTGTAACAAATGCAATATGATGGCTCTTATGACTCCCAAAAATGGTTGCCCCTTCGATATACCATTTCCAGGCCAATATACCAACCTATTTATATACCTGCCCCTACATGGAACATAGGCGGTACCAAAGGGGGATCACCCTGTTTATGACACCTACCATAGAAGACTTATCCTCATGCACTAGGAATCACCCCAGCTACACTTGGTCAGCTTTAATCAGGATTTACGTCTAGCAACAGTAGCGATCAAGGTAATGGATGCAAACTCAAGACAAGGTGGTGATGAAATCCACCATTGGTCTTGATCAAGGGCTGGGGTTTTACGACCAGATCCTTGGTTTTAAAATTACCATGTGATGTGTGTGGGGTTATTTTTATTTATGCAAAGGAGGCAACAACTTTCCCTAAGCAAGCAAATACATAAAAATAGAAAACCAGAAACAAAAAAATGACAGAGGCTGCTAAGAACCCCTACCTTTTCTCTGCCCATATAGGATGTTTTTGAGTTCCTACCTTGTAACTACACAGAGGGCTATCCGCCCCTGGGTGAGATGCATAACAATACTGTATTCATCACAGGATGAGAAGAATTCTCATTTGTCCCTGTGTCAGACAAATTACAGTTCTGTACTCACCACAGACTGGAATGAACAGTAGTCTAGAATTTGAAAAGTGGTACCTACAAGCAAAAAGAAGCAAGTTTTGATCAGATTTCTAATTTCAAAAAATAGAGTACAAGGTCCCACTGTTATTGCCACTAAAAGCAAGATGATACGAAAGCGAAAATGAAATGCTAAGTGCGATGCATGCGAGGCAAAAGATAACGCTTAAGTCCTAGAAATTGAAAATGCATGAAATGAGAGAAAGGAACGAATTGAAATGAAACAAAAGCAAGAATGGAATGCACATCTCGTTTATTGATATGCTTTTAAATCTCTATTACAAGATGCCTCCTCCCTTTTCAGGGGCTAGGAGCATTAACATTGCTTCATTTACAATCATGTATTAGTGAACCTTCTTCCGCGTGCCCACATGTAAAATGGGTGGACCAAAACATCGCCATTGTTGGTGTGGATGAATTTTGACTCCTTTTCGCTCCCCTAGTGTCAAGATCCTATGCTCAAGGAAACAAGAAACAATCAGTAGCACTTGTAGATAAAATGAAGCATATGATCTCTAGAGCCCATGAAGGGTGCATGCAAAATGATAGATAAAATGAATCAAAACAACCTAAAATTTTCATAGAACCATCAAGACCTTACCAAGAGGGCACTACAAATGGAACAGTCAGGAAACTTACCATAGATTTCTAATCACTCCGTGGTGGCATGAATAAACCTGCAACAAAACGTCAAAAAGCACTGCCCTAAATTTCCTATCTCGAAGGCTTCAAATGACCTACAAAGTTGGGGGTTAGGTAAAAGGAGGCATTTTGGGAAGACCCAAAAGGTTAGATTTATCCAATTCGACCTCTATCATCGATATTTTGATGATGCTGCCTACACCCTAGTAGAGGCAAGAAATAATAGAAACATGGTCAAAATTTCTCAAAACAAGATGAAATTTAAACTACAACCTATTTAAGCAGCATAGATTCCTAATCATTTTGGGGTGGGTCAATTAGACCTGTAGCAGTGTGGGTGGCACCCGTGGGGAGGACGCCCACTGTTTGAGGCTCTGTGTTGGCACCAATCCACTTGGAATTGGTCCAAAACTTCTTGTTGGCTATTTTTGGCAAATTTGGTAGGACAAGGTGACCAAATTTCAGGTTTTGGGGTCTGGATTTGCACTTCCAATAGTCACCCAATGACCTCCCTTGCAAAAGAGATCAAGGATGTGAAAGGCACAAATCGAAAGATGTGAGGTAGTAAAAGGGTAGCACTTCGTTGCTCAAAATGCTCCTTCTTTTTCCATTTTTGGGGTGAGAATACTCACCATTTTATGGACCTGATGGTCTCTTTGGATGAGCATGCAGAGGTGCCACTTGTCAATCATGCCTTCCTATGAGGGAGGAGATTCCTCCCTAATTTAGGACTTCATGGCTGCCCCTGTAACTGCCCCTGGCACTCAAAAATGGTCACTCACCCTCACATGCAAGGAATGAGGAGTTAAGTGGTAGATCTGAGCTGCCATTTGTCAAGATTTGAATTTTTGCCCGTCAAACCTGCAATTCACCCCACCCAAGGGTGAATACTGCTAAGGACGATTACCAATTTGTAATCATCCCTAGGTGATATGAGTAGAGAGCAGGGTTCCTAAAAGGTGCCAAATTGACCTCTGACCTTCCAAAACTACTGTGAGAATGGTTAGGACCATTGTTTAACCTCTGGGGGCTACCCTAGGGGATGTGTGTCAATGCGATTAGTGTTTGTAGTCACATAATCAGATTGTTGCTATTTTGGTGTCTACAATAGCATTGTGATATAATCTACTAGGATGTAATATGCTCAATGCCCATTCTTGAGAAGTAACTCTATTCATGGAGTGTTCATTTCCTCCAGAGCTATTTTGTAAACACCACCATGATTGTTATATATGTATTATTTTCATTCATCTTGCATATTTTTTTATATCATTTTATTCGGCATCTTGTGTGTCATATCTCATTAAATGTTGCATCAAAATCTAACAAATATTAGATGCACTTACTAGAAAGAGATATTTCTATTTTCATGATGGATTTAGTGGTTATAACCAGATTCAGGTTGCACCTAAATATCAAGAAAAAATAACCTTCACTTGTCCATGGGGAAATTTTATCTATAGAGTCCTACCTTTTGGACTTTGTAATGCTCCAAAAACCTTCCAATGAGTTATTCTTGCCATATTTTCTTACTTGACTAATTATTGTGTAGAAATATATATGGATGATTTTACAATTTGTGAGGAAGCCTTTAATATAGATTTAGAGCATCTCGACAAGGTACCAACTCACTATGAAACATATAATTTGGCCCTAAATCCTGCAAATGATTTATTATGATGGAAGATAGCATTTTCCTTAGCCATCATATCTCATCAAGAGGAATCCAAGTAGATCCCAAAAATATAAATATCATTAAAAACCTCCCTCTACCACAAATTCAAATAGATATCAGGAGCTTTTTGGGACATATTGTATTTTATCATATTTTCATCAAGAATTTTAGTACAATTTAAAATCCTATGTTTGTATTTCTAATGAAATATATTGAGTTCAAATGGATTGAAAAGTGTCAAAATGCTTTTGACACTTTAAAATAAAAATTTATCACTCCATCTATGTTGATAGGTCCAAACTAGGAATTATCATTTCACATTCAAATTTGTGCATCCAATACTACAATTGAAGTAGCATTGAGCAAGTGGAAAATGGGGAGCATTATGCCATATAATATATTAGCAATAATCTCATAGGAGCTGAAAAGAACTATAATACCACCAAAAAATAATTCCTAGTGGTATCATATGCTATCAAAAAATCTTACTACTATATCATCAGTTATCAAGAGTTTGTTCACACGAATTGTTTGCCAATAAAATACCAGATGAACAAAACTATGGTAAGCAATTGAATAATTCATTAGTTATTGCTACTATAATATTTTGATATCACTATAGTAGATAAACTAGGAAAGGTTAATGTAGTAGTTGGCTTCTTGTATAGACTAAACAACCTAGGATAAGAGAAATTGGTAGAGGATTATTTTTTGATGATTTTTTTTTGCAATATCAAGAACATCACCATGGTTTACTGATATTGCTAATTATTTACCAATAGGAAAAGTTCCCTCTCATTTTACCCCAAAGGAAAAAAATGATTGATAAAATAAATCTCATCCTTTATGTGGATAAATAGTCTATTATGTAAATGTGGATCCAATTACATATTATATCAATTATTACATGCATGTCATGATGAACCATCAGGTGGATATTATTCAATAAAGCATATAGTTAATTTTTTTTTAAAATCATTTATTATTGGTCATCCCTTCATAAGGATGCTAAAATATATGTACATCATTGTGATGCATGTCAACGAATGGTAAAAATAACAACCATAACTAAAATGCCTCTATGGCATCAAGTGGTTTTAGAACCATTTAAAATATGGGAAGATTGGGAAGATTGGAGAGAAACATTTATGATATAACTTTTTGGTTAGGACTCTGTTTTAATCTAATGAAGAATTGGGAAGATTGGAGAGAACAACAATAACTTCACTAAAAACAATATTCCTAGGACCCTCAAAATATAAAATAAAATATTTATTAAAAATGTTAATTTTCTATTTTTAAATTTTTAAAACTAAAATATATCTCTATCCATGTTAACACATTAGTAGAATACAAAATACAAAATGATCGGTCTTATATATACAATTTTATTTAATATCCACTTTGTAACTCATGGAATGTCAATCACCACATTTACACATGGGTGAACATATAATTCATGGAAGGCAAATTAAGACTTTTCCATATGTGGTGACCTTCCATATTCAATACGATGGATTTTCAATACATGGATTATTGTATAAAGAGGTATACATCATTGATTATAAAACCCATGAGTAATGAATACAATGTTATAGTCTCACATCACCTCTCAGAGTTTGCTTGATATTTTGATTATATATTTTTGTATTTTGGTTTCTTGTACTTTATTGTTTCTAAATTACCCACTTGATTCCTTAAATCATAATTTTTAAGTTTCAAATAAGTGGTATTATAGTGTTTTTTTTTAAGTATATGCCCAAAAATACAATATCAAGATATCAAAACTTTTTGTATTAGATACATGATTCCTCTAATTATCTTGCATGTCATTCCAAACAATATAAAGTGGAACTAAAAAGGATAATATTAAGAGAGTTTAATATTTCAAGCAGATGTTGAAAAAAGCCCTCATAAAATAGAAGAATGAGGTGATAGATTAATTTTCTCAGATTCTTCAACAACTTCCTATTATAAATTCTCCAAACTCCTTTACACAACCTCTCACAACACTAGAATCATTTAGTGCTTCTACACCTTTAAAAGTGTAGGTGAATTTTTATATTTATACTTTTGAAGGAAAAGTTAATGTTGATGCCCTGGATAATTGGTTGGACAATTACCTTTATACTTCTTTATAAAGAAATTCATCAAAATGAAAAATTCACTTCTACACTTTGGAAAACTTCATTAATTGTTCACAATAAGGATATTGTAGCAAGGTCAAGGAGGGGAATGAATATGAAAAAGTAGTGTTCACATAAAATTATTTCATGGGGGATGTTAATGAATAATATTATTGAAGAACACAAGATTATATTGAGAGGGGGTGAATAGTATAAGACCACTTTTTACTTTTCTTTCCCAATCAATATTATGCAATGTATAGATAACAATATCAGCAATAGTAATCAAAGCAATGCACAAATCACCACACACAATAGAGACACCAATTTAACATGGTTCACCCAATATGGGCTACTCCATGGAGAAAATATTTCCCTAAAAAAATTTCAATCAATATCTTGGGAATCGGGTTTGAGGTGTAGACCAATTGGTTCATCCAAACCCCATAAGGGGGCAGAGGTCCAAGCTTCAAATCTTGGGCCTCGTCGGACTTAACGCTTGTCCCTTTCCTAGTGCTTTCAGCGAAGTAAAAGGTTTAAAATGATTGTGGCATGGTGGTTATAGGGGCGGACTGCACAAAGATCTGTCTGGCGGATTTTGGGGCGGATAGCACATAATACTGTTGCGGCCATAAAAAGCTGGACAGCCTACCCGAATTCGTGGTGGCTACCGATTCCACCATGTAAATTCAATATATATATATATATCTTGGGAATCCTTTCCCTATTATAATTTTTATGGACCTCTGTCCAAAGGAGACACCAATCCTCCAATCAAGTTTATGGATCTCTATCCACAGGAGAACTCCTTTCTCCTTATCTTTGGCTGGTGATCTTCTAGAAGAATTGTTGCTCCCACTACTCTAGCTAATAGATCTCTATCCACTAAAGACACATGTTCTCACTGCCCTAGCTAACGGATCTCTATCCACTGGAGAATATCATCCTCTATACTCTATCACCTCAAAATATTGTTCTCGGCTCTATCTCAAATTTAAATTAAACATAGTACTTAGGTCTAGCATAAATATGTTCAATATCTGTCTCTGGTCTAGCACAAACCTATCCTCAAATCTGCACCAAACTTTGTCCTTAAATCTACACTAAACATAGTACTTCGGTCTAGAATAAATCTATCCTCAAATTATGTCCTCTGATCTACACTAAGCACAATACTTTGGTCTAGCACAAATATATCCTCTAATATCTATCTTCAAGCCTTAACACAAATCTTGATCTAATCACAAATTAACTTTTCTAGATATTCCTCAAACCTTAAATCAAGGTTTGAATAAAGCAATCAACTCTGCTCATAAGTCTTCTCAAATACTTGTCTAAAATCTACCTTGTAAACTTCCCCAAAAGCTCACACTAATTTGTCCACAAGTCCTCTTTAGAACTTGTCCAATTTGCTCAACAAGTCCTCACTAGAACTTGTCCAATATGTTGATCTATGTCTGTCCTCAAACTCTATATTGTAAGATTTCACAAAAGCTCACACAAATTTGTCCATAAGTCTTCTCAAAGACTTACCTCAAATCTGCTCAAAAAGTCCTCACTAGAACTTGTCCAATATCATAGAAACATAAATAGAATTGTTAGAGACTCAATAAGCTTCACATTCACCACAATGCTCAATTAATTTCAATTTTTGTTTTATCACATAAACATATAGAGAATTGGTAGAGACTCAATATGTTTCACATTCACCACAATGCTCAATTACTTTCAATTTCTCGTTTATCACAAAAACATATAGATAATTATTAGAGACTTAATATGTTTCACACTCACAAACTCTCAATCGATTTCAATATCTATTTTATCATAAAAAAATATAGAAAATTGTTAGAGACTCAATATGTTTCACATTCATCAACGCTTAACCTCTTTGTCAAATTAATATAGAATATGGAACAATTTTTTTTACAGAACTTGAACTATCACATCAGCACATACACTTGACTAGGATCAACCAAATCTACTCAATAACTCACTCAATGAATTAATATTTGCTCACAAATCCTAGTCCAAACTTATGAACTTTCACTCAAATGTTCCAACAATGCTTATCAACCAATCTCACATAACAATGATACTCATGATATTTACAAATCCTAGTTCAAGTTATTCACTCAACCAATCACTTCAACAACAATGCTTATCAAATAAGGTTACTTTATTTAACCTCTATTCCAAAAAACCTTGAAGCATTAATTCAAAACACACTCAACAAGGAAAACTTAACAAAGTCATTTTCACTCCAATCCTATTTTTAGAAAATCTCAATCAATCACTTCAACCAAAGAAGAATATGCTCATACCTTTTATTTGATGTAGAAGTGACCATAGAAAACCTGTCTCAATAACAATTTTCTATTTTGCCAATTTCAATAGTTAGATGATAAAATATCACACTAATGAGAAAATAGACTCATTAGATTAATAATCATAAGAACTACTTAATATTGCATTAATGCAATAAATCACTCTGGTTGTTTCATCATCTCCAAAGCTTGATGAAGTAGAACCCTGTAATCTCTCTTCATGAGACATCAAAGAACCAATTAGAGCATCAAAAGTTAGAGTAGACAAATCTTTAGACTCTTCAATAATTATAGCAATATGGTTACATTTATGAATTAACTTTCTCAACACTTTCTTCACAACTAATTCAGTTTTTATGTCTTCACCAAGTGTCTCCATTTTTTTTACAATTGCTTTCACTCTCACACAATGATCTCCCACGCTTTCATAATATTGCATATTGATATTCTAAAAATCTATATTTAAGATTTGAAGCCTCACATACTTCACTTGATTGCTACCTTGATAGCTATATCTCAAGGTCGTCCATGCTTCTAGGGTTGTTGAACAAGAAGCAATCCTTGGAAATATGCTTTTCTCCAAAGCTGCTTGGAAATGGTAAAGAGCAAATGAGTTTTTATTTTGGGCATCCTTTTTATTGGTTCTATCAACTACACTCAAGGTGGTCCAATCTACAGGTTCATTGTAGCCTTCTTATAGAATATCCCATAACCCCTTGCCTATGAGTAAGATCTTCATATTGATAGACCAATACTCATAATCTAACCCAGTAAATTCATGAATGGGAATATTATTATTGGCAGCCATTGAAGCTAATCAACAAAACTTTGGAATAATGTAGATAGATTCTAATATAATATTTTTGTAATAAAGAGCAGAAGAAGATCTTCCTTTACTCAATTGACTCAACCTGTTAAATCAATCTCTCAAAATTAACCTCTGATTGCAAAAATACATGCTTCTTGTTTACTTACCAAAATCTCAAGCACCAAATTTATCATAAATTGGCCAATACTGATTAAAAAAAACTAAAATTTTTATTGTAGACTTTTGATATACATATCTTAAAATCCACTAAATTTAAAAATCAAATTCACACATATGATAAATATGCGATCAATTTACTTTTGCCCTTTCTAGATCTTAGAGTGTTTTTTGAGACAACCTCAATGTTTTTAACATAAATAAATCCATACAGCTCCAAAATTTATGAAAAATAAAATCTGTATTTATGAGATAATAATATGAAAACCCTATTAATTTTAGAAGAAAATTTGCAAAGGTGAAAAATATGTGATCATTTACTTTTTTCCTTTTTATCACAATTCTGGGTATAGGAATTTTTGAAGAAAAAATCAATATTCACACAAATCGATCAATACAGATCCAAATGACCTAAATTTTTTTCTGAATTATGACGTTATCAAAATAGTATTTCTACCAAAATTTTAGAAGAAAATAACTTGACATCCACCTTATAAAAAAATTTTATTGCAAAACTAAAAATGCTAATAAAATCAGCAAATGAGCTCCAAATTACCTAAAATTTTGATTGTGTAATATTGATTCAATTATATAAAAACCCTTAAAATTTAATCACAAAATACATTAGCATTTGTGATATATGAATGATTTAATAGAGCTTTTCCTTGCAACTTTGTTGAGTGCTGGCCACTTGAGTTTCTCTAATAAAGTGCGTGCTTCAGATATTTTCATGCCACTCTCCATAAAATTTTATCCATATGAGAAAACCTGTATCTGATACCAAAATTAGAAAATAGACTCATTATATTAATAATCATAAGAACTACAATGCTTTTATAACATTCCAATCAGTTTGAAATCTCTACAATTATGGAGATCTTACTTGCTTCTACTATGTTTAGAAACACTCTTAACAATTCCCTATATGCTCTCACAACAAAATTGATTTCCTCTCAAATAGTAAAGTTGGTGCAACTATATTTAAATGAATGCTAAATGTTTAAAACCTATATACTTTAGGGAAGATACTCTAAAGTATGCTCTAGAGTCCAACAACTAACCTCTTCACAAAATAATTCTCAATTACAAAAATTAGTCAAACTTAATTACACCTTATTTATCCCTCTTAAAATAATATCCAAAACCACAAATATTTAATAAAAACACTTCTTCCAAAAATCTAACTTATCAAAAGAACATCTTAACAATTCAATTTCATCATAACCCGTTTCAAAAAGATATCTAAAGAATAATCCAAACTCTACTTATGACTCCCTGCTTAATATTGCATTAATTAAATAAATCACTTTATAAGATAATGCAATAATTCAATCTCTCACTTTTATAAGGTAAAAAAAAATTACCCTAGCTTTTACTTTAGCAAAAATTAACCCTCCATATATAAAAAAAAAACTATTTCCTCAACACACAACTTAACTTCCACCTTATCTCTCCTAAACCTTAGCAAAGCAAATTAAAATAATTTCCAAAAATTAATATTACCACTTTTCACAATCCATAGGGCTTGAAACTTGGTGCAATACTCCCACAATGCCTTGGTCGTGGCTTCCATGCCATGTGAGCCACGTGCTCCACTTGGAGCCTCAAAGCACAACATGTGCTTTGAATCCTTCAAACCCTTAAGAGCCCTTGGATCTTCCTTCGACATCAGTAGAAACACACACTATGCTATTTATGAGGCACATGTTTAAAAAAATAGCACGAGATTTTTTGTTTAAGATGGATGCAATTAAAATCTATGCCAAATCTTAGGAATGGCTATGGTATTTATACCATATTACTTTCTTGTCACACACGTTGGCGGAGAGGAAATTTATTGGGGAAAAAATGTTGTCATCGACGCTTCCAACTTTACCTTCAAAATATATTTATTTATAATTATTTAAATTCAAAAGAATTTAAAATTTATATCTTCTTTGGGATTTTTAAAATAAAAGCCTCCTTCATTTTTAGAAAACCTTTTTGATTTTATTTATAATTATTTAAATTTAAAAGAATTTAAATATTATAAATTAATTATTTATTCTTCTTTGGTATTTTTAAAATAAAAGCCTCCTTAGGTTTTATAAAACCTTTTTGATTTTCCCAACCATCGTTTTAATAAAAACCTTTTATTTTGCCCAACCATGGTTTTAATAAAACCTTTTATTTTTTGCTTCACATAATATTTAAAACTAAAATTTATGAAGCTCTTTTTCCACAAACCTTTTGCATTACTCCTTTTAACCTTTTGACATCAATGACAATTCATCCTTGACATCAATGAGAACTTCATCTACTCAAAATGTCCAACAATTATCTTGTGGTATCTTATGAAGACCAATACATTGATTCTAATAATTGGTCTTTGTATTGGTCTTATGAAGACCAATAGTTGATATTGGGATCTTATATAGTTATATTGTTAAGACCAATTTGTTCAACATTAAATTGATACTTTGCATTTCATAGTAATAGAACTATGTATTCAATATATAGAAAAGCATCAAATCCTTAAGTACCATAGTGGGCTACAATGGTATAATTAAGAGGGCATAGACCTCTTTGAATTGAATACATTAGGAGAGGCATACAAAATTGTAGTCAAATTCATGGAAAGGTACAAAAATATAAAAAAGGAGAAAATAATAAAAACTAGAACACTAAGTACCAACCAAAGAAAGGCAAAAATTACACTCCAAAGAATAGAAAAATGGAAGAAAAAAATACTCCTAGGAAAGGAATCCCTTGGAGTCCATGACTAGAAAATAGTGTGATTATCACAAGAACAACTAATATTAAAGGAATGAGTGTTGAGTAATTCAATTACTATTTGTTGAGTCATAACCCCCTACATCCATTGTACCATTCCCTCCATATTCATAGTCTAAGGATAGAGGGAAGTGGATCATGGAAGCCAAACCATATGTAACCATTTCAACTACAAATATTGTGCTAGAGGATTCACAAGAAGAGAGATAAGATGAGGGTCAAGGATAAATCATTACGTTTTATTGTGGATAGTGGGATTCAAAAGAATCTAATTTCTAGTTGGATAGTTAAGGATTTCATTCTACTTTTCACACCATACCCATAACTATATAATGTTGAATGGATACAAAAATGGAGAGACATTCGTGTTGCTTAACAATATCTCCTCGCTTATGCCATCAAACCCATCATATATAAAGTTGCATGTGATGTTTTTCTTTTTAATATCTGTGATGCAATTTTGGGCCAGCCATTTATTTCATCATCACTATCAAAGGTTAGTGCTTCAAGATACCAAAGATATATCCTCTACCTCCATTTCCTTAATTAGTGTTAAATAATGTAGAAAGAAGATATCCAAAATAAGAAAATTTATTATGTTGATGATCAAGTTGTAAAGTAGGAGGATCATTGTTAAATTAATTATAGGTTTTATACAATAAAAGAAAATAGATTAGATTGTAGTGAAATATTATGAATTGTCCATGTCATGAATTAGGGATTCACTTCATTGTGATATAAAACATTACATTGATATAGTTCCCAGTTCTCCTTTGCTTGATGCATATATTTATCATAGCTAATCCTTGAAATAAAATTATGAGTTAAATCTATGAATTGATTCAAAAGGGTACATAAGACCAAATGCTTCACCATATGGTAGTCCAATTATCTTGGATGAAAATAAAAATGGAATATGGAAACTCTATATTGACTATAGAGCTTTGAACAAAATCACTATGAATATGTGTTTTTATGAGGAGGCCTTTCAAGATGAGCAAATTTTTTAGTGGGAGAAGTTTAGGTAGTGTAAATTTTAAATTTTTGAAAGGTGGAAACCTAGTTGTGGATGATCCTAGAGAAGGAACAGAGCTTGAATCTCTAGCAGTCAAGATCCTAGTGGATTTCAACCCCATTAGTAGTGGTGGTCCTGGTGTGCTTGCTTATTTTAGGATTGGACCCCTTGTGAATCCCAACACCACCTCTGACGTTGTTGCCCCCAACAGGACCCATGTCCCCTACAACAACTATTCAAAATGTAAACCAAAAAATATTCATGGGCCCAAGGATGGGTTTTCGAGCCCCCCTTCCTTTGTGGACAAAATTCGATGCATCTTGAAGCCTGTGACCTCCCCTAGTGAAGAACTCATTCCCAAAGGAAATAATGTTGTTATCCTTGAAAGCCTCATGGCTAGCTTTGTATCCAGTGAATTTTTCTCCCTCATTAGGAAGTTTATTTGGGGATGTCCTAATATGGAATCCATTAGGATATGAGCCAATTCCAAATGGCACCCATGTAGGATCTTGGAACTTATCACCTATTCTATAGGCTTTTTCCAAATCCATCTCAACAATATGGAGGATACTAGCAGAATTTTACAGGTGGACCATGGTTCTTTGGAAAAAGAAGTCTATTTTTGATGAAATGGTATGAATGCTTTGACCTATATACCCAGAGCATCAACTTACCCCATATGGGTCTGAATCCTAGGACTCCCCAACCAATTCTGGCATGAAGAATTTTTTTGTGGTACTGCAAGAACCATCGATGAACTAGTTGCTATTGATCCAGCCAAAAAACCTAGAAGTTGCTTCGTCTATGCTCATATCTATGTAAATTCCAACTTGGATTCTGATATACCTACCCACATTAACCCTATTTATGGCTCCTTTCACAATCATTAGACAGTAGATTACAAGAAAAAAATGGTATTATGCATTGAATATTGCATCTAGGGACATCTGAAAGCTTCGTCTCAAAACTTATATGGAGATCCTAGCTAAGAATAACCTCAATCCTAATCCTCAATCGAATAACCACCAAGGTGAACTCGCCAATGATAAACACAAACAATAAACTTCTAGAACCTCTTAGAGGCCCATCACTACCCAAAAAAATTTCAAGCGTAATATGTAAGCCATCAAAAATATCTAGAGAGCAGTCATTGCTTCTAATCATATTACAGAATCCCCATATAAGGAGAAATATAAAAGGTGTTATCTCAATCGAATATCTCTTCCAAGGAACAAGTATGTTCCCTCTTTGCCCTCCCCAACTACTTTTGTATTCTTTCTAAGTCACTCGAAGTTGACCTTGATCCCTTTTATCATGACCCCAAAGCTAGGTTTGATTTCACCCTCTCAACTTGTTACCTTCCCGCCTCCCCCTCGAGTTCTAGGCATTCCTATCCTCCCCAATAATTTCCCCCATCATCCCCTTGCCCTTCCAACCCTTTCCTACATATTCCTCTTACTCTTCCCTTAAAACCCATTCATGCTCTTCCAAATCCTTCCTTCACATCCCTAAACTGCCCTTGATATCTCCTCTCACTGGTTCCCCTAAACCTACTCGCTTCCCTCTCTCCTCCTCGATCACCTCAAAACCTTCCCATTTCAGGTTAGGTAGCCCTCTGAAACTCCTGACCCCTTGTAAACCTCCCATTTCTCACTCCCAAAAATCTCTAAGTCCCCTTCATAATCATAGCTCCAAAAAATCCATCACTGATGTGGGTAGTGACAAGAAAAAAAGACACCCATCCTCTAATGACCAAAGAAGGAAGAGGTTGATGACGAGATTTCCAAAGACATCCAAACTAATCTGTTCCAACCTCTACTAGATCATTCAAGGATGAAATCAAGAAAACCAAACCTACATCACACCAAGGTATATGAGGAAAAAGAATCAACCCCAAGAGTTCCAAATGAAGATCCTCTCATGGAATGTAAGAGTGCTTAATGACACAACTAAAAAAAGGCTAGTCACTAGTATACAAAAGGAAATTAGACCTACCATATTAATCATGTAAGAAACTAAACTGGATGACAATAAATAAAAAAGAGCAGCAAAAAACATATGGAAGAAAGTGGGATTTTTTTCTAGCCCAGTCCATGGAGCTTCTAGGGGCCTCCTTTGCCTATGGAATCCCACATCTAAGAGAGTTAAAAACATCCTCTTATATTGTGAAGACACCAGATCAAGTTGGGTTCTCTCAACTATTTATGTCCCCAATTCTCCCACCAAGAGAACCAACCTTTGGAACACTCATCCTCCTAGAGTAAGAAAGTTGGATTCCTTCTCAAGCTCGATATGAATAAGGCCTTTTACCACATCTCATGGGACTTCCTCCATGAGGTTCTTCTCAAGTTTGTGTTCCACCCATAGTGGGTTGATCTAATAAAAGTGTGCATATCCTCAGCCTAGTTTTAGATCATTGTTAATGAATCTGCAGTAGGATACTTCAAAAGTAGAAGAAGGATCAGATAAGAAGACCCCCTATCACCATGTCTCTTCATAATTTTAGTTGAGGCCCTAGGAAAATCCCTCAAAGCTACTGTGCTAGTGGGGCCATATCTGGAATCAAACCTACTTCCCAACTCAAACCGATCATCCACCAATAATTTTTTGATGACACTATTTTAGCTACCTTGGCTTTGATGGAAAAATCTAAAATCATAAAATCCATTCTCAATATTTATGAGGATGTAGTGGGCCAACAGGTTAAATACACCAAAAGCAAAATATTCTTCATTAACATACCCCCTATTTTCCTATACCGGATTTCTCAAGTCCTTCAATGTCCCATTGGTAATCTTCTCACATATTACCTCAGCCTTCCTCTCTTCATTAGTAGTCCTTCCGATAACATGTGGAACTATGTGGTAGACATGCTCCTCAAAAAGCTTATAGGATAAAAAGGGTCCCTCCTTAGCCAAGCTGCTAAAGCCACCCTAGTCAATGCATGTCTTCAAAGCATCTCAATATACTTATTATCTATCTTTAAAGTCCCATCATTAATTTTCTCTAATATTGAACAGATTCAAAAAATATTTCTTTAGATAGGATCAAAAAACAAAAAAAGGTATCACCTTGTTGCTTGGGATAGAGTATGTAGGCCCAAATATCAAGGGGAGCCTAGCATAAGAAGAATTAGTATGATGAACCTTTCACTCATCACTAAACATGTGTGGAAAATAGTGACCAACGTAGACTTGGAATGGGTCTCCATTGTTAAAATAAAATACATGTAGTATTTTAATCTCATGGAGGATGACCCCCTTATCGGCTCCACCTTCTGGAACTCAATTACAAAAACTAAATACATCATCTCTAAAGGCACCAAATGGTAGTTCTCCAATGGGTAGACCATTGACCTTTGGCTTGACCCCTAGATCCATGATCAACCCCTCATTTTTGACCCCACCCTTGCCCCTCTTAAACCTTTCACTAACACCCTCTTCGGATGCAAGGTTGCCAACTTCATAGCTTTATTTTCATGAAGACACTCCTAGAAATCCATCCACACATCCTCCCTCTTGTCCTCCACAATACTACTTCCACCCTAACCTCCATTCTCCACTCCTTCATAATTCCCATCCCTGGTGTTACCCCTGACACTCCCATTTGGAAAGAATGTGATGATGGTGAATTCACAATCAAATCTGCCTACATATTTATTGATCAACCCATTGATTGTAACATCCTCATTAAGTCCATTTGGTTTAAGAATATCATCCCAAAAATTGGGTTCTTTTCCTGGTTAGCTACCCAAAATAAAATTCTAACTTTGGACAACCTCATAAATCATGGGCTCCAGCTTCCCAACCAATGCTATATTTGTATGTCCAAGTGGGAATTAGTAAGTCACCTCTTTCTTGAGTGTTCTTTTTTTGAATCAATCATGAGATCAATATTTACTATATTCAACATTGGTTGGAACCACCGTACACTATAATTGACCTTTTTAACCAATGGCCCAACCCCTTCAATAATCCCAAAGTCAAATCCCTGTGGTCAATGTATCTCCATTTTTTATAGTAAATATGGATTGAGCATAAAAATCATGCTTTCTTGAATTCCCCTAGGGATCCTTACTTTATTTCCAATAGGATCCTCAACTTTACCATTGAAAATTCTTCCTTTTTTTCATGATTCAAACCCCCAAGCCTTTGGATTAAAGCCTCCATTTCCTCCTTTATCCACCTCTCCATGGACCCCATCATCCCGCCCATGCACCCCAACTCTAGAGCTAACTCAAAATGGGCCCCACCCCTGGTAGGTTGGCTTAATATGAACTTTGATGGCTATTTTAGAGGTAATCCTAGGCCAGATGGTGGAGGAAGAATCATCATAAACCATGAAGGAGACATAATCCTTGCCTATGCTGAGAATATTGGCACCCTCACCAACCATGTTGTGGAAGCCAAAGCTCTCTACCGGGGATTATTAATCACAAGTGATCTTCAATGCAAGTTAGTGGTCAAAGGAGACATGCTAAAAATTATCAACTATTCCAAAACCAATAAGAACCCTAGATGGAGGGTAAGAAACATTATCTCTGAAGTTAGATGGCTCCTTCTTAGTTATCGTGATATTTTTGTGCAACACATATTTAGAGAAGTAAATGGAGCTACAAATTTCCTAGAAAATGTGGGCCACTATCAAAGGTCCCTCAATATATGGTATAATGATTTCCCTGCATATCTAATAGAAATTATATCTTGCAACCACCTTGGTCATCCCTAATACCCAACCCTTGTTCCAAGTGTCAGGCCCTTTGGCTGATGTCAATACCCATGTGTCACCCTTGCTAGTTCACCCTTAGTCGCCTCTTCGCCCCCTTCACCTTTTGGTCCTAGTATACCCTATCCACCCCTATACCTATCCCTCTCGATCTCCATTGATCAAACACCATCAGCCCTTTTTGCTACTTGTGTTGGGTTCCAATGCCCATCTCATCCTAGGTGCTAGATCCATGATACATTATATCACATCGATTACATGATTTAGTCCTTGTGAACTTAATCCTTGAACCATATCCAATAAGCACCATGTAAAATTTAGAACCATGCATTTTCACATGTTTTTTTATCTTGAGTGTGATTCCAATAACATCCATATTTGTACCACATTCAAAAATCACTATGAAGATGTCAACCCGAATGTTTCAATTTTCCATACCATGATTATCCATTGTGCTAATGAAAACCAACTCTTCACCATTTTTCCTCCCCTATGCAGTGCTCATGGACACACATCACCTAAAACACCACCCTTCACATCCCATGTCACTCTAATGCACCTTGAATCCTAGTCTTTTTGGCATGTGTGCTGGTTGGATTGTTAAATTGAGCCTGTATCCAAACACTTTCTATTTCAATCAACCTCACTCACATATTGTGCATCCTAAGTCCAAAACCCTTTATGGAATTCCCCCAATGGAAATTCTTGAACCATCGATCCTGAACCTTGACCCTGTGATCAAGGATATCCTACACAATTGCCTCCCTTTCTTGAGAAACTTCATTGAAAATGAGGAGGATATTATCAACTCCATCGTTAGTACTTGGAAGAATGGTTCTATCTTCATTCTTGGCCTTAAGTTTATCCTTGATGTGGAATTGCTGGTGGAGATGATGTGCCTTCCTATGGATGGGAGGAGCATTCACAAAGATAAATATTCAATGACAATGAAGCTCGAGTTCTTCCCATAAAAAGGTAAGGATCTCATCACCATTGATAGGGGCATCAAAATAACCAAGCTCCATCATCATTGGGACCGAGTAATGATTCCCATACTTCAATTTTTTACCGTTGACTAAATTGACTCTACTTCACAAAGCTTTCATATTTCTTTTTTGAATTATTTTAAAGGTAACATAAAAATCAACATCCCTGATTACCTTTTTAGATCCATTAAACTATCCATCACAAATGTCCACACTAGGAAATCCCACTATACTATCCACCAAGGCCTACACTACATCCTTTACAAGCACACCCTCGATGCTTTTTCTAGAAGAGATTTTATCATCGTCGTACCCTCCTCCCCCCTCACCCCCTCCACCTCCCTTGCCCCCTTTGCTCGCCTCATCCCCCTTAGCCCCTCCCACCATACCTCCCCTGATACTTTTTAGTCCACCCTTGGTCCTTCTCAGTCTACCCTTGGTCCCCCTCAACCCACCCCTCTAGCCCCTCATCATCTACCCCTTCTCTCTCTCCCTCATATCCTCCCACCTATCACACCTCTACCAAGTCCATCGGTAGCTCTAGTAGAAAAACCCACATCCAGGAGGTCCCCAACAATGACTTGGACCCTCATTTTCCCTCCCTTGTTTCTCCATTGATCCAAACCAAGGCCCCAAAATATTTTGAGCATAATTTGAGGGCGATGAAGAATTATTCATCCAAATTTCTCCAAAATCCTAGCCATTCCCACACGCATGTCTCTCTGTGGCTAAAAAATATCAAAGCTAATTCAGATTCCCCTACCAAAATCAGTAAGCTAGCTAAAAAACTAACTCTTCTCCAATTAAATCTAATGATGTGGCAAAAAATTCTACTCGGGTGGAGGTGAAGACCAAAGGCATTGGCCCTTTGGGACTGACGAATGTTACTGGTGGTAAGGGTGCTCTCTGCAATGTGGTTCTCAGTCACCTATCTAGCTTTGGGGCCACCCTTTCTTCAGTTGCTAAAAATATTAAGTCCTAGTGGATCATCCTCCAACAGGTGGTTAATGACCTTGGTGTCATCCATGCAAAGCTCAGTATCATCTTAAAGGATGTAGAGGAGATATGCATCACCCTTGATAGAAATTGAAGGCTTGAACCCATATGAGGGATCCCCTTAGGATGGTCTTGACCTCTAGGATGGGATCATCCCTGATGTACTCCAGGTCCTCTGATTGTTTTTGGTTTCTCATTATTTTTGATAGATTTTACTATGTTGGTTGTGAAGCATAATGTAATTCAGTTTCACTTTGGATGTATTAATGTTTTGGGGTCTCTTCCAAAACCCTTATATTAATGCAAAATTTCTTTACCGACTAAAAAAAATCACTATGAATAACTGCTATACACTCCCTTGGATAGACGATTTGTTGGACTAGCTTTGTGGTGCAATTTTTTTTCATCAAAATTAATCTAATAACCGGCTAGCATAAAATACCCATAGAACCCACTAACATATGGAAGATTGCATTTAAATCTAAGAAGGGTTTATTTGACCAGTTGGTTATCCCTTTTTGATTGACTAATACACCTTCCAAATTCATGGGGATGATAAATGACATCCCATGTCCCTACACCAACTTGTTTGTGGTAGTCTACTTATATGTTATTATCATTTATAGTAGGACATATGGGAAATATTTATAACATGTTTAATAGGTAATTTAAAAACATAAGCTATATGTTAATTTAAAGAAGTGTTTATTTGGCATGACAGAGATTCAATGCCTTGGATATATTTTTATAAATTAGGGAGTCCATGTTGATCATAAGAAGAATCAGGTAATTAGGGATTGGCCTACCTCAAATACTCTAATAGATCTTTGTAGCTTTTTGGGTCTTACCAATTTCTATTGAAGATTTATATTAATATTATCACACATTGCTTGGCCACTACACCAATTGCTTGAGGGAGATGTCAAATCCATGTTCCATTAGGAAGATACACAATAGAGGGTATTTGAGAGGTTAATGGACCAATTGTGTTAAACTCCTATACATTCTCTACCTGGTTTGCATCAATCATTAGAGGTAATGATTAATGCATTAGAGTATGCATTGGGAGTTATCTTTATATAACATACATATCCAATTGTCTATCATAATAAAATATTCAATGAAGTAGTTTGAAAATACCCCACATATGACAAAGAAATCTATGCCATTATCCAAGCATGTAAATAGTGGAAGAACTACATCTTGGGCAAGGAAACCATCATCCATATAAATTATCTTCTACTTTCTCACACTAGATAAGTGTCCCTTTTGTCTATCTTTTAAAATAAATCATGTTTTTTTTCCAAATACATCCTCTTCAAATATAATATTTTTAGACAATATCATTTATAAGTGTTACCAATAGACAATATTTATCCCTCTTTTTTACTCCTACTTATTTATCCTTGAGTATTATTTGGTTCTCTTTGACTTATCATATTCTTGCTAGATAAATTTTTAAATTTATCACTACAATGATCTCCCTTTACTAAATCCTTTAATGCAAAATTTTATACTATCCAATTGTCTATGCCCATGTTGTATGTCCTTTATATAATATTAAACAAACATCTATTAGCATTGTTTATTATTGGGACCACTTATACTTTTTATTATTGTCATTTAATCCACACAAAGTTTTTTATCTCTTCTTCTTCTTCTAAATAACTAAAACCACTTTCTTATAATTTATTTTGAACATACATGAAAGCTTTGTGTGGAGAATTCCCATTTATGAAGTACCATGGTAACTTTATTATTTCACCATATATCTCTAAAAGTCCTATCATCCCAAAATAATCCACCCATCTTCCATCAAGATCAAATTGTTATATAAATATAAAATTTTTAATTAGCATCCCATAATTATTTTGTGTTTCTTTTATTTTAAATTAATTTTAAAAATATTACTACTATTATTTTTTTATATTTATTTAAATATTCTATATGTGGCTTCCATTAGAGCCAGTTCCATCAAACTACCAAAATAATATATTTGCTTGTTGATAAATTGAACTGTATCTAGATTTCTCTTTTATCATAGATATATTTTTTATTTTATATTAGATATATCTTTTGTCTTCCTCGATATGATATGTTTTCATAATCATCTTCCTAACATCATTTTCATTAAGAGATAAAATATCACTTGGCCAATTGTCTTCTAAAATATGAATTCACAAAAATAAATATCAACACTTTAATTGACAAAACTAAATGCTACCTCATTTCCTTATTTATAAATATGGTCACATTTACAAAATATTACCTTAAACAATAGTTGATTAATATTAGTAATAACATTGAACAATTAAGTGACTAACTAGGAAGGAAATGGGATGAAGTAAAATAGTTACTATTGTCGAACAAAGCAGGATGGCAGTAACAACAACAACCCCGATAGCTCTGGCAACTACAGGCAGGGTTTCCTAGACCCTGGTAGAGGATTTTTATCTGGAAAAAGGGGATATTCCTCATTTAGACACAACTAACAAGATGGATGAACCAAAGGACCCTGACCCTGATCCTGGTGGGGAGGGGAGCCTAAAAAACCACCGGCCATGGGAAAACTATACGGGGTATTTTCCCCCTCTCCAAAACAACAATATCTCCTCCTGGGATGCTTTTACTTAGACTTACTACAAGAAGGTGGCAATAAAGCCAAATTCTAGCTCCTTTGGAAAATCTAGTTATTCTAGTCTCAGTCATGGTAGATAAATTATCCATCAAGTCCCTTACCCTTGTTGGGAAATTTGTGGGGGGTAGACCCGACATGGAATCAATAAGGAAATGGGCCAGATTCAAATGGTGAACACTAGGAAGCTTCCAGCTAGTAGCCCTCTCAAGGGGTTTCTTCTTGATACACTTAAACAACTAGGATGACTATGCCAAAATCCTCACTAGTGGGCCATGGGTTTTTGGAAGGAAAAGCTTATTCCTGAGAAAATGGGGGAATATTTCAAACCCCAAACCCAAGATATCAACTATGCACCCATCTGGGTCTGCCTTCCCGATATTCCCATTCAATTCTGCCATGAAGACATCCTTCGCTGGATTGGGGGATATATTGGGGATCTTGTCACCATCAACTCTGCTATGAAATCCTGTTCCTGCATGGATCATGCCAAAATATGTATCAATGCTAATATCGTATCCCAAATCCCAACCCGTATCAACCTCATCTATGGGGATTTTCAATGGCACCAGGAAATCGAGTATAAAAATAAACATGTATTCTACATTGAATGCAAATCCCAAGGACACCCCAAGTCCTAATGCCCAACTCTCAAGCCCTAGAAGGAGGAACCAAGCACTAAGCTTCCCCCTCTCTAGCACTAGAGCACCTATTTAGGAATATGCAATGACCGAGTCAAAGGCCCCATTGGTAATAGGCAGGAAAAGGAGTTCAAATAGAAGCAAGCTGCCCACCAAGAACTGCCCTTCAACAATCCATCTTCAAGCTCAAAATAGGTAAGTGATGCAGGAGCATCCAGTGGTAGCAGAGCAATCTTGCATCAACAAGAAAATTCTAAGTGTTTTGCCTTGGTGTTTTTCTTGCAAAGAAGAAAAATTGGCAAAGGAAGAAAAATGTCACGATATCACATGTTGCAATATCGCGACCAAAAGAGGAGAGAGAAGGCACGGAGGAAAAATGTTGCGATATCGCGACATGTTGCGATATCACGACCGAAATAGGAGAGAGAAGGCATGGAAGAGAAATGTCGTGATATCGTGACATGTTGCATTTTTGCGACCAAAAGAGGAGAGGAACCAGAGGAGAAAAATGTCGCGATATCGCGACATGTCGCATTTTCATGACCAGAAGGCGAGAGAAGGAGCTAGAGGAGAAAAATGTCACGATATCATGACATGTCGCATTTTCGTGACCAAAGGACGAGAGCAAGAGTAGAAGAAAGAAAATGTCACGATATTGCGACATGTCGCATTATCGCGATCAAAAGGCAAGATGAAGAGTAGGGGAGAAAAATGTCGTGATATCGCGATATGTTGCATTTTCATGACCAGGAGATAAGGGGAAGCACAGAGGTGAAAAATGTCGTGATATCACGACATGTCACGTTTTCATGACCCACAAAAGAGAGAGAAGCACAAAGGAGGAAGATGTCACGATATCGCGACATGTCACGTTTTCACGACCCAAAAAGGAAAGAGAAAGCCAAAGAAAGTGTCATGATTTTACGACATGTCACATTTTTGCAACCTGAAGACAAGTGGAAGCGCAAGGGAGAAAAATGTCATGATTTTGTGACGTGTCACATTTTCAAGACCTAAAGACAAGTGGAAGCGCAAGGGAGAAAAATTTTGCGATTTTGTGACATGTCGCATTTTCGCAACCTGAAGACAAGAGAAGGCCCAAGAGAGAAGAAGTGTCATGATTTCGTGACATGTCGCATTTTCACGACGTGAAGGCAAGAGAAGGGGCCAGAGAGAAGAAATGTCACGATTTCGTGACTTGTCGCATTTTTGTGAAAAAAATGGTAGAGAAGGAGCTAGGGAGAAAAATGTCACGATTTCGTGACATGTCACATTTTCGCGACGAGAAGGCAAGGGAAGGATACAGAGAGAAGAAGTGTCACGATTTCATGACTTGTTGCATTTTTGTGATGAAAAGGCAAGAGAAGGAGCCAGAGAGGAAAAATGTCACGATATCACGACATGTCGCATTTTTGCGACTAGAAGAGAAGAGAAAGAGGAAGAGAGGAAAAGTGTCACGATATCACGACATGTCGCATTTTCGCGACTAGAAGAGAAGAGAAAGCGGATGAAAGGAAAAGTGTCACGATATCACAACATGTTGCATTTTCATGACTAGAAGAGAAGGGAGAGAGTGAGAAGGAAGAAGTGTCATGATATCGCGACATGCTACATTTTTGGGGGGTCGCTATAGAGTGACAGTGACAGCTAATGGAAGTCAGGCGACGGTTACAAAGGCCATTACAGAATGAGGTCATTGAGTGACACATGGTAGCACTAAACAACAAGTGGCACCAAGGTGCAGTGAAAGTAGGCAAAGATCAAGAGACGTGCGAGAAAACATTTTGAAAGCCAAAACGACGAAGAGGCATAGGAAAATGAAACAACAGGTTGGAGAAATGAAACGAGGGGACCGCCAGATGGAAGACAGAGAGTCACGCTAGAAACTATAAAAGGGAGAAGCAGAGATGTGCATAAGGGTTGGAAAATAGTCATAGACAGAGTTTCAGATTCGAAGGCAGAGGGCCATTCTGGGCTTGCTTGCGCTGTTTTTCCTTCCAATAGAGCTTAGGGTTCTTGAGTGTGTAAATAGATCCATTGAACATGAGGTAGTTTACACCAGGAACAAAGAAAGCTAGGATCCCCTGAGTGTGTAATAGATTTGCCGAACATGAGGTAGTTACACCAGGATTCGAGGAGTCGAAGGACTGCAAAGGTAGGAGACAGAGTTGCAAACGAGTTTTTGGACCTATTTTAGAGCAATGTGTTTTTCTTCCAGATGCGAAGATAGAAGACTACGGTTATTATATTTCTATAATTTTTTAGAGGGTTGGGGCCTCTATAAAAACCCAGGCATTGTAATATGAGAGGGACTACAGAGTTAGATATTGCATAGAGTAAGAAAACTGAGCCTGTGGGCTAGTTCTGTAAAAATGTATTTGAAAAAAAATTAAATGAAAATTAGGATTTGGCAGATTGTAATTTCCAAATGATGGAAGTTAAGGCTATGACTAGTATTCTATAGAGGGTCAGGGCCTCTATAAAAATCCAGACATTGTAATGAGAGAGGAGTAGAGAGTTAGATATTGCATATAGAGTATAGAAAACTAGACCTACGGGCTAGTTTTGTAAAAAAAATTATTTCCAGTTATTGAACAAAAATTGGATTGCGAGTTTTGCAATTTTTGTTCTACATCAAGTGGTATCAGAGCCAGGTTCCTGAGTGTGTAAATAGATCACCGAACGTGAGGCAGTTTGCACCAAGATCTGTGGAAGGGTGTGAGAATAGAGAGCGGAAGTTCCTGAGTGTGTAAACAGATCATCGAATGTGAGGAAGTTTACACTAAGAGCTGTGGAAGGGGTTGATTAGAGAGTCTGAGTCCCTATGCAGTACCTGCAGTACTAGCATCGGAGAAGGTGACAAAATAGTACAAAAATTAAGGTCACCTCTCCATCAACCCCAGGTGTCTGATGTAGGAGCATCCAGTTGCAGTAGAGCGATCTTGCATCAACAAAAAAAAAATTAAGTGTTTTGCCTTGGTGTTTTTCTTGCAAAGAAGAAAAAATTGGCAAAGGAAGAAAAATGTCGTGATATCGTGACCAAAAGAGGAGAGAGAAGGCATGGAGGAAAAATATCCTGATATAGTGATGTGTTGCGATATCGCAACCGAAATAGAAGAGAGAAGGCATAGAAGAGAAATGTCGCGATATCACGACATGTCACATTTTCGTGACCAAAAGAGGAGAGAGGAACCAAAGGAGAAAAATGTTGCGATATCACGACATGTCGCATTTTTATGACCAGAAGGCGAGAGAAGGAGCCAAAGGAGAAAAATGTTGTGATATCGTGACATGTCACATTTTCATGACCAAAGGACGAGAGCAAGAGTAGAAGAAAGAAAATTTCATGATATCGTGACATGTGGCATTATCGCGACCAGAAGGTAGGATGAAAAGTAAGGGAGAAAAATGTCACGATATCGTGACATGTCACATTTTCGTGACCAGGATATAAGAGGAAGCGCAGGGGAGAAAAATGTCGCAATATCATGACATGTCGCATTTTCACGACCCACAGAAGAGAGAGAAGAACAAAGGAAGAAGATGTCACGATATCACGACATGTCACATTTTTGTGACCCAAAGAGGAAAGAGAAAGCCAAGGAGGAAAGTGTCACGATTTCATGACATGTCGTATTTTCATGACCTGAAGACAAGTGGAAGCGCAAGGGAGAAAAATGTCATGATTTTGTGACATGTCACATTTTCGTGACCTGAAGACAAGTGGAAGTGCAAGGGAGAAAAATGTCATGATTTTGTGACATGTCACATTTTCGTGACCTGAAGACAAGTGGAAGCGCAAGGGAGAAAAATGTCACGATTTCACGACATGTCGCATTTTTGCGACTTGAAGACAAGAGAAGGCCCAAGAGAGAAGAAGTGTCACGATTTCGCGACATGTCGCATTTTCACGACGTGAAGGCAAGAGAAGGGGCCAGAGAGAAGAAATGTCACAATTTCATGACTTGTCACATTTTTACAACAAAAAGGGCAGAGAAGGAGCCAGGGAGAAAAATGTCACGATTTCGTGACATGTCGCATTTTCGCGATGAGAAGGCAAGGGAAGGAGCCAGAGAGAAGAAGTGTCGCGATTTCATGACTTGTCACATTTTTGTGACGAAAAGGCAAGAGAAGGGGCCAAAGAGGAAAAATGTCGCGATATCGTGACATGTCACATTTTTGCAGCTAGAAGAGCAGAGAAAGAGGAAGAGAGGAAAAGTGTTGCGATATCACGACATGTCGTATTTTCGTGACTAGAAGAGAAGATAAGGCAAATGAAAGGAAAAGTGTCGCAATATTGCGACATGTCATATTTTCATGACTAGAAGATAAAGGAGAGAGTGAGAATGAAGAAGTGTCGTGATATCATGACATGCTACATTTTTGGGGGGCCACTATAGAGTGACAGTGATAGCTAATGGAATTCATGCGGCAGTTACAGAGGCTATTACAGAATGAGGTCATTGAGTGACACGTGGCAACATTGAACAACAGGTGGCACCAAGGTGTAGTGAAAGCAGGCGAAGATCAAGAGACATGCGGGAAAACATTTCAAAAGCCAAAATGATGAAGAGGCACGAGAAAATGAAACAATAGGTTGAAGAAATGAAATGAGGGGACCACCAGATGGAAGACGGAGAGTCACACCAAAAACTATAAAATGGGGAAGGAGAGATGTGCATAAGGGTTGGAAAACAACCACAAGCAGAGTTTCAGATTTGAAGGCAGAGGGCCATTATGGGCTTGCTTGTGCTATTTTTCCTTCCAATAGAGCTTAGGGTTCCTGAGTGTGTAAACAGATCCACCGAATGTGAGGTAGTTTACACCAGGAACAGAGAAAGCTAGGATCCCTGAGTGTGTAATAGATTCACCGAACGTGAGGTAGTTACACTAGGATCTGAGGAGTCGAAGGACTACGAAGGCAGGAGACAAAGTTGTAGACAAGTTTCTAGACCTGTTTCAGAGTGGTGTGTTTTTCTTCCAGATGCGGAGACAAAAGGCTGTGACTATTATATTTTTGTAATTTTTTAGAGGGTCGGGGCCTCTATAAAAACCCAAGCATTGTAATAGGAGAGGGACTGCAGAGTTAGAGATTGCATAGAGTAAGAAAACTGAGCCTACGGGCTAGTTCTATAAAAATGTATTTGAAAAAAAAATTGAATGAAAATTAGGATTTGGCAGATTGTAATTTCGAGATGATGGAAGTTAAGGATTTTGCTAGTATTTTGTAGAGGGTCGGGGCCTCTATAAAAACCTAGTCATTGTAATGAGAGAGGAGTGGAGAGTTAGAGATTGCATATAGAGTATAGAAAACAAGACCTACAGGCTAGTTCTGTAAAAAATATTTATTTCTAGTTATTAAACAAAAATTGGATTTGCAGGTTTTGCAATTTTTATTCTGCATCAAGTGGTATCAGAGCCAGGTTCCTGAGTGTGTAAACAAATCACCGAACATGAGGCAATTTGCACCAGGATCTATGGAAGGGTGTGAGAAGAGAGAGCGAAAGTTCTTGAGTGTGTAAATAGATCACTAAACGTGAGGCAGTTTACACCAGGAGTTGTGGAAGGGGTTGATTAGAGAGAGTTTGAGTCCCTGTGTAGTACCTATAGTACTAGCATCGAAGAAGGTGATAGAACAGTACAAAAGTGAAGGTCACTTCTCCATCAACCTTGGGTGTCTGATGTAGGAGCATCCAGTGGTAGCAGAGCAATGTTGCATCAATAAGAAAATTTTAAGTGTTTTGCCTTGGTGTTTTTCTTGCAAAGAAGAAAAATTGGCAAAGGAAGAAAAATGTTGCGATATCGTGACATGTCGTGATATCGCGACCAAAAGAGGAGAGAGAAGGCATAGAGGAAACCAAAATAGGAAAGAGAAGGCATGGAAAAGAAATGTCATGATATCGCGACATGTCACATTTTTATGACCAAAAGAGGAGAGAGGAACCAGAGGAGAAAAATGTCACGATATCATGACCTATCACATTTTCATGACCAGAAGGCGAGAGAAGGAGCCAGAGGAGAAAAATGTCATGATATCGTGACATGTCACATTTTCGTGACCAAAGGACGAAAGCAAGAGCAGAAGAAAGAAAATGTCGTGATATCGCGACATGTTGCATTATCGCGACCAGAAGGTAGGATGAAGAGCAGGGGAGAAAAATGTCTTGATATCACATGTCACATTTTCATGACCAAGAGATAAAAGGAAGTGCAGGGGAGAAAAATGTCGTAATATCATGACATGTCACATTTTTGTGACCTATAGAAGAGAGAGAAGCACAAAGGAGGAAGATGTCGCCATATCACGACATGTCGCATTTTCATGACCCAAAGAGGAAAGAGAAAGCCAAGGAGGAAAGTGTCATAATTTTATGACATGTTGCATTTTCATGACCTGAAGACAAGTGGAAGCGCAAGGGAGAAATTTGTTGCGATTTTGTGACATGTCACATTTTCGTGACCTAAAGATAAGTGGAAGCGCAAGGGAGAAAAATGTCACGATTTCATGATATGTCACATTTTCATGACCTAAAGACAAGAGAAGGCCCAAGAGAGAAGAAGTGTCACGATTTTGTGACATGTCGCATTTTCATGATGCGAAGGCAAGAGAAGGGGCCAAAGAGAAGAAATGTCGTGATTTCGCAACTTGTTGCATTTTTGCGACAAAAACGACAGAGAAGGAGCTAGGGAGAAAAATGTTGCAATTTCACGACATGTCACATTTTCACGATGAGAAGGCAAGGGAAGGAGCCAAAGAGAAGAAGTGTCACGATTTCATGACTTGTCGCATTTTCACGATGAAAATGCAAGAGAAGGGGACAGAGAGGAAAAATGTCATGATATCGAGACATGTCGCATTTTCATGTCTAGAAGAGCAGAGAAAGAGGAAGAGATGAAAAGTGTCATGATATCACGACATGTCACATTTTTGCGACTAGAAGAGAAGAGAAGGTGGATGAAAGGAAAAGTGTCGTGATATCATGACATGTCACATTTTTGTGACTAGAAGAGAAGGGAGAGAGTGAGAAGGAAGAAGTGTCATGATATCGCAACATGCTACATTTTTGGGGGGCCGCTATAGAGTGATAGTGACAGCTAATGGAAGTCAAGGCAATGGTTACAGAGGTCATTACAGAATGAGGTCATTGAGCGATACGTGGCAACACTGAACAACACGTTGCACCAAGGTGCAATGAAAGCAGACAAATATCAAGAGACATGTGAGAAAATTTTTTGAAAGCCAAAATGACGAAGAGGCGTAGGAAAATGAAATGACAAGTTGGAGAAATGAAATGAGGGGACCACCAGATGGAAGACGAAGAGTCACTCTAGACACTATAAAAGGGGCAAGTAGAGACGTGCATAAGGTTTGGAAAATGACTATAGGCAGAGTTTTAGATTCGAAGGCAGAGGGCCATTTTGGGCCTGCTTGCGCTGTTTTTCATTCCAGCAGAGCTTAGGGTTCCTGAGTGTGTAAACAGATCCGTCGAACGTGAGGCAATTTACACCAGGAAAAAAAAAATCTAGGATCCCTAAGTGTGTAACAGATTCGTCGAACGTGAGGTAGTTACACTAGGATCCGAGGAGTCGAAGGACTACGAAGGCAGGAGACAGAGTTGCAGACAAGTTTCTAGACCTGTTTTAGAGTAGTGTGTTTTTTTTCCAGATGTGGAGACAAAAGGCTACGACTATTATATTTTTGTAATTTTTTAGAGGTTCGGGGCCTCTATAAAAACCTAGGAATTGTAATAGGAGAGGGACTGCAGAGTTAGAGATTGCATAGAGTAAGAAAACTAAGCCTATGGGCTAGTTCTGTAAAAATGTATTTGAAAAAAAAATTGAATGAAAATTAAGATTTGGCAGATTGCAATTTCCAGATGATGGAAGTTAAGGTTGTAGCTAGTATTTTTTAGAGGGTTGGTGCCTCTATAAAAACCCAGACATTTTAATGAGAGAGGAGTGGAGAGTTAGAGATTGCATATAGAGTATAGAAAACTAGACCTACAGGCTAGTTCTATAAAAAAAATGTATTTCCACTTATTGAATGAAAATTGGATTTGTGGGTTTTGCAATTTCTATTCTCCATCAGTAAGCTCTATGTTTACATTCCCCAATAGATCTGGGCCTTTATATTTATAAAATGATGAAGTTCTCTTACCTGAATCTACCCCCTCCAAACCCCCTTTCCCCTGTCCTCACCTCCCTCCCCCTCTAATTCTGGACCCTCCTTTCCCATCTCTGATGAACCCCTTCCCCCATAAATCCCCCTTCTGATCTATTGATCGATATGAACCCTCCCCTCTGTGATGATATATAATCCTTTCCCCCCTTGAAAGAACCACAATACCCAACCAAATCCTATTTAGATTCCATGGAAGATGCTACCAGTCCCACCCATAGCAAAGCAGATTCAAGCTCCATCATTACCAAAAGAAAAAAAGGCCTTATTGATACAATGAATGAAAAGAAAAGAGGTAGACCCACCATTTTTGAATAGATAAAAAAATATAGGAAAACCAAGTTGTTAATGGAGTGCAGACAACCCTCTTCCCAAAGTTATTTAATCAGTCCAAGAACGAAGCAAAAAACCCCAAACCTCCCCCTCTACCAAGCAAGGGAGGCAAGAAATCTACCAAGATGTCTAGATGAATATCCTCTATTGGAATATCAAAGGCCTCAACAATATGAGCAAGTTGGACTAGCTTGAACCATTAGGAAGGAATTTAAACCAACCATTCTCATTCTGCAAGAAACAAAAATTAATGTTTCTAGAACGCACATCATAGCTTAGAAAGTCTAAAAAAAATATCAATGGGCCTCATCCCCGATTGAGGGATCCTCTAGGGGCCCCTTATGCTTTTGGGATCTAGAAAATTTAGAGGATAGAGTAATTTCTTCTTCTAATAGAACTCTAAATATGGTCTTCTATTGTAAGGAAAACCAATTCACTTGGGTGCTATCCAACATCTATGCCCCAAAAAATACCATGGAAAGATGCACCCTGTAGAGATCACTATCCTTCATGAAGTATTATTTATCTGACCTCCCCTAGATGCTAGCAGGTGATTTCAATTCCCTTATATTTACATTTGATAAGAAAAGGGGTGTCTCTACTCCCTCTAAAAGTATTACTGATTTCTAGAATTTTGTCATGGTGAATGAACTCATGGATATTAAGATCAGATGTTGCCAATTCATGTGGAGCAACAAAAGAGTAGGGTTGGATCATATTCAGGTCAAGCTGGATTATTTTTCCTTTCTCAATGGGCCATCCCCACCTTTGGAGACACATCTCTCATATCTCTCTCAAGGATTGATTTCGACGATTCCCCCCTTCTCCTTGAATCCAATAAAGGATCATATTTCAAGACCCCCTTTAGATTTGAAAACATGTGGATCCAACACCCTTACCTGAAACAAAGAATAATTGAATAGTAGAGCATCCCATGTTCTGGATCAACCATATCCTAGGTATCCTAAAACTTGAAATCCATCAAGGAAAACCTAAATATTTGGAACAAGGAGGTATTCATGAACATATTTGAGAATAAGGAACAAACCCTGAGCAAACTCAAAACCCTAGAAAAACAAATTCAGCATGACCAATGGACCTCTCTGCTATGGGAAGAAGAAAGACAACTTCTATCAAAATATCGTAACATTCTAGCTAGAGAAGATACCTTCTAGCATAAAAAATCCTTAGCCCTCTAGCCAAAATATGGGGATGTGAATACAAGGTTCTTCCACACCTCTACTCTTCAAAATAGAATCACAAATACGATCAGAGAGCTCACCCTTTCCAATGGATTAGTTTCTCAGGATATCTCCAAAATCCGTGAAGAAGCCTCCTCTTGCTTCAGTAACATGATGGGGACTTCCCCCCCACCAACCCAGAAGCCCAGGAAGCCCTTCTACAAAATATTCCCCCCTAGTCACCCATGATATGAACCTTTCCTTGATCTAGCCTCTCTTTGAGAAAGAAATCAATGCTGGCCTGTTCTCTATGAAAGTTGACAAGGCCCCTGGGCCAGATGGGTGCCCCCAGGTTTTTTCAGACCTTTTGGAACATTGTGAGGGAAGATATATGCAAGGCATCATGGAGATCCAGCATACCAAGATCATCCCCCGAGGGAAAAATTTTACCTTCATTGCCTTGGTATATAAAACCTCTCAATGCAGATCTATGACTGACTTCAGGCCAATCAACTTTTGCAACATTATCTACAAGATCCTCACTAAATTTCTAGCTCTCAGGTTGAAGAAAATCCTCCCGATCATCATAGATCCTTGCCAGGGTAGTTTAGTGGAAGGTAGATCCATTAAGGATAACATCATATCACTTCATGAAACCCTTCACTCGACTTTGTGCAACAAAAAATTGGCCATGTTCTTGAAACTGGATATTAGCAAAGCCTTTGACAGGGTAGACAGGGATTTCATATTGAAATTTCTATCTAGATTTGGGTTCCATAAATATTGGATTAACCTAATGAGGGGTTGTATATCATCTCCTTGGTTCTCTATTCTAGTCAATGGGTTAACTGTAGGCTATTTTCCTAGCCATAGAGGAATTAGACAAGGAGATCCCCTGTAGCACCCTAAAATTGGCGCAATAAAACCTTAAATAATTACAATTACTCTAGTAAATATTCAAATTCAAATTTTAACCCCCAAAACCGCTTCCAAACCGTCGTTTAACCTGTTTCCTCCTTTCCCACACCATTTTTAGAGTTTTTTTTGACCATTTGACGATATCGTCATCGATCAGATGATATCGCCTCATATTAGACGATTTATTCTAGACTAGGACGTCCAGACGATCTTGTCCCAAAATTGATTTTTCTCAATTAGCCTTTGTTCCAACGGTGTCTCTAATCTAGGCAGAAGCATGTCTGTGCCATTAGAGACCTTCCCCATTGGAGATCTCACAAATTGGGATGATCTACAAAGCCTATTTAAACTTAGGCCCTCCCCTTAACCTACCCCTAGCTGATATTTTCTGTAACTTGACTTTATACGCATTGAAACATCCCAAATTACTATCTGCACTAGTCCTATCCAAATTTTGTTGCAGGAACCTTAGTATTTTTTAGTCGGAGCAAGCTTAGTTTGTCGTGGATGATCCTGTTCAATTTGAGACGATTTCGCATCGATTCAAGACTATCTCGACTGTAGTCTACATTGGGGGCAATCACTGCCCAGAGTTTGCATTTTTCTCTTTTCATATCCTGTTTTATTCTGTATCTAGTCAGTTTATTTATTATTTTTTGCTACTCTGCATCTTGGAGTTCACCCATGTAGTCTAATTGCATAATGAAATTATGATTAACTATTAAAACATTGTAATTTTCTTGCATTCCTATTTAGGATTATCTGTTAACATATTTATTGTCATTTTATATCTTTATCCTCTATTAGCATTGCTGCATTTTTTGTATTTTGTGTCTATTTATCTGTTTGCAGGTCTCTGACGTATTCGTCTGACGAATTCGTCAGATCTCAGATGATCCTATAGGTCGGAGACGATCCCGTCAAATTCTAGACGATCCTATCTATTTCAAACATTAGAATATCCATCAGACATCCAGATCAGGTATGGCTCTGTAATTTAGCCTTTTCCCTCTGTTTTTTGTTTAAAATCTATTTTCTGTATTTCATTTAGCCTGCATTTTCATAATAGAATAACTTATATTCATTTGGCCAAACCTAGGACTCGAATGTTTAAAGATAAAACTGAACACATTAAACACATTCCTAATCTAGGCATGGAAACTACCATTCAAATGTTTCCTAGTGAACCCACCATCCGTCAAAAAATCACCATAATACACCTCCCCCGAGATGCGGGACCTTCGCAAGGCCTCTCAGTCTGAGGTACCATGCCATCCTTTTCCCATCCTCCTTCCGAGAACGGATCCTATAGCCTGAAGGTAAGGATGCAAAAAAATTGGAACGATACATTTTTGTGAACCCGACGTGAATGCATTTAAAACCTTTTGAAAACAAAAAATAAAATAAAAAAAACAACAAAAAAAACATAGATGCATTTAAAATCATTTAAAAATACTAAGTTGCATATCATGTTTAGATGGTAGCTCCTAAGAAAATATTAGCAGTTACTATAAATGTTGAAAACCAATTAGCAGCCATAGAAATTAATTTTGTGCTTAGTGTGCCTGAAACAGATAGAAACCAACTTTTGTGGGACGAACTTGATAGAAGACTAAGTGTCATTTCATCTAGGTCAACAAAACTTAAAAAAATCAAGAGGCTTGTCCTAGATAGAATCTTGGATCCTCATCAAATTGTCTTTTATCATGAACTTTAGAGAGTCTGCCATAGATGGTTAGCTTATAGGAGAGCTCTTGTGTCTTCAGAATTGTTCACCTTTGAGGAATACCTCGAGAATGCAGCCACTATACACCAGTTCCTAGGTCATGTAGAAGACCAAGAGGTCGTTCTTATGGATAGGGAAATAATGAATAGAGTTCCTCGAGCTGTGTTATATCGAGAGTATTGCCATGAGCTTTACTTTTATCAACAAGAATCTGAGACAGATAATATCACTATAGTCCTTTTCATTAAATTCTTGAAAGAAAATTTTCAATTTGAAGAACACTTCATGACTCCTGAAGAATTTGAGCCCATTAATGATATTTATAATTTTTTTATAGAAAACTAGATCATTGCTTTCATTATTATTTCTTGCATTTATTGTGTTGTTTGTTCTCTTTACAATATTATTACAAAAACAAGAAAAAAAAAACATAACAAAAACCAAAACATTTCATTTTAAATATTATAGTAGGTATATAATTAAAATATATACCTCTTAAGCTTGTTGCATATATTTATATATATATATATATATATATATATATTTGCTGAAATCTAAGTTAAGCACAATGCCTAAACTTAGGAATGGTAAACAAACTGAAGGAGAAGAAGAAGATTGGTTAGGAGACAAAACTAGAAACCCAAATGTCCTTCTTGGGGATCCAATTCCAGAAGGAGAAACTCTAGATCAACCAGAAGATGACCTAGGTGAATACAATGAACAAGAAGAAAATGTTAAAGAGGATGGATCCTCATCCCCTAGAATAGCTTCAGATGGAACTATTGCTTTTGATAACTTAGATCATTTTTGAAAATTTTTCAATAATAAAATTGGCCCTCTTAATATGGCAGTTCGTATTGATAAAGGGCAAATTAGTGACACTCAAGTAGCCATGGAACATATGTTTGATGTGCACACTAATCCCTTGTCTTTTATTGACCAAGAAAGTGATAAGGTTGGACCAGCCAATAGAGATATGGTCACTATGATTCAAAACATGCCAAAACAACAGGTTATCCAACATCCTAAGGAGCCTGTTATTGAGCCTAAAATCATTCCCACACAAAAGAAAACTTCCTTCACTGCTTTACTTCGCCAAACTATTGATCAATATGCTTCAAGTAAACAAAAATCTAAAATGAAGCCAAACACCAATTTTCAACAATCTGGGATACAACATAATACAACTTCAAAATTTCTTCATAACACCTTTCCTACCAACAATTTACACAATAGCAATATAGCATCTAATATGCATGTCCCTCCATCATATGTTCACAAATCCCATATTAATGCCCTACCGAACCAATATGGTGGGCAAACTAGTAATCTGGAAGCCATGGTGAAACAGTTAGCTTCGCGTATGGACCAGATAGATCCCTACCATCCCTCGTACAATTATCGAGAGATATGTAGTCAACCTTTGGATCCCATAGTTGTAGCACAACCGTACCTTGAGCATTTTCCCATGCCCATCCTGCCTATATATAAAGGAACCGAAGATCCCATAGAGCATCTTCGCATGTTTAGGATAGCATGTCATGATATATCACATGATGACTTGCTATTACTAAAAATGTTCCCAAAAATATTAGGTGGAATGGAATTAGAGTGGTACTATCAATTGCCCACTCATTCTTTGAGAAACTTTGAAGAAACAGTTGAATCTTTTTTCCATCAATTTAGTGCCTACATCGAGAGGCATGTCACCATTAAATATTTATACAACTTAAAACAAGACAAAGATGAATGTTTTGCTGATTTCTTAGCTAGATGGAGGTAGTTGACAGGAAAACTACACTTTGTGCTACCTTATAGGGAAATGTTGGACATTTTTATCAATAATTTGCAAGAACAAATATCTTATGAGTTATCAACTGCTACCTTAACTACCTTCGATCAGGCTATATATTTAGCTCGAAGAGTAGAAGATGCCCTCATTAGGAGAGGCCAACTTAGGAAGAAGGATGATGAGAAAACATCTAGAAATCAATATAAAAACAAACAAGTCATAGGTGACGGAGTCACTGACAACAAAAATGTTGCTAATATCAATGCAACGAAGACAACAAAAAAATTTATATTGAAACCTCCTGATAAATCTCCTCGAGAATTTACTAGGTTGAATCAACCATTATCAACTATTTTACCTCAATTACTCGAAAGAGGTTTGATTCAATTACCGACTATCCGAGAACCCGATCCAACCATACCCGGATACGTAGCCGACTTACACTCGTGATTTCCATAGAGGACCTGGACACTCTACCAACGCTTGTAAAAGGTTGAAACATAAAATACAAGATCTTATTGATAATAATGAAATGGAGGTGCAAGCCTTCCAACCTAAACAAAATGCTCCTAATAATGCTCAAAAGACCATTCCCCAAAATCAAAATCAAAATGCTAATCAATCATTAGACATATTTCAAAATCCTTTACCAAGACATGGTAAAGAGGTGGCCAACCAAATTGAGCATCATAATTTTCCTCCTCCTACCCGATATGTAGGGACTATTAGCAAAAAATTACCTATTTAGGATCCTCAAACATTTGACACAACCTTATCCTTGGTCACAATCAGGCCCCTACATAATTTTCAAACTCTAGATCCTAGTGATGTAGAATCAGATACTGAAAGTGAAATAGACATCACTTCAAACCAATCGAATAGTTCTAAAAACGAATCAGATCCTATTCAACCTATCATAGATGCTATGGTTCTAGAAGAACCATTTCCTAGAAGAGTTACTACTCGACCCTCTTCTAATCAATTCCTCCTTGATGAACAAGCCATAAACGCTCAATTGAGACCAGATCAACATCTTCAATATAACATTGTAGGTACCATTGGAGTCGTTACCTAACAACAAGCTCAAAATTCTCAACAAGAACCAAATCAGAACGATGGATCAACTCCATTTGTTTTTAAAAATCCCAATAAAGGGAATCATGCTCCTAATTTTCAACCTAAACCCCCTTACAATATTAATGAGCAATTATCCAATACTACAGCCAGAATTTCCCTTTTGGATTTATTAAGATCTTCTCCTACCCATAGGGATGAGTTGATGCTTACATTAAGCCAAATGATGGTACCTCAAAATATTCAACCTGAAGCCATGGAAAATACTATCATCACTCGAGAAATTGATTGTATTGACTTTCAAGATAAAGATATCCCACAACACAGTTTACATAAGGATAATCCCTTATATATTACTTCTCTAATTGGAGATGTAGCTGTTAAAAGAGTCCTGATTGATAATGGTTCATCTCTAAACATTTGCACTTTTGACTTCTACCAACGATTTGGCTTTAGAAGTGATGAAATGAAGAAAATTGACATGATCATAAAGGCTTTCAATGACGAAACACAAGAAACATGTGGAGTTATTACCATCCCCTTGCAAGTTGGTCCTAGAACCTTAGATATGACCGTGTTTATTGTACATTGCCCTACATTGCACAATATACTCTTGGATCATCCTTGGATCAATGCAATGCTGGCTGTCCCATCAAATTTACACCAATGTGTTAAATTCGAATTTAAAAATTAGTTGGTCACTATCCATGGTGATCCTAGACCCTTCGATATGTGTGCTTTGGCAGAACCTATTGGAGTGCAATTTTGCCATGCTCTGTCATCCACACATCCTAATTCTTATTTTTCATCTAAAACTATGAAACACACACCCATAGCTTCACCTATTTCTCCTCCATTCGTTTCACCCTCATATATAGATCAACAATCTTCTAAAAAAATCACTCTAGAACCTCAAAAAGATCTTCAATCCATGACCAATCCTTCATGTTCTATCCCTATAATTTCAAAACCTATAGACCCATCTATTAACACTTCCACTTTATCTACATCTATCATACCTTCCACATATAAAGATATAGGGAATGATCCTTCTACCTCTTATGCCCTTTTTGATGAACTTTTACTAGATTTATCCACAATATTAATATAAAAAAAAATAAATGCTTTCATGCAAGATTCAATTCTTTTAAATAAATTGTTTCCATCTCCTCGTACTTTGGGCCTCCCACAACCTATGGGAAGTACTTACCAAGTCGGGAGTTGTGCCTTCATTTATAAAGGATATGACTGGGGAAGAATACCTCAAAATGTCAAAACTCATCATGATGGATATGCTCGTTGTTATTTTACTAATGAGTATATTAAAGCTAAACCCATAATGCTTAAAATGGGATATAAAGGGAAAGGCTTAGGACATTTCCAAAATGGCATGAAAGAACCTTTCGAGGTAGAACCGTGGCTTGCTCGGTGTTGTGTGGGCCTATTTCCTAGTAAGGGTCAACCCTTTCCTTTTGAAGATGATGATCAACTCATATGTTATCAATATTATTTGGATAGGCATGATGATTTGCATTTAAAAAATCAGCCATATACATGTAATATGCTATCCATAGCTTACCCTGAAATGATCACTGAATTCGATGATGAGTTGGAAGGAGATATCTTCCACGATGTCTCCATTGAAGAAATTTTACACAATGGATTTTATTTTGATGGTTCTATACCAACTATAGCCCAGCTTGAGGCCACTAATCCTCAAGATGAATTATCCAACTTAACCTTAAAATAATTACAAGAATTGGGCATCTCACCCGCCCCACCTAATTTTGAAAGAGATCTACACATAGAGGTCGAAAACGTCATTAAAGTTAACATTGGAACTGAGGATAATCCTCACATAATCAATATTGGGCCAAAATTAAGTCAAGAACAATAAGAGCAATACATTGCATTCCTTAAAGAATATGAAGATGTCCTCGCTTGGATATACGAGGATATGCTAGGTCTGGACCCTTCTGTAGTCATGCATCATCTAGTAGTCTATCCGGATGCTAAACCTGTTAAACAAAAACTTAGAAAAATGCATCCCAAAGTGGCCCTACTAGTCAAAGGGGAGTTAGAAAAACTCCTGAATGTTATTTTTATACAAGCTATTGATTATGCTGAATGGATCTCAAATGTAGTTCCAGTCACCAAGAAAGAAGCCACCAAAGTTAGGGTTTGCACAAATTTTAGAGATATTAATGCTGCATGCCCTAAAGATGATTTTCCTCTTCCAAACATGGATCAAATCATTGAATTTACTGTCGGGAGTGGGATGATGTCCTTAATGGATGGATTCTCCAGTTATAATCAGATCAGGATAGCTCCTGAAGATCAGGCTAAAACAACCTTTATTACCCCTTGGGGTACTTTTTGTTGGAAAGTGATGCCATTCAGCTTAAAGAACACAGGTGCAACCTATCAACGAGCTATGACTTATATTTTTCATGATATGATGCATGATATCCTACATGATTATGTAGATGATATTATAGCTCACTCTATTAATGAAGGTAACCATTTAGATGATTTGAGAAAAGTTTTTAATCGATTAAGAGAATATCTTATTCGATTAAATCTAGCCAAATGCATATTCAAAATTAAGTCTGATAAGCTATTAGGGGTTATAGTTTCTTTACGTGGTATCAAAATTGACCCTCTCAATATTGCGGCTATCACTGATATGCCCACATCTACCAATATATCTGAGTTATGAAGTTTACAAGATAAACTTCAAGCTATTCGTCGCTTCATCGATAATTTGGCAAACAAAACCGGTCCCTTTCTTAAGCTCCTTAAGAAGGATGTCCCTTTTAATTGGGACGATGAATGTAAAGAAGCTTTTGAACTTTTCAAACAATACCTTGTTAACCCACTTGTGCTTTCTCCACCTAAACCTGATCGCCCATTTCTCTTGTATATTTCAGCTTCAAATTTTGCCTTAGGAGCTATATTAGCTCAGTTGGATGATGCGAAGAGAGAACGTGCTAATTATTATATTAGCTGAACCTTCATCAGTTATGAAACCCGCTACACAGCGTTCAAAAAACTATGTCTAGAAGTCATGTTTTCTACGCAAAAATTATGCCATTATATGCTCAGTCAGAAAACTTATGTCATTGCTAAATATGATCCCTTGAGGTATCTCATGAGTCGACCTTATTTATTGGGTCACACATCCAAGTGGGTTCTCGCTCTAAGCGAGTTTGACCTCACATTCATAGGACATAAGTCTGTTAAGGGTCAAATCATAGTAGATCAACTAGCTGTTGCACCCTTAGAGTCTACCCATCCCCTCATCATTGAGTTTCTTGATGAATGCCTTCAATTAGAGGTAGACCATATTGAACAATGGTCCTTATACTTTGATGGAGCCCGATGCATGAGTGGGGCTGGTGCGGGTATTATTTTAATATCCCCACAAAAACACATCATTCCTTTGTCCTTAAAATTAACATTTGCTTGCACAAATAATACTGCTAAATATGAAGCTCTCATCCTTGGATTACAAGCTACCTTAGCGTTAAAAATCAAACATCTGCTAGTTTTTGGTGATTCTCAGCTTGTCATAAACCAAATTAATGAATTTTATCAGACCAGAGATGATAAAATGCGCCCATATAAAGCCTATGTTTTACAATTAATGTCTCTATTTGATCAAGTTACCTTGGAAGCTATTCCTAGAACTTGCAACCATGTAGCTGATGCTATGGCCGCAACTGCATCTCTCTTGCCCTTGGAGTTAGATGACGAATATGTCACTATCATTATTCGTCGACTCCAAGAACCCGCTTCAAATAAGTCATGCTTAGAACATTTGGATGTGTTTCTAATCAATGAAACTACTCCTGATCCTTGGTATATATATATATTTGATTTTCTTCAAAATGGGACTTTCCCTGCCAATTCTAATAGGAACCAGCATTGGTTATTACGTAGACGAGCAATTTGATTTGTAATAATTGGAAATACTTTGTATAGGAGATCTTTTGAAGGTATCCTATTAAGATGTTTGAATCTAGAAGAATCCAAATCAGCTTTAAGTGAAGCCCATGATGGATTTTGTGGAGGATATTTTAGTGGTAGTGTCATTGCTAAAAAGCTCCTTAGGATAGAATACTTTTGGCCTACCATGGAGAATGATGCACATGAGTATGTGCACCATTGCAACAAGTGCCAGAAACATGCTAACCTTGTCCATGCGCCTGCACAAGAGCTGCAGGCTATTTCATCTCCTTGGCCCTTTTCAAAATGGGGCTTAGACATTATTGGCAAAATTAATCCTGTGTCATCTGTTGGACACAAATTCATTATAACCGCCATCGAGTATTTAGCTTCCTGCACTTGCACACAAGTCTCTAAATTTAGCTTCCTGCACTTACACACAAGTCTCTAAATTTATTTTCAATCAAATCATTTGTAGGTTCGGAATTCCTGCAAATCTCATCTCTGATAATGGAACTTGTTTCAAAAATAAATATGTTAAGAAACTATGCCAAAAATATAAGATTCAACATCGCTGGTCCACTCCCTATTATCCTCAAGGTAATGGTCAAGCAGAAGCATCTAACAAAACCTTAATCAAAATTCTCAAAATATTGGTCAATAAAACTGGTCACGACTGGCACATTCAGTTATATCCAGCCTTGTGGGCCTATCGAACTAGTGTTTACACTCCCACTGGAACTTCACCTTTTGTTTTGGTTTATGGTACTGAAGCTGTTTTTCCCTTTGAATTAGAAGTTCATTCTTTGGCTCTACTACTTCAAGATACCGAAGTAGGAGATGAATATTGAGCTGGAAGACTCAGTCAACTGGAACTCCTAGACAAAAAATGCATCAATGCTTTGGAGCATCTCCGTGCCTACCAAAACAAGCTTAAAAGATCATATGCCAAGAAAGTTCGTCATCAATCCTTTGCGATTGGCGACCTTGTTTTAAAATAAAATAAAAAAAATACGAATGCAACTAAAGACCTTAAAGGTAAATTTGAGCCCAACTGGCTTGGACCATATATTATCACTGCTAAATTTGAATCAGGAGCATATAAATTATCTACCTTAGATGGTAAAGAACTTAAAGAACCCATGAACATTTTGCATCTTAAACGTTACTATGCGTAACAAAAATTAGTCATTTCATCATTTGTACATATTTTGCATGTTGTTTTATTTTAAAAATATATCAAACTGTTTACACAGAAACAAAAACACACAAAAAATAATAAAAATAAAAACAACAATACTCTTGAATCTTTCGAAACTAAAACAAAATAAAGAATAAAGAGAGAGTCAACATTCTCAAACTTCTCCAAAAAGTATTTGTATATATTCTTACAAATGTTGCAATTATATACTTCAAATTATTTTGGATAAATTAGCATTTATTTTGAATCCCTCACTTTCACAAACACAAAATAAATATCTTGATTTTTATCTGGCATGATTACTAATCTCTCTTATATCAAAGTTCACAAAATTCAATTAAATAAAGTTTGAAAACAGATAATTGATCTTGTTATTTACTTAAACCAAGCACATATTTTCACAATAAAATGATTATATTTGTAATGTCCATGCTATGCTACATAGTAGAAGTAGTTTCTTGAGCGAAAAGTTTCCCCTGCTATCCTATCATGCACATGGTCTAGAATCTTTGAGAATTGGCAAAAGGACAAGCTCACCCCTACCCAGAATAAAAATCCCTTGCTCTACAGCTAATCCGAGCAAATATCCCTAGCATAGGAAGAAAAACAAAGTTCAAGAAAAAGAGAAAAAAAATGTTATTTTATATCATTACAGCAATGTTTCAAGCATTATCTCAAAAATCAAGCAAAAATACAAAAGAAAAACAAAAGAAAGCAAAAGAAAGCAAAAGCAAAAGCAATAAAATCCCTCTCCCTACCCTTTGAAAAGAAAAGAAGGGTTGATGAGCTTGAATCCCTGGAATTCTCAATTATTCGAAAACTGTGAGGTAAGCCCCATAATAGGTGGTTTGTGCCCAACCTACTTTGCCTTGGGTAACTCCTAGCATGGCGATATGTCTGTCACATTAGTGACCTTATTTTTTACAGACCTATGTCTGCTTATGGACTAGCTAGCTCTTGATAATCTGAATTACATAGTATTTTGGTATGGTTATATGCATCTAAATCATGGTTAATGAACACTTATTTGGTTCATTCAAATCACTTGTATCATAGTATCTTGCTCAAACTGGTAAATGAACAATGCAATTGCACACACATTTGTATTTGAGAGATTTTGTGTATCATTATGATAAATCAAGATTGGAAATAAACTCACATATGCACATGGGATTCCTTATAAATATAACTTTTGTCTTTAAGATACTTTGAAATATTTCTACAAATTGTTTGGAATAAATTCATTTTCTTCTTTAAAGTACAGTTGTTTAGTATAAAGACAACTACATGCATAATCAAAAATCAAAATTTCTTTCAAACCATACAATAAAAACACATATTTATATATTGTCGACTTTCACGAGGATGGTATACCTCCAACACTTAAATAGGAGTCTTATGCCTAGCGCAAGTCCTCCTCTTCATATTTTCTATTTATTTTCAAAAAATTAAAAATCAACCATGCAATAAAACAATCTATTTTCTTCTTTGATTTTCGCGATGATGGTATAAGTCTATACCTACATATTCTATGCCTAGCACAAACCATTGTATTAATTTTATTCCCCATTTATTTAAAATCATAAAAACCATATGACTTAAATCATTATGTTATACAATTATGCTTTAAAAAAAACAAACACTTATCACTATTTCATGTCATCATGTCAACCTTCAAATTTGCAATGATGGTATAATTCCTAGGGAATTATCCAAAAATTTTATCACACTTAGGAATTTATGCCTAGCAAAAATCATTTTAAAATATTTCATGCATAATATTTTCATAAAAATCTGAAAAATAAATCATCATCATCATCATTTTCATCATCACACCAAAGTCTTAAGATAGTCTCTTAAGCACCCTTTTACTTTTAGCAATATTTCTATACTAGGATTAGCTTGATGACCGAGTGAGCGGCGACTCCATGAAATGGTCTATAATAGCGACAATGTCCTTTGAAATTATTGTTAAAAGTCCCTTTTATTTTTTTTATCAAATTATCATTACAACAACCAATTTGTTCACATCAGATCATTTCATTTAAATTTTAAAAGCATGACATTCAAACCATAATATTTCCAAATGACATAATTACATGAATCATCAAATCAATCACACTTAAAACATTAAAGCACTATAAAAACATATAAACAAGTCATATCATCATAAGACAAGTCATATGATCAAAATATATCTCATCTATATATATATCAAATATATGTACATCATCTCAAAACTAGATTGGTATGCCACAATCTCCATCTTGGCATACTCAATCCTCTCAATCATTTATCCTATGTGCAGTGTCTTGAGAACCCCTTGAGCTCTCAGCCTCATCTCCTCCCCCACCCTGAGGTGGACAAGGTGGCCCCATCGCAGTATGTGTGGTACTGTGAGTCCTAGTCATCGATTGAGATGAAGTCCTCGATGACCCAATCCTGATCGGGTCAACAATGTCGGTTGGAAGCTATACCCTCTGACCCTCTGACACCATTTGGAAGTAGATACCCCGATAGAATGCGATCTGAGCAATCGACCTCACCAGTTCCTGAGTGCTCACTCCTCTGCTCCGTTCTTTGAGACGTGCAACCTCATCTTTGAGCTGTGTAGCCTCTGCTCAATGTTGTGCAACCTCTTCCTACAAAGTCTGCACCTGTGCCTAGATATGGATAGTCTCCACCTAGAGAGTAGTCATTTCACTACTCTCTCCTGTGTTCGCACCCTTGCCCTTATCAGGCGATGGTGGTCTCTCTCTCTATGGAGAAGGGGGTCTCTCCTCCCTCCTCTCCCATTGCTGCAACATTTACTAAGCTTATGGCATCCTCTGATATCTCCTGTCGTGACCCTATGCTACCTCAATGGCTGCCTAGAGTTGCCTCCCCATTCGATACACAATTGCATGAATCAAACCCTGAGCCCTCGTCATCCGAGGAGGGCGAATGCCTATGTACCAGACATCGTAGCCATCGACTACCCTAGTGTCATCCCCATCCACTGGATGAATGGGGGCATCATCTGCATCCTAACTCTAGAATCACTGCATATATGGAGCCTCGCTAACTATAGTGTTATCCTGGACAGTTCAAGAAAACTCATAATCTCTCAGAGATGGGATCCCCTATTGTAGACCAAACTACCTCAAAACTTGGTCATACCGATGGAGCTCCACCTCTCCCCTCCATCCTTAGCTAGTAGACTCGCCTGATGCGATCCAGCTCCTGTTCATCCTCGGCCCACCCTGGATGATCTCTCCAAGGCCTCCAAATGATCTAGTCAGAGACGAGGTTGTCAAGTAGTCTCTGGGATGTTGGTAGATCTATCTGTTGCTATGCCCCTCTTCGAAGCCACTAGTAGAAAACTTGGGGCCTCTCCTTTTCAATCCCTATTAGTGGAAGCCCTACCAGCCTCCACATCACAATGTGCTCCCAGCACCAAACCTGTAGTAGTGATGTCATAACCAGACATCGATCGCCCTTGTATACGACCCGATGAAGGATCCTATACAATCGGCAAAGTACAAAGCTCCCCCAAGCAAATATGTATCTATGGTCTCTCATGTCGCAAACCACATTTTTCAGTACCCATGGTACCCTACATCCGCTCTGGTGGCACAACAGAAGTCCACCTATCACCCTAGCCAAAACCTGTGTGAGTCTAGATGCCCCAGGCATTTTGTGCAATGATTCGATATTCACTCTGCCCTTCTCCAGGGCGAAGCTCAAATCGCCACATAGTTGCATCATCATGTGGCCCTGATTAGCTACAAGAGTGATCAACCGTCCTTGTATGGGGATCCTCAAAATCCTTCATACATCCTCTAGTGTGGGAGTCATCTCCCCTGTCGATAACTGGAAACATGAAGAACCCAGATACCACCTCTTTGCTAGGGCTGTCAATAGCCCCATATCTGTAGAAACCTGTGGCATCTCTGCCACATGCTGTAAGCCAACCTGAGCTAGCTGATCTTGCTTTGCCTGCGATAGAGTGGCCAAGTCATCCCTCAGTCTACCGTATTTCCATTCTCTGCTCTTTAGTAATCCTCTCTGCAACATAAACAAAATCAACAATAAAAATCATTAATAAATCATTAATTAAAAATGCAAGTCAAACAAAGTTTAATTTTATAAATGATGATATCGTCCACAATTGGACGATATCGTCCCCAATTTGAGCAAATTTGCCTTCGATTTTGCCAGCCGAAATCATCCCCATTTTGACGAAATCGTCCCCATTTTGCCGATTTTGCCTCTGGACGAAATCAACGATATCGAGATGATTTTGGCAAAATCAAGATGATTTCATCTCGACAACGACGACGGCCCAAAAATGGTCGTGATGCTCAAAAATAAATCAAAACTAATCTAAAAAGCATAAAATTCTAAAAATTAAGCATTCTAAATCCAGTTTAGATCCTTACCCGTAGCCCACGCTGGACCTTTGTTGATCTGTGCGCTGTCTCGACCATCTTGTCTCCAGAGCTCTAAAAACTAGGAAAATGAACAGTAACAATGAATTAGGGTTTTACCCTATTTTTCTTAATTTTATTCAAAAACACTTAACAACTTTTTTTTTAAATTTTTCTTTTTCGTGTTTTTACCTCAAACGTTCGATTTGGGTAAAAACACGGAGGGGGAACCATAGTAAGCTATCGTACGATTCGACCAAGAATCGTCGCCTAAAAATGGGAATATTTTTTGCTTTCTCGTAGATTGAGAAGAACTCATCTTTAATGCATTTTCTTTAGAAAATTCGCTAAAGAGGAGGCAAAATGTAGCACCCTAAAATTGGCACAATAAAACCTTAAATAATTACAATTACTCTAGTAAATATTCAAATTCAAATTTTAACCCCCAAAACCGCTTCCAAACCACCGTTTAACCCGTTTCCTCATTTCCCGCATCATTTTTAGAGTTTGTTTTGACCGTTTGATGATATTGTCGCCGATCAAACGATATCACCTCATATGGTACGATTTCATCTGGACTAGGACGTCCAGACGATCTTGTCCCAAAACTAATTTTTCTCAATTAGCCTCTGGTCCAACGACGTCTCTAATCTGAGTAGAAGCGTGTCTGCACCATTAGAGACCCTCCCCATTGGAGATCTCCCAAATTGGGATGATCTCCAACCTTCTAACCTCCATCCTAAGCCTATTTAAACTTAGGCCCTCCCCTTAACCTACCCCTGGCTGATATTTCCTATAACTTGACTTTATACGCATTGAAACATCCCAAATTACTATTTGCACTAGTCCTATCCAAATTTTGTTGCAGGAACCTTAGTATTTTTCAGCCGGAGAAAGCTCAGTTCATCGTGGACGATATTGTTCAATTCGAGATGATTTCACACTGATTCAAGATGATCTCGACTACAGTCTGCATTGGGGGCAATCACTTCCCAGAGTTTGCATTTTTCTCTTTTCATCTCTTGTTTTATTCTATATCTAGTCAGTTTATTTATTATTTTCTGCTACTCTGCATCTTGGAGTTCACCCATGTAGTCTAAATGCATAATGAAATCATGATTAACTATTAAAACATTGTAATTTACTTGCATTCCTATTTAGGATTATCTGTTAACATCTTTATTGTCATTTTACATCTTTATCCTCTATTAGCATTGCTACATTTTTTGTATTTTGTGTCTATTTCTCTGTTTGTAGGTCTTTGACAAATTCGTCTGATGAATTCGTCAGATCTCAGACGATCCTGCAGGTCAGAGATGATCCCGTCAAATTCTAGATGATCCTATCTGTTTCAAACATCAGAATCTCCATCAGACATCTGGATCAGGTATGGCTCTGTAATTTAGCCTTTTCCCTTTATTTTCTATTTAAATTTTGTTTTCTATATTTCATTTAGCCTGCATTTTCATAATAGAATAACTTAGATTAATTTTGCCAAACCTAGGACTAGAATGTTTAAAGATAAAACTGAACACATTAAACACATTCCCAACCTAGGCATGGAAACTGCCATTCAAACATTTTTTGGTGAACCCACCATCCGTCAAAAAATCACCATAATACACCTCCCCCGAGAAGCGGGACCTTCGCAAGGCCTCTCAGTCTGAGGTACCGTGCCATACTTTTCCCATCCTCCTTCCGGGCACGGATCCTATAGCCTGAAGGTAAGGATGCAAAAAAATTTGAGCGATACATCCCCTATCCCCTTTCCTTTTCATCATCCTTGCTGAATCCCTCGACAGAGCTTTCAAATTTGCTTGTGCTTTTGGATGTGTTACCGAGATCAAAGCCTCATATGACTTCCCTCCCTTGTCCCATAAATAATTTGTAGATGACACCATTATTGCTAATCTCACCTTTGTTATCCAAGCCAAATCCATCAAGGTTATTCTTGACACCTATGCCTCAATAGTCAATCAAGAAATAAACTATCTCAAAAGCAAATGCTACTTTCTCAACACCCCTAGTAGTAGACAACGCAATATTGCTCGCATCCTCCAAATTTGCATAGTTGATCTTCCTACTTCTTACCTAGGCCTCCCTCCATTCACTAAAAACTCAAAAGATTCTATGTGGGATAATATCATTGACAGGATTAAACATAAACTAGAAGCATGGAAGTGCTCCCTCCTATCCTAGGCAGCCAAAGCAATCCTCACCATGGTTGTTCTCTAAAGCATCTCGGTCTATTTTATGTTATTTTTTAAATCTCCTTCCTATTTTCACTCTAAAATCGAACAGATCTAGAAGAAGTTCCTATGGACAGGCCCAGAAAACATGAGAAAATTTTACCTTGTTAGTTGGGGCAGAGTTTTCCAACCAAAATCCCAAGGAGGCCTCAGCCTTAGAAGATCAGCCAACATGAATCTTGCTCTCCTAGCCAAGCAGGCATGGAAGATATTATCAAATTATAGGGTAGATTTGGTGTTAATTGTTAAAAGCAAATATCTCAAGCACGTCTCTGATGGATGACAACATCCCTACTAACAGATCAACATTTTGGCGGGCTATAATTCAAGCCAAATATCTCATCATCAGAGGCACCTAGTGATAGCTAGGTAGGGGAACTATGATCAATTTTTGGGAAGACATTTGGCTAAAAGACAAACCTCTCATGAAGGTCCTTGAGATATCCATCCTAAATTGATTCTAAAAAGAATATGGGGAAGCAAGGTTAAAGACTACTTTGATAGACAGGGCAATTGAAAGAATTTCCTAGCTAGCAACGAAAATGAGCATCTTGCCAGAGCAGGGGTTTTTTTGTCCCAATTTTTGAGGACCACCATCATTCCCACCACAACCACCTCAGATCTCCCAGTGTGGATAAGAAATGACAATGGGGATTTCTCAATCAAGTCAGCCCATTTCCTCCTACTCAACCCTCAAATTCCCACTATTATGTTCATGTTGGTTTAGGTCAAGTGCCTCATCCAAAAAATAGGTTTTTTCTCTTGGACAACCATTCAAAACAAGGCCCTCACCATCGACAACCTCATGAAAATGGGAATTCCTATCCCCAATAGATGTCATCTTTGCTTGTCTAGCTGGAAATATGTCAACCACCTCCTTATGGAATGCAAGTTTACCTATGAGGGTCTAAGTAACTTGCTATCTATGTTCCAAATCCAATGGGCCCACCCCAAATCCCTCCTAGAACTTTTCATCCAATGGCCTACCCCATTCAAGAATCCTAGAGTAATTTTCCTTTGGAAAATATATCTCCACCACTTTATCTAGTAAGTTTGGCTCGAGCGCAATCACAGGATTTTTTCAACCCTATCAAATAACCTCATTTCCATGGTAGCCAAAGCTATGTCCTATGCTTCTAAGAATTCCCAACTCCTTCCCTAGCCCAACTCCTCGCTCAACAAGACTAAAATTTAGGTCCTCCATTCCCTCAACATCCCCATTCCCACCCCTTCCCATCCCACACCCCATCCTAGGATTAAATCCTAGTGGAATACCCCCCGAAAGGGTGGCTAAAGCTTAATTTTGATGGTGCCTCCAAAGGGAATCCAAGCTTGGCTAGGGTAGGTAGAGTGGTCAAAGACTGTAGAGCGAAGATTGTTCTAGCCTTTGTGGAGAATTTGAACCATCAAACCAACAATATCATCAACGCATAGGCTCTTTTGTGAAGTTTGAATCTGATAAGAGACTCTCATATCAATCTCCATATTGAAGGAGATTCCCTCAATATCATAGGCTACATCACCTCCGATAAGAATCCCCATGGAATATAAGGTACCTGATCCAAGAAAGTAAGAAACTAATTGGTCAGCATCGCCAGGTGGCAACTGCCCATGTTTACCACAAAGCCAATAAGCTTGTTGATAGGCTTTCCAACCTAGGCATAGGTCAAACACCCATATTGGTGTGGCACAACTACATTCTATTAGATGTCTCCCAAGTTACAACTATGGATAAACATGACAAATGCTTTAATTTTCCCCACTCTAACCAATGATTTTATTTTTCAAGGTGATGCAGGTCTTGGTTCATGCTAAATATCGAGGGAGGCTTCCATTTCGTATGCTCCAATGCTATAATATGATTGGCCATCCAGCCAACATTTCCCACCATTGTTCTCCTGAGTGGACTTTAATTTATCCTATTGCTAGTTTCCAAAGGCCTATACATAATCCCAATGTCGCATGTACTACTGCTTTCCCACATGTTTCTTCATCATCTCTTGCATTAACCAAGAGCCTTTTAAATTCCAAATCCACTCATGTGGATATTACCCCTAGGATATTCACCAATCCCCATCATCCTTGCCATACCCATCGTCTGTCCACCTGTTATCATCCCTTGGTGATCGACATGACCTTCAAGCTCCCCTTTGCCTATTTATCCTATACTCATCATATGGATTTCGATGTTATCAACCGCTGCCACCCCAACCTCTAGTCAAAATCCCCTGTAACCTTCTCCTTTACCCATTTTCCCATCGTCATGTCCTACCTTGAGTTGAGCACTCTACAGCTCGAAGCTTTGTCATCCTCCTTCATGCATAGCTATAATATAATCACTCTACTATCAAAATTTAAAGGATCCAAACCAAAAATTATGGCTGACTTCGTCAGGATGTGGTCGAATAGCCATGTCATAGTTAAGAATATTTGGTTTAAGATAACCCCTACCCTAATTGCAGAGATAGCCGAATTGCCTCTTTGTGGTCGCACGATTCAACATGATAAGCATAATTGGTAACCGAAGTTGGAGGGCTTCCCCAACTACAAATATTTCAAGTGGATAGGGGTTTCCCTAGAGTGCAAGTCCCTCACCTCCCCATGGCCCATAATTTCCATCCCTTTGATCCAATATCTTTCCTGTGATGACTCGATGAAACCCATGTCCAGCTTCCATTTGGCCCTGGTCAACCGCACCCATGGCTACAAGCCCATGAATCTCCCTACTTTCCTCCATCGGTCTATTTGCTTGTCAGTTTTTGGAGTTCACAAGAAGCACACACCACCCACTCACCAAGGTTTGTTTGCCATGATTTACCATCATGTTCTCTCCAACCCACCCATCTCGGCCACCCCTCTGCATTCCATCCCCCAAAATCCTCCCCCCACACTTAGCCCTACTCACTCCCTATCCAGTGAGCCCTTGACAAGTTATGGAGTCCTCGACTTTCAAACCCCTACATCCAAGAAAGGCGCTCAGTCTACCGCCCCTCCATCCAAGCTTATCCCCTCCACCAGCAAGAAAGTGGCGTCGAGCAAGCACAAAATCAAAATTTAGGAGGCATCCTCTTAGGTCCGTAGATCGTCTAGAACCAAGAAAGCTAATGTTGATTCTAGCTAGAATTTCCCCCTCAAATTTTTTAAAGATTTGAGTGGAAATTCAAATCCCACCTCTGGTATCTCCAACTGGTTGACAAGAATGTTTATCAAAAGCTTCATCATGGCCTTTGATAGTATCAACTCGATGCTGAAGCAATCCCTTTAGCAAAATGTAATGTATACCAAAGAAGACATACTAGAGGTTGACCTCTAAGACTGCACTCCAAGCCAGTTTGTTTTTTGGGTTATCTGGTCAATTTTATGCCACTAGTGCCAATTTATGTATCTTTCTGCATGTCTGTTAGAAGTGATACTTCTAAGGTGCCCCTGCATAGGTTCTAGCTATGCTTAATTGGTTTTTGATGATGGTATTTAGATGCCCTTGCATGGGCCAGTATTTCCTTTTTACTGATGTTTATATCCCCTGCGTGAGAATTTTGTTTATTCAATCCCTTGTGTGGGAATGTCTCAGATGGTGCATCTCTAACTCTCCTAAAATGAGATTTTGTTATAGTATTTTATTTCAACCTGCTAAAGGTAACTGTACATCTTGGGTGGGACCCAGTCAAAACCCTTTTAAATAGAAACACCAAACTACCAAAAAATTTTTTAGTAATACCATTAATTTTTATCTAATCCCCCTATTTTGTTGAGAATATTAAAAATAATTTGTACAACCTGCTTAATTGAAATATATTTCCATAAGTATTTGATTGTAAATTTAATCTCTATAATAAATACATTAGCCTTTGCATATTTCTTAGTTGAAGTTCCATGTAATCCTAAATATGTAAGGAGAATTTTACCTTCATTATTTTAAAAAACACCATGTGCCCTAGCTTTTATTGCATTTCCTTTAGCATCATCAAACTAATTTTGATAAACCTATTTTTTTGAAGGAAATCCTTTCTTTTGCTATTGTCGCAAATGACCCTTCCGTATATATTCATGTATATTCAAATGCTACAAGTGGTTAACACATCTTTTTTTACACTTGAGATTTCTTTGAGCACAATATTTGTAAATATTTTTCAAGAGAATGAATAATACAATTCTAAACTTAAGTATAATTTTGATATTTATTTTTATAAAATGTATTATTCTTTTAAGTCATGAATTCTAATAAATAATAATGATAAGGCCAATCCGCATAATATTATAGCTTTGAAATAATTAATCTAATAATTTCATCAACTCTTTGAAAATTGATGGAGCTATCCAATATATTTTTATATTTAAAAAAAATCAATTCCAAATAACAAAAACAAAGAAACAATAAAGAAATAAATAATTTAAAATTTATAAATCCTTTAAAAAAAAAACATGCTATAATCATCATAATTTAATTAATAATTAAAATTTTATTATAAACTAATACATAATTAATTATTAAAACATTTATCTATTTATTATCTCAAACTTAAACTATATTATATTAAAATTATGAAAACAAAGTTATTTGTACTCTTTATGATATTAAATTCTTTGTGATTTTATACATATATTTAGAATGATAACTTATATATTTAATTTTTTTTTTTAATTTAAAGCACATCATTCATAAAAAATTAAAATATTTTAGATTTTTAATATAATAAAAATGTTACTAATGTTTTTAATATTTTAAAATATAACAACATAATAAATAATATAAATAAATAAATATATAAATATATACCTTATATTTTAGAATAAAGGAACAATAAAGGCCTTCATTCAAAAGATTTCTATGAGAAGAAAGTTATTTGTATTTTTAATGATTTTAAATTTTTTTATAATTATATTTATATATTTCAGAAAAGTAACTTAAATTTATTAAAAATTTTAAAAATTGATGCAGATTATTTATAAAAAATTTAAAATGTGTTAGAATTTTATAATAAAATAAAAATGCTATGCATATTTTGAAATATGTCAGACATAATAAATAATATATAAATAGTCAGATATATACCATTATATTTTGGAATAAGGGGGACATATACCCTTATATTTTAGAAAAGCTAATTATATTTTGAAATATTATAGTAGGTATGTCAGACATAATAAATAATATATAAATAGTCAGATATATACCATTATATTTTGGAATAAGGGGGACATATACCCTTATATTTTAGAAAAGCTAATTATATTTTGAAATATTACAGACCTACTATATATTATATATATAGTCAGATATATACCCTTATATTTTGGAACATGGCGGACACAAGAAAGACCTTTGTTCCAAAGGCTTTAAATGGCATGCCCCATGGGTACCAACGTGGAACAACCTACCTTCATTTGACTTCCATAGTAGCTTCTAGACAAAGCCAAACCTATTCCAATCACAAGACTTGCCCCATGGGTTACCAACGTGGAATTTTCACCACCTTTCCCACCAGACACTGAGAACTTCAACTATAATTAGCACTTGTTCATTACCGTTACTTAAACCGGCGTGACAACCGGTGAAGTATCGGTCTCGTTTTCTCTGAATCTTAAAATTCTCAAAACATGGAAGAAGTCAACATGGAGGTTTATATATGGCAAGGAACAACTGTGAAACTAACGGGAAATCGTTCAAGTCTTCTTAGCTTCACTGAAGGTAAATAGATAGAAGATAAATTTAAAAAAGAAGCGTATGATTATGAAGGATCTGTGTAATTTGAGAGTGAAAACGAGTCTCGCGAACGGTCTTGTATTGCTCGGCGCTCTGGCGGTGTTCTATTCCTATCATCTCAATGCGTTTCCATTCCCTTCGGCTTTTCCGTCGTCCTTGATCCATACCATTTCAAATTCATCTCCATCCAATTTAACGGCCTTTAATGCCACCGAACAGCCCAGGAATCGATCGCACAACGCTTCTGTGGATAAGAAGCAGACTCAGATTCATATTCATGTCAGTTTTGTTTCTTTATCTTGTCAATTCATACTGTAAACTAGGGTGAAAACATTGGGTTTATATTTATATGGAACTGAAGGAGTCTAAGATAGAAACAATAGGCAGTTGCTCAAGAATAATCAATAACACCTTCTTCACCACCAAAACCAAATTAATTTTCATAGATGAGGAGGATTTCACTGAGGAAACACTTGTTGAAGCTAAAGAACCTATGGAGAGAGATTTTCCACCTATAATGGGCTTACCTACTTGTTCTTCAAAATCCTAAAAATTTGAGGGACCTACAAAATTAGAGCCTGAAGACCCTATGAAAGCTGCTAGGGTAATCATTAAAACACAATAAGCATGGATAGATAAGGTAGATAGATAGATAGGTATTAACGTGGAACAAAATTCCAATCATGGAGAGACCATCAAATAAAATGATATTTATATTTATAAACTACTGTAGGAGTTATGTGATTTAAGAAAAGTTAGAAAATCTACCTACAAAGTCTATTTGAGGAAAAAAACAACAATTTTTTAGCTAAATTTAGCAAAAAAATTTCAAAATGAGAATGTACAAGAAATCACTCAGGCACCTGTTGACAAAATTACAAAGACTTTCAAAACTATAACCATTCCTTTCTACTGCTATAACAATTTCTTCTTCATCAGGAGAGCAACAAACAAAAGAGGGATCTATTTTCATTCATTGGGCATGGAAGGAGCCAATGGATACTGGAGAATTCTCCATTCGAAAAGAAGGTAACTTAGAACCTATACAACAATTTTTTTTGTAGGAGCAACCGATAGTACAAATACATGCTTCAAAATGTCTAACTCAAGAATATGCTTTGAAATTCCAAGTAGATGCTCCAGAACGTCTAACACATGAATAAACTCTGAAACAACAAATGCAATAAGAAGCTTTGGAATATCAAAACACTCAATTCATAGCTTCAAAGTGGGATATTTTATCAAGAGCAGTTCCAAGTATATAAGTTGAACCTATGCAGCTAGAAATTCTAGTTGAGGAGGAAGCTAAACAGGTTCTTGTAGAATCTGTCAATGGGGTTTAGACTACAAAAATTGGAGTTTAGGTTGAAATACCCCTAGTTCCTGATGCCTCACCAGTGATAATGCCTCAACCAAATATGATATCACTAGTGGACCATAATGTAGGATGGATGCTCCATTATCATGCGCTAGAAGAATGTTTTGTAGTATTACGACCATTGGAAGAGCAAAATAGGAGACATGCTGCAAAAATTACAGACCTACAAGCTAAAATGAGAGACATGTTCCTCTACTTCCTCATAGCAGAGTAGTTAGTGCAATGCAAGAGGTCTGTCAAGCTCTACAACTTATTCCTCAAAGATAATTTTTTTAGGTGGTAGGTACTACAAATATGCTCTAACCTGACCTATGATCTATGTACTGATTAATCCTTTATTGATGCTTATCTGCATAATCTTAAAGAACAAAGAAATTCATTATGTGAATTTTATTTACATAAGTTCATAGTAGTAGATGTATAATTTTTGCCACGTCTATACATAAGGGATGTGCAAATTAGGGATTTCACCTCCAAGTTAAGTAATCAAACACACTGGAAAAACAAGAGTAGATGCAGTATAAAACTATAGAAATAGGGTCTAAACTCTTGCTTAGGCATGACCAACCCAACCCACTAGCCCTAATAAACCAACACTTTTCTTTGATGAGAAGAGTTAACATTAAATCCATTTACCTTGAAAATCTCAAAGAAAGTGTGGCCAACTTCCAAAATTTCTATAGGGAAAGTTTTGACATTGCATTTGCAACATGTAGAAGCAGGTGGAATGAGCTGCCCACTTCTTTGAAAAAGAGAGAACTCATTTCACCTATAAATTTGAATTGGTCTCATAGATGGACAATAGCAATAATAGAGGTGATACTAGAAATGAAGCATCAATGAATAGACCTGTAGTTTAGATCACATACTCTACTCACATCAATACCATTTTACTTCGACTGAGATCTTGAACCAATATAGTAGTTCCAAAATTAGTTGGAAGAGATATAGAGAAATAAGGGATATCATTCAATAAACCAAAAATTATAGGGTAGTTTATATAAGGATATGGACCTAAATGCTACTATGTAAAATCAAAATGCATGAGGACATGCATTAGGTTAAGTAGATGGAAATTATGAGACACTCAAATATCTCATTATTTTATCTTTGTGAACATAAAAAACTGTAGACACCAAAATCCAGCCACTTGCAAGTCATCTATACCTTCCTGTCAGCCACGTGTCGGTCATCCACCTTCCCGCCATTATTTGGCCCAAATCCACACTTTCCCGCCATTATTTGGCCCAATTTCACCTTTCCCGCCATTTTTCATCCCCAAATTTATTTAAATTAATATTTATATATATATTTTAATATTTTAATATTTTAATATATATATTTAAATAATAGTTTAAGTGATTTAATCTGAGCCGTCCGTCCTTCATTTAATCTCATCCGTCCATCCATCTTAATACATTTCACAACCTAGATTTATTCTCTACCCTTAGATCCACTTTAATCTTAGCCACACGTTCAAAGTGTCGTTAAAACCCTAAAGTGTGCCCTAAGAGTAGATTATAAATTGAGTCACATTGATGGCTCAAACGCTGTCTTTTGCTAATTCTATCCTGGATCTTTTCTATCTTCTTAACTTCTTCTATCTTTGCTATATTTTGGACCTATCTCTTCTATTTCATCTATCTCTTCAGCCATCCATTGCGGCCCCTTTTCGTCGCATCCATCGCCGCATCCGTCGCCAACTTCACCGCCATCTCTTCTGCAGTACTCTGCAAAATTCCCCATTCTTGTCACAAGTGCCCACGGGCGTTTACCCGCAGCCACAGACTCAGACCAGCATCTAAAACCTTGATCCAAAAGCACACGGGCGTTCAGCGAGTGCACCAGGGTGCCTTTTGCAGTCGATGTGATAGCCACATTACTTTCAGATGCCGCCTGGTCTGGCCGCGTTAACAGAGAACAGGTATAAATCAGTTTAAAGCAAGTAACTTCTTTTCTTTTATTAATCTGTTGTTGAACTCCTGCATTCTATTTTTCTAGGGTTTTAAATTTTTTTCGAGGGCTCACACAATGGAGCCCTCTTATTAATTTCTAACTCCTTGATAGTGTTAATGTGTGCAGGATTTTAATGGCAGATCTGGTGTGTTGATAGCAGCTGTTTAAGCTGGAGTGGTCCGAGCCAAAGGATACAAAAAAACCCACTCACTTTGTTGGGGTTAAAGATATATTCTTCGGAGATGCCACCCATTGTGCCAGCTAGGGTTTCGGAGAACCCTAGCACAAACTGTAATTTTTGTATCACAAAAAGGGTTACAGGCCCTGTTGTACTCAAAAGGAGTTTTTAAACTCCGTTGATTAATAAAAATTGTTTGTTTTGTACAACTGTGTTCTGTCTTACTTTTTATCGTGACTTCTTTATCTTTTGTTTGGCGTTGTATCTTATATCTACAAAGGGATGAGGAGGTTGTGCCTCTAACACCCTAAGCTGCAAAACAACAAAACAAAAAAATTGTTACAAATTTGTGCACAAAAAAATAAATAAATAAAAAACACATAATAAGTACTTGCTTAAATGAACAAATACCTCAGCTGGCTGCACTGGTGCATCCGCTCCCATCTCCGCCATAGCTCCCGCGTGCTTCAATCTCCCACACAAACCTTTCACTCCACTCCCTCAGACGCACTTCTCTCAAGCTCGAACGCACAAATGAGCGAAATTCTCACTGAAATTGTTTAAATAGCTGGTTTTGGTGCCTTGAAATGCAGTGGGGTATTTCATGGCACATTCAGACACAGTGCTATGTCTACAGAGCGCCTAAACACCGACGGGCATCTCTGCCACCCCCAAATGCAGACCGGCGTTTGGTGGCAGTATTGAATAAAGGAACAAAACCTACAAAATTGAAGCTTACCTCCTTCAAATTTCATAAAATTCAATTCATCCATTCTTCTTATCATAATAAAACATTTTGTGAAGGTTACAACAGTTTTAGTCACAAATTTTGTCATTTCGCTCAAAAAGCGCATCATTCATCATTGTTTTACAAATTGGGTTAAAAATATTCAAAACCTTCACAAAATTAACAACATTCATCAATTCTTCTGATCTATCGTCAATTTCATTCATTCTTCTTTCATCATGCATATTTTTGCCAAATTAAATTAAAGTAAACCTCGTATCTAGTGGTATATTCTATCACCTTGGTGATTGTAGCGATTTGCATCCATGCAATTCAGTAAGAGGATTAAACCACCATAAGGACACTTACCATTTATCATCATCAATTATTTCACTGTTTGAAAATTGGAAATCAATTTTGGGTATCCTACTTTTCAAGTGACCTCATACCAAGATTAATTTGCTCAACGAGTTGTCATTGATGGCCTAGTTCATGGGGCCTTAAACGTGGACAATCTTCAATATCACCATTATTTTGAGTCTTGCTAGAGATTAAGGCTACCTAGGTTGATTGGTTCCGACCCGAGGAATTATCCATACAGTCACTAGGAGCATCTCTGAAGTTCTGGACTCTTTCATATTGCATATCTGCATATCAATGGTACCAACAAGGCAATTTCATCAACAGTATGGATTCACCCACAGGAGTTGGGGCATCCGTTATCAATTTTTAACTTTCCTAATAGTAGAATTCATCTTACATGATCATGGAATTTAAAATTTGGCAAAAATCCATTTCTAACTGTTGGGTAGAAAATGGTTCATCTTTCACATCACTCATATCGTCTTCAATCATATTATTTTCTGGTTTGTACACCAACCCCTTTTCTGTTGGGACATAAACGGATGGTTCATACACAAACCCCTTTTTCACCATTGGGGCAAAAACGGTTCATTTTATTCCGAATTTCTTCCAATTGGCTCGTGAGAACCATTCTCGCTCGCCAATTGAGGGGGTAAGCTGATAAATTTTAAATATTCTTTTATTCTTTGGTCTTCAAAGTTGTGCTTTAGTCTTGAGAGAGAGTTGCGTCTGATCCAGATTTTCAGGTGTCCTAAGTTTTTGTGCTGCATTGTGTCTTCACACAAAGCAACTCAAAAAGGGGCATCTGTAGACACCAAAATCCAGCCACTTGCAAGTCATCTATACCTTCCTGTCAGCCACGTGTCGGTCATCCACCTTCCCGCCATTATTTGGCCCAAATCCACACTTTCCCGCCATTATTTGGCCCAATTTCACCTTTCCCGCCATTTTTCATCCCCAAATTTATTTAAATTAATATTTATATATATATATATATATTTTAATATTTTAATATATATATTTAAATAATAGTTTAAGTGATTTAATCTGAGTCATCCGTCCTTCATTTAATCTCATCCGTCCATCCATCTTAATCCATTTCACAACCTAGATTTATTCTCTACCCTTAGATCCACTTTAATCTTAGCCACATGTTCAAAGTGTCGTTAAAACCCTAAAGTGTGCCCTAAGAGTAGATTATAAATTGAGTCACCTTGATGGCTCAAATGCTGTCTTTTGCTACTTCTATCCTGGATATTTTCTATCTTCTTAACTTTTTCTATATTTGCTATCTTTTGGACCTATCTCTTCTATTTCATCTATCTCTTCAGCCATCCATCGCCGCCCCTTTTCGCCGCATCCATCGCCGCATCCGTCGCCAACTTCGTCGCCATCTCTTCTGCAGTACTCTGCAAAATTCCCCATTCTTGTCACAAGTGCCCACGGGCGTTTACCCGTAGCCACAGACTCAGACCGATGTCTGAAACCTTGATCCAGAAGCACGCGGGTGTTCAGAAAGTGCACCAGGGCGCCTTCTGCAGTCGATGTGACAGCCACATTACTTTCAGATGCCGCCTGGTCTGGCCGCATTAACAGAGAACAGCTATAAATCAGTTTAAATCAAGTAACTTCTTTTCTTTTATTAATCTGTTGTTGAACTCCTGCATTCTATTTTTCTAGGGTTTTAAATTATTTCTGAGGGCTCACATAGTGGATCCCTCTTATTAATTTCTAACTCCTTGATAGTGTTAATGTGTGCAGGATTTTAATGGCAGATCTGGTGTGTTGATAGCAGCTGTTTAAGCTGGAGTGGTCCGAGCCAAATGATACAACAAAACCCACTCACTTTGTTGGGGTTAAAGATATATTCTTCGGAGACGCCACCCATTGTGCCAGCTAGGGTTTCGGAGAACCCTAGCACAAACTGTAATTTTTGTATCACAAAAAGGGTTACAGGCCCTGTTGTACTCAAAAGGAGTTTTTAAACTCCGTTGATTAATAAAAATCATTTGTTTTGTACAACTGTGTTCTGTCTTACCGTGACTTCTTTATCTTTTGTTTGGCGTTGTATCTTTAATCTACAAAAACTATCAATATTTGACCAATATCATAGTTAAATTACCAAATGTTTGATTATTATGCATTAATGTGTTAATGTTAGCATGATGAATGACAAGGAATACTATTTTGTTTTTTAGAGAGTTTTTCGTATTTTTTGTGATTGTTTTGCAGGTTTTTAGTAGTTTTTAGCAATTAAGTAGCATAAATAAAACATGTTGAAAATGTTACCAAATGAGTTTTTGTTGAAATATAATTTGTTGAATATATTTGAAATATTTCTTACCTTTAAAATGTTTTGTTGATGAAGTGGTACCCTAAAAACCATGTTGTAGCAAAAATAGGGCAAGTAAGATGCTAGAAACAGAACCTACATGTTCTACTCTAGAACATTCAGGTAACAACCTGCAGGTTAATAGGGGGTTGTGGTGGAACGCCAACTTTGCAATTGAAACCATCTTGGGAGTATGAAAAAAACTTAGAGGAAGCCAACAAATCACCTGGAAATGACTCAACATGCATTGGTCCAAGAAAATAATATGTAACAATTTTCTAGCCAAATGTTCTAGAGTAGTTGTAGAAAAAGTTGTAGAAATGATTGAAACTTGCTTTTTAGCTAATTTTCAAGGAAAACAAGTGAGCTGGCGCATGGATAATTATAAAAAATAATTTCCAACCTATTTCAAGCATCTTCTATAGCATTTGAAGGTAAGGAAAGAAGGATAGTTGGCTGTAACAACTCTATAAATAATGAGTTGATAGTAAAGATATTGGATTGTACTTTTCAATTGTAGGTTAATAAAGTGAGATATTTTGTTTAAATATCCATACCTACCTATATATTCTCCAACGATATAATTTTAGGCATTAAGGCTACATCCAATGTAAGAGCCCTATCTCACCAACATTTCATTGATGATACCATCATTGCCACTCATTCTTTTGTATGGCAAGAAAAATCCATTAAGAGTATTCTTGATATTTATGAGGAGGCTGCAGGTCAGAAAATAAATTATATTAAAAGCAAAATCTATTTCATCAACACTCCCCAAGAGAGACAAGAAAATATTGCATGCATTTTTCAATGTGTTATATCTCAGTTACCTACTTAATATTTGGCACTCCCTCTTTTCACCAGTGCTATGAAGGAATCCATGTGGAGTAATGTTATTGAGAGGATTAAGAAAAAACATGTAGGTTTGAAAGGGGTCCTCCTCTCTCAAGCAACCAAAGCCACCCTAACAATGGCTTGTCTCCAAAGTGTTCCTAGTTATTTCATGTTCATCTTCAAATTTCCTGCTGCTATCTACATTGAAAATTGAGCAAATCCAAAAGATATTTTTGTGGGAAGGTACCAAGGATAGGAAAAGATTTCATCTGGTTAGTTGGGACAAGGTATGCTCCCTAAAAATTCATGGTGTATTGGGGATTTGGAGAGTTTTTAATATGAACACAAGCTTGTTAGCCAAGCAAGTATGGAAGGTTTTCACCAATAACAACCTTGAATGGATCTCAATTATCAAAAGAAAATATCTTCAAAACCATTGTTTCCTAGATGATGATAATCCCAAAGATGGGTCCACTTTATGGAAATAAATTATCCAAACCAGATCTCTTTTTCAAAAGGGATAAGGTGGCAACTAGGTACAAGGAGTAAAATTAATTTTTGGACGGATAGATGGATTCTTAATCAACCACTTTTAGAGACCAATGAAATTTTTGTCTTATAACATTTCCTGGACACTTTAATTGGTAGCAAGGTTGAAGATTTTATTGATTTTTCATTGGATTCCAAGTGTTGTAAATATTTTCATATTCCATGTTCTAATGGTCAAATATCAGCTACCACAAAAGTTCTCAAAACTATCCTAAATGCAATAGTCATCCCCATTGGCAATTCCCATGACTCTCCTTTTTATAAAGAAACTGATTCTAAATTTTTCACTATTAAATCCACTCATGATCTAACTATTTATTATCAAGTGGTCCATATCCCTTATGATTGAGTGTGGATTAAGTACCTCATTCCAAAAGTTGCTCATTTCAACTCGTTGGCCATTGAAAATAAGATTCTAACTATTTATAACATTATGAAAAGGGGTATGTCTATCTCCAAAATATGCTATTTGTGCATGAATGCCTGGGAATCTACCAATCACCTCCTTCTGGAGTGATCTTTCTCCAATAAAGCTTTAGATCACCTTATGTACACTTTTTATATCTCTTGGGTTCCTTCTAATTCATTGAGTCACCTTTTCACCCAATGGCCTGCTCCATTAAAAATTATAATATTATCTTCTTTATGGAAAGTGAGCCTTCATCATATCTTATGGAAATTGTGGCTTGAAAGAAACAACAAAGTTTTCTCTTCTTCCTCTAAGGATACCATATTTGTAGTAAACAAAGCTATTGCCTTTGTTGTCGATAAATTCCCAGATCTTTCCTTGTACCAAACCACATAATTATATATTGGAGTCTATTATGTTCTCTTATTTAAATATTCCCTAAAACTACAATTCTAGTTTACCTGAATATCGATGACTAGGTGCCACACCCACAAAGGAGAAACCAAGACATTGAATAGATACAAAATGGTAGGGAAAAATCCATAACCTAGTTAGAGCTACTCTGTAAATCCTCCTTTTGAAGCTCTTCTTTCTCATCTCCATTTTGCATATCTCTCCTCATTCCTTTCCTCCCTCTACTCTTAGGAAATTATAATGTTCAATTTCCAAGAATCCATCCCCTTATCCCTAGATGGCCTATCCCTCCAATGAGTGCTCTCGATATAAGACATAGAAGTCCATTCATCTCATTTCCAAGTTGGCATAAAGGGGGTGTAATTTTCCATTAAGACTATCCTCACTTTGCTTAGTCCATTGTCATGAGTTTATTGATTTTAAACCACAAAAGCAATCATATTTCAAAATTTTATTGAGTATTTACTTCATTTGGAAATTCACAAGAGGCTTACACACTTATCAAAATCCTCATGATTCTGCCATATTAATTGAAGCCATTACATGCATGGAACAAATATTAATCATATCTATTTTTTTTAAATAGACCAATAGCAATATTTGTGGTTAGGGTTTTGCATAAGGGATCAGCCCCAAAATGTATTTATAAAAATTTGGCGAATCAGTTTTGAAATCCAAGATAATAGTTTCCAAACACATGTAGAAGGTTCACTATTATTAGGAGCAATGTCGGAAATTTAAACTTAAAATGGTCAAATTATTATAAAATTGGGGTGAATCGACCCCAAAAAAAATTGTACCTATAAATTATTGGCTAATGGGCCCTAGTCAAGGATCCCAAATATTAGCCAATTCCAAATTTCAAAAATCCTAATTTTAGCCAATTTGGTGATAAATAGCCGCTATGCATAACCCTGCTTGTGGTACAAATTTAATTATCACCTTAATAGTATGTTGTCTTCTCCTTCAAACACACAATATTCATTAATTTAGTAAGCAATGACCAAATATATATTAAATTGGTAACTTAATCATGTGATGACTTACTATCCTAACTAACTAATATTTCCATAAAGCATCTATAATTCTTTTCTTTTAACCATTAAAAGGCAATAAAAATACTAAGTCATTAGTTTTTAAATATAAATTTTAGTCAATTCATTTCAAAATTAGCATAAGAAAAAGCTATTATTTAGCTTTATTGCTTATCAAATTAAAGGTATTATAAATATTGTTGTCATTGTGGTAGCTTGATATTATACACCTGTAATTCATGATTAGCCCTATGAAGTCACACCAAATTAGTAGCATCATAACCATGATTTATCCTTGTAAAGTTATGCTAACAAAAAAAATATAATACCATCTCTATACGACATAACCATTATTAATACAGTTTTGCTGGTCCAAAAAATTAACTATGTTAGAGACTTGAAAAAAATAAATCATCCACACACATAATGTGAATTTAAATTAGTTCAACTGAGGTGTGTATTACAAAACTAATGAACTCCTAACCTTTCATCATCATAAAACCCTAGTCCATATATAGATATAACATTAAAGTCCTCGAGAGATAATTTAACCTCCATTTAAAAATATCTAGTCACCTCTTTAGAGTAGAAATATTCCTTCATTTGATATTCTCTAGAAACTTCCTAAAGGTTTTCATAGTCTTATTCATCCAATTTGACCTCCTTAATGTAGTCCAGATATTCCTCTAATAGATTAAAATTTATTCTTTAAATTTTACAATGTGAGAGGGAGATGGACTTTCCACATAAATCTTAGCCTTTTAGCTTTTTAGCCTTTATAAGGGATGCCCATATGAGAATAACCTAGGGACAAATATTCTCCTAGCTTGGAAGTAAATTATCTAGATAGGAATATACCAAAGTAGGTCAAAAGGTCAACCATGACTACCGCTTAAATAAATGTTACCTTTTGAAGCCTATGTAGCAGCATCAATATGTTCTTGACCACCCAAAATATCTAGATAGGAGGCCATCCAATTGTATAAATCCATGTCTTGAATGATTGTATTACATCCTCATTGCTTTGTATGACCTTTGGAATGACAATATGGTGGCTCCAATGTCAATCATGCAATTGTGCACTATCGACCCTTCCATTTGTAGAGATAAGAAAAGTGTTGGTGTCTAGTTCTTACTCATGTTAGGGCTTGGTTTATCTTGAAATACGTTTAAGTTTTGGTGGCTTCTATTATTTAATTTTGATGTCCTTTAGCACATCTATGATCATATCTATATAACCAAGGATTAGTAATGCATCATACATGTTTTCCTTATAAGGATTCTTGTCAAGTTATTCATTGATATTGTACCTAGTCACTCCTATCAGATTTTGATCCTCTCAATTAGATTCCTTAAAATTTTTAAGATACTACGAAGTGTCTTCCATCCTTTAAATTTTGGTCATAGAGGGATATATTAGCTTTCTCAATGCTTTCTCCATAATATCTTCTTGAGTGGTTGTAGACCCAAAATTTTTGCACCCCTTTCCTTTAGGCTAATGGATCTATGCCTGAAAATGGGATGGAAAATGATATGCCTACACCTCGGATGAGAAGCACTTGAGTTGTGCTTTCCTTGGTGTTTGTCAACAAATTAGGTGGGGTTCACTAGGAAACACTTTATGGTGGTTTCCACACCTAGGTTGAGTGAGTGTTTGATGGGTTCTTTGATTTAAACACACCTAGGGCTTAGCCAAATGGAGCTATATATAACTATATGCACTTCAAATTTCCATGAAAGCAATTGTATACACATTAAATAGGAATTTTGTAAATTTAACTAAGATGTAATGATTTCTTGTAGATACTAAAAGCAAAATATAAATGCTATGCTAAAATATGTATACTATTTTTGTTTGTGTTTTTTAATTAATATGATTAATGCAAAAGCAATGCAACTAACTTGATATTTTTTTTTGGTATTTTATTTATTTTTCTTGTATGAGAATGCTTCTAGAACAAAATAGTACAAAATTAAAGTATGGAAAACTAAAATGAATTCAAAATTAAATCCTTACCTAGTCTAGATGTTTGCTATCAGATGGATTCGGATCCATCAGAGAGAATTCAAATCTATCAGAGTGAATTTGGATCTATTAGAGTAAATTCGAAAGCATAGAGCAAATTTGGATCTCTGACAATAAATTTGGAAACACACAGTAGTTATTTGAATTTGTTTAAATCATGCAATTTCACAATAGAACACTAAAATTTGTGATTAGTGGTGAGGAGTCTACTTGAACCACTGCATCAATATCATGGAATTTAAATCCCCTTGGTTCCTTAAGTAAACCATAAGAAACATAACTAATTTCTAGATCTAATGCAATAAATATATGTATTTGATAAGAAAAATAGTAAGCAATATAAAATGTAGTAAGGGATAAGTCTTATAAGGACTAAAATATAAAACATAAACCATTGTAATAAACCTAAGGCCATAATTTTTCCCCCAACATGCCTCTATGCAAATTTAGATGCTCCTAGTGAATTTAGAAGGTTATGAATCTGTTCAAACCTGCAATGGCTAGAATTAGAATATCATAGAGTAGTTTTCTAATTTATTTAGCAAATTTGAACGCTTGCCAATTCATCTAAAACCTATAAATTAATTAATACATTATAAGAATAAAAATACATGGATTAATAATACTCATTTTCATCTGAGCTAGTCTCTATAATGATGATAGGATAGCGATATCTCTTCAGAAAACCTACAACAAATTCATGAAAAGCTCTTCTCCACCTGAATTTCCTATAAAATCATCATTACCTTTATCTAAAAGTCACCTATAGATTTTAAGAACCATGGCTAGTTGAGAAATAATTGAGGAGTACAAATATAGGTTAGGTTTTTTAGGGAAATTTTTAGAAATTTCTCCATCCGAGCGAATTCGGGCGGTTTCAAATTCACAAGAAATTCGGGTTTGCCCAGATTGGACGTAAAATCCAAACAATCCACTAATTTTAGGTGCACGTTTGATTTGCATAAATTTGGACCATTCCGAATTTTTTGGAATCATCCAAACTGATGATAAAATGGGAGAAGAATAAGAGTAGGCTTTAATGAGCATGAAAATTGAGGTGGCTAGCTGAAGGGAGGAAGCTACATTACTAAGGAGGGAAAAAAAATTTCTAGAGAGTCTAAGAATTTTGAAAATGTGTCAAAATTCCATGGCTACATTTTACCCCCTCTTTGGTGCATCTATGAACAATAAATGCATTAAAGAAATATGTAGTGGAAAGGGGGGTTATGCTTCAAGAAACAATTTTTTTTACATAATTCTTTTTATTATCTATTATCTAGAGTACCCCCTTTGATTTTTGTGAAAAAATCCAAATTTACAAAACTCAAAATTTGATAGAAAAAGGGGTAAAAATTGGTAAAAATAGAAAACTATGGTAAAAATTAATTCATTTTTACCCACTCATTATGCGAATTTTGCTTTGGATAAAATGGATTCTCCTCTTCACTAAGAAGATGAATTGTGAGTAGGAGGCAACCGTTGGGACAAGGTGTGCTCCCTAAAAAGTCAAGGGGGATTTGGGATCTGAAGATTTTTTAATATGAATATTGGCTTCTTATCCAAGCAAGCATGGAAGGTTTTCATCAATAGAAACCTTGAATGGGTCTCAATTATCAATGGAAAATATCTTCAAAGCCATTGTTTCCTAGATGATGATATTGCCAAATATGGGTATACTTTTTGAAAATCAATTATCCAAACTAGATATCTTATTCAAAAGGGGATAATGTGGCAGCTAGGTACAGGGAGTAAAATTATTTTTTGGATTGACAGGTGGATTTCTAATCAACCACTTTTAGAGAACAACAAATTATTGTATTACAACATTTTCTGAACACTTTAATTGGTAGCAAGGTATAACATTTTATTGATATTTCATCAGATTCCAAGTGTTGGAAATATTTTTATATTCCATGTGCTAATGGTGAAATATCTCCTGCCTAAAAAATTATCGAAACCATCCTAAATGCAATAGTCATCCCCATTTGTAATTCCTTTGACTCTCCTTTTTATAAAGAAATTGATTCTAGGTTTTTCACTATTAAATCTGCTCATGATATAACTATTTTTTATGAAGTGGTTCATATCCCTTATGATCCAGTGTGGATTAAATACCTCATTTCAAAATTTACTCATTTCAACTTGTTGGCCTTTCAAAATAAGATTCTAACGATTGATAACATTATGAAAAGAGGTGTGTTTATCCCCAACAAATACTATTTACACATGCATTCCTAGGAATCTACCAATCACCTCCTTCTGGAGTGCCCTTTCTCCAAGACATCTTTGGATCACCTTATGTACAATTTTCATATCTCTTGGGTTCCTTCAAATTTATTGAGTCACATTTTTACCCAATGGCCTGCACCATTCAAAATTATGAGATTATCTTCTTTATGGAAAGTGAGCCTTCATCATATCTTATGGAAACTATGGGTTGAAAGAAACAACAGGGTTTTCTCTTCCTCCTATAAGGATACCATCTCTGTAGTCAACAAATCTATTTCTATAGTGGGGACTAAGTACAACAACACACACTTGTCCAAACCACCTAATTCTATAGTGGATTCTATTTTGTTCTCTTATTTAAATATTCCCTACAACTATAGTTCTAGTTTACAAGACCCCATCCCAAGGTGGGTTCCCATTGGATTCATCCCCCAAGTGAGTGGTTGAAACTTAATTTTTATGGTGCCTCCAAAGGAAACCCATGGGATGTTGGTGTAGGTGGCCTAGTCAGAGATAGTAGTGGACAAGTTATTATGGATTATGCTGAGTATCAGGGGTGCCAAATAAATCATTTTGTTGAAGACCATGCACTATGGAGAGGGCTATATCTTCCCAAGGATTATAAAGGCAACATTTTTATTGAGGTATATTATTTGAAAATTATAAATGCTCTTAATAACATCAAGGTGCCCTCTTGGAATGTCAAAACTATTGTTTAGGAATCTAAGAAGTTTTCCCGAAATTTCAATGATATCTCTATCAACCATGTGTACCATGAAGCTAACAGACCTATAGATATTCTTTCCAATTGGGGATTTACCCATAAATATTTGTACATTTGGAAAGAAATATTTCCCAAATAAGTTTTAAATGCTACTAATAATAATTTGATTTAAAAATTTTGGTCACATGTTTTTGTGGGTTAGCTTCTCCAATGCCGACTCTACCCTTTTCAGCATGATGTGTTTCTTTGGTTTTAATTCTTATGGTAGAAGTTTTCTGATTAGCGTGACTCTCTACCTTGTTATCATTGTTGGTATTTGGTTCTCCCATTTCCCTTTCATGAAGTATGCAATGTCCCAAGATAGGCCCTATTAGTGGGTTTACCTCATGGTTGTCTTCTCCAAGCTTGTCAAGTATTTGAGTAGGTCTAGGTTGTGCAATTGGATTTTATCAAATAATTTAAATATGCATCAAGTCTTGAGATGCCTAATTTTATGTCTTGTGAATTTTGAGATTCATTATTTCAGTCATTTGGTACTCTCAATCCTATCCCAACCCTATCATATGCGAAGTCTATCCTGTGCCATGTCTATTTTTTTCCAATGTTGGTGCCCTATGGAAAATTATTATGTGGTCTTCCAATCACACCAACTCAAATTCCGATGTACCAAAAATTTCTATATTTACATCCTTGGTCTATGTCAGTTCATTGTTGTCTGTTTTTGTTCATTGTTGTGTGTCAAAGGTAGTAAGAAGCTTTTGTGGTCTTCCCTTCTCCTCATTCTTGCCAATATGGTCCTGCTTGAGCCATCTATCCTTTAGATTGATTCCCTATCTCACACCCTTTGGAAGCTCATGGTCTCATTTTATTTCTAAGAAAGTTCAAAGAGGCTGAGTAAAATATCATTGGAGCCTTTGTCATTTTGTGGAATAATGGTTATGTTGTTGAGCGTAACCTTCATTTTAGAGTTGTTGTTAAGCTGGTGGCTGAGGTAATAGAACTACCAGCGAAAGGGAAAGTGGTGCAAAGAGATCATCATAATTATGAACTTGAGATCCAAGGGTTTCTAAATAATTCGAATATTTTCAAGTGGAAGGGTTCTGCTATTGATCATGACTCATTGTCTATGTCTTAGCCCATAGTGTCTATTATAGTTTTTATGGATCTTTTGCGAGCTTCCCCTAGTTTTTGTCATATATCCTTTATAGGTTTTTTAGATAGTTACTTCTATTAAGAAACCCCTACGTGGATATTTCTCGGACTACATTTTTATTTTTCTAATGTTAGGCATCCATCCAACCTTCTCTACTATTGTTTGGACCTTTTTCTTCAAGTTTTTGTTGACCAATATGCAATACTGTGTCATATTATGCTATTGGTTTAGCTATCAATTTATGTACTTGGTTTTGGGTCCCATTTAAAACCCTGCACTTAATCAAATTTTCCTACCAAAAAAAAACTAATAGACAAATAGGAATTAACAATAGGACTTTAGGAATTTGTTAACAGATTTTAGTCAATAAAGTGTAGTTTCATGTCAAAATAGTCTTTTATGAATGATTGGTTGATTAGATATTATAACTTGGTAGATTAATCCTTCTAATAGACCTAGGAGCAAAGGCCTACTCTCAGGGCTAATGTAAGGACATCTATCACAAATTATAGGTTTTTGTTTGTTTCTTTTTCTATCAAAAAGTTATTATTTTTCTAAATTGTTGCTAACTAGTAAATACTTTGTTTTGTACTAATTTTCCCCTGTTTCCATGTGTTCATAATTTCATGATGTTTTTAGCTAGTTCAACATCTTATTGTCTATACTTTTCTTTCCATTAATGCAATTTTATTTCAACATTTTATTTATAGTTTCTAGCAATAATTTCCTATTTCAACATTACTTTTTAGTAGCTTTAAATTCTAGAATTTGTCAATTATGTTATTTTCTTTCCAATATTTTAATTTCATGTCATTTCAATTTAACAAATGTAGCTGAGTTTATTTTTTCCTTCAACAAAGTTAAATTATTCAATTAAATAGGCTTTTATTCTACAAGTGAGTGCTAGTTAATTTTAGTTCCTGGAAGACTTTATGGAACTATATTCCCATTAGAAAATTAAATGCCCTAATTTTTAAACTATAGAACCATAAACATCCTTTATCATATATAGCCTTAGAAACCTAGATTGAAAAAACGAATTAAAATATGAGCATTAACAACATCCATAAAAATTTGAATGATGAATTTCAATAAAATAATGAAAAATAATTTGATGATACCTTCTGTTTAAGCCTCTAATATTCCATGGTTGTATAATCAATAGGAACTCAAAATATAGTATCAACCTATGTTATGCTCTCCTATTTTACCAGCTAGTCACCCTCCATTGCTAGTTGCTCTTGGTTTGATTTTCTTCCTACACTTATGGATCAGGTTTTTTTAATATTTTTTACCCTGTTAAATTATTAGAGTGGGATTACCTCTATATTTATCTTTATCTTTCATTGAGACATCCCTATCAATGAAGACCATAACAATGTTGAGATTCTCTAAAGTTGTTATGATATTATGGTTTTGGTTGGTTGGATATTAGTCTCTACTATTGGTTGAGTTTTCCTCTACTTGACTACTTCTACATTTTTTGAGGGTAGATTTTGCCCTTGAGGTTCCACCATTAAAAATATCTCATTCTCCATGTCCGTTAGGGTATTAAGAATTCCATACCTATTTCGGTTTCTCTCTTTTATATGGTATAATTTTGTCACCTTCTTCTTTTGCATCTTCTTTCCCTTAGGTTCTTCAAAACTCTCTTCTAGTGTATTTAGGCTCAAGTTTTTGGGTTGATATTTTATTTTATTCTCAATAATATTGTCATCATTACCATTAGCATTTGATGGAATGGGCTTCTTCTATATAGTCTTAGGAAAAAAATGCATAAAATATTTATGCTTATGAAAAATCTTGTATTAAAATGGGATTGCTTCATAGTCTACTCATTGGATACAGGTTAAATACCCCATATCTATTTATTTTTCAATTGATAATGGGTGATTAAGATCCATATCAACACAAATAGGAGCATAAATGATTGAATCTTCCATGATAAAATCTCTAGCTACTCCTGAATAGTATTCCAAGAAATTACCCAATATCTCAAAAATTTGTTTATACCAATATTCAATTGGTAGAGAATATAATCAAACCCAAACAACCACTATAGTGTGTTCCATTTGTGGATCAAATCGTAACTTCCAAGGCTACACATAAAAACATGCAACTAAATGGCTTCTCTTCCTTGATTCAAAGGCTTTGTCTCTATCTTTTCTTGAAGAGAAACTCACTATATAGTATCCATTAGTAATGAGGAATACTAAAATATCCCCTAAAGCGTCCTATTTATTTCAAACCTAAGAGTTCATAAACTATAGATATACTCTCATGCCAATAAATTCATATATTAGATAATGGTTACTCCCATACAAAATTTTTTTAGCCACCAAAATTTGTTCAATAACAAGCTTGGGATGTTGGGAAGTCTAAGGAAGACATCCATTAAATTTAAACTAAAAATATGTATCCATTGGCTTATTGGAAGCAACAATAGAAAGGATGGATCTTAAATCATAACTTCTCTAATATCCATCCTAAGCTTCTTTTCTCTCCCTCATTATGTCTGCAAAGGACCTCTTAGGAGAAGGGGGTAGAGGGAGGATCCAAGAAGGTCCCTCACATGCAGACATGGGTAGGTAGAGAGAATTTTTCAAACCCTACTTAGATTGTTGAGGCAAAACCCTATCAAAGTGTCCCTTTGGTGATATTATTTATGCTTGACCAACCATAAGGTATTGTTAGTCTCAATGTGAAATATTCTTTTGTATTATATTAAGTAGGAAATCTTATATATTTTTATATTTTATATTATTAAGTTTTAGAGTGGAAGTGTTGGTCCTATGTGGTAGGACTCCACCACACCATGTCATAAGATTATAATTTTTCCTAATATGTCTTACCTTAGAGGAAAACTGATGGAAGGCACACAAATTTTATTCTACTCCTACTAAAAGCCCTACTTTTCAAAGCAGTTTTATTTTGACTTGTTAAAATAGAGAGAAATGAACATGGTAATGTTCCATTAGTCAATTTTTCAATTATAAGAATTACATATTCTTAGATTTTGATCCAAATATATGATCTTTTGGATTATGGATTTATGTCTCAAGAGCCCCAAATTTTATTTTTTTGATCCTAACTATACATTAGAGATATAAATTTGTGTTTAGGACTCTATTTTGATCCATTGAAGAAGCATTGAAAAATATTGGAGAGTACAATAATGCTAGTAGGCACAATTCCCAATAAATTCACTAAAAACAATATCCTAGGACCCTAAAAATATAAAATAAAATATTTACTAAAAATGTGAATTTTTTATTTTTAAAATTTTAAAGCTAAAATATATCTCTAGCCATGTTGACACATTAGTAGAAGACAAAATACAAAAGGATAGGTCGTATATATACAATTTTTATTTAATATCCACTTTGTAACTCATGGAAGGTCAATAACCACATATACACATGGGTGAACTTCTAACTCATGGAAGGTGAATTGGAACTTTTCCATATGTGGTCACCTTCCATATTCAATACGATGGATTTCCAATACATGGATTATTGTATAAATAGGTATACACCATTTATTGTAAAAATCATGAGTAATGAATGCAATGTTATAATATCACATCACCTCTTTGGTATTGATTGCTATTTTGCTTATATATTTTTGTATTATGGTTTCTTGTACTTTATTATTTATAAATTACCCACTTGATTCCTTAACTCAAAATTTTAAGTTTCAAATAAGTGGTATTATAGTGGTTTTTCTTTTAAGTATATGTCCATAAATACAAGATCGAGATATCAAAATTTTGGTTATCAGATACATGATTCCTCTAATTACCTCCCTTGTCATTCCAAACAATATCAAGTGGAACTAAAATGGATAATATTAATACAATTGAACCTTTAAAGTAGATGTTGAACAAAGCCCTCATAAAATAGAAGAATGAGGTGATGTCAAGGTAAAGACCAATTTGTTCAACATTAAATTGATACTTTCAATTTCATAGTAATAGAACTATGTATTCAAGATATAAAAAATCATCAAATACTTAAGTACCATAGTGGGATACAATGGTACAATTTGTTGGAATATTTTCAACATTATCTCTTTAGTCCTAAGTATTAAGTCTTAAGGACCTAGTATTTATTAATTAGCATATGTTAGAATATTGTGTTGGATAGTCAATGTTGTTAGGATTATGCTATTCCTTGGAATGCTATTCACGTAGCATCTATAGCTTAGATTAGAGTGTTTGTTATTGTCATTAATTTGACATTATCCTCCCAACACAATTGTAGCATTTTCAGTTTTTCTCCAAGATCTATAAGAGCATGTAAACTTGATTTAATTAATAGAACAGTTTGTAGTTCTCATTGGTATCAGAGCCATATACCATCACCCACATGGCACTTGGAATGTAAATACAAAATTTCAATCCAATTATGATGAGTGCCTAATGGACTTCTTGCAGATCAAGCAGAGAACAAACTGTAGAGAGTCCAGTGGACAGCTTGTAAGGTGATTTAGGGACAAATAAGACTTAAGGCGATCATTAACAGACAATCTACTTGGGCGATGTGACAAAATTTCGTATATGTACTTAACCTATACCTATAGCCTACATAGACCATCACATACATACTACTATGAAAATGGACTTAGACAACTAACCCTAGCAGTAACACTCCTGAAGGACGACTCTCGGATAGTAGAAGGGACTCTGGATCTAACATTTTTTTCATATCTTGACATAAGGTTTTCACATCTTGATGTAGGGACTCCTAATGGAGGTCGAACATGGACAAACGAATTATGTCAAGATGCTGACCCTGATGACAACTCGACACTGGTGGATTTACGGATTGTTCACACACAAGCTATGAGGAAGCAGATATGGTAGAGGATCTGAACTAGACATGCTAGCAGGATTAATGCTTTAAAAAATAATTAGGACTCCAACTGCAATGTGGACAAGCCTGTAGGTGAGGATGTTCATAGCTACATCCAGATGGTATCATATTCCTAGTAAGAGGACACACGAGTAACCTACATGAAACCTACAAGCCCGACTAGACATACGTAGATAGCCTAAACTCGTAAGATGTGGCAGCTAGAAGACCTCAGTGTGAGGTGGAAGTGGTAGATAAAATTTTGCATCTGACACATGGAAACAGATGCAATCAGTTCACATGAAGGTCAACTAGCAGCTAGGGTATAGTCTACCCGAAGCTAGGTGGAAGTTTTTTCTATTTAAATTATTTTATCATTTGTTGTAAGTCCCATGTGTCACTAAAGCCACTGTGCACTGTTTCTAGTGAACGATATCTATTATACTCTTGATGGTCCCTCAAGAATCTTAGGTGAAATTCTCTAGTGGAAAATCGAGCGAAGAAGATATGTGATTGAGGTATTGCACACTTCAGATTCCAGATGATCTAGTCTAGATGATATCGATGCTTTGTTGGCTAATAGTGCAGGTGATAGTTGGATATAGCTGTGTGTGTTGAAAATTCATTCGCTCAGCCCAACTCAGCTCTTCAGTGTGTGATGCAGGTGATGTGCAGGCTATGTAGATAGCATAGGGATAAATCAGACATTGAAGATCGTATCTATGGGAGAAAAATGTAGATATTTGTAGGTGAAATTCACATAATCACTTACTACAAATGTAAAACACAGAGGATAAGGCCCATTGGATTAATTGTGCACCAATCATCGGTTGGAGTAGCCAATTTGGTTTACTCTCAGTCAATAACATTTTGCAGGAGGTTAGCTTTGGTAATACGCAATTGTAATGGTAGCATCATGAGGAGGAAGGATCACCAGTGGAAGCACCATTGCCTGGTTGACGAGCCAACATCAAGCACTATCGATGAGCAGAAAGAGATCATGCATAAAACAATGCATACACGTTTACCATGATTCAATTTACGTAGCTACTATTTTCCTCATCACCACTTTGTAGGACACCGAAGTAGTTGACCTCATATAGGAGAGCACAAAATCCCGTGCAGACATAGTCATAAGTAATTTTTTGGAGTGCGCAGATAAGAGTGTTTTATCATGTAGAGAAAATATTTTATTCACCACAGACGATTCCCTCATTGAACGTCATCAGAAGACGATCGTCAAAGATTCAACTGACTATTTGTAAACGTTTCTAGAGAACCTAATAATTGTAGATGTAGTAACAAAAAGAGTTGTTGTTGGATGGATCCATAGACTGTGAGGGGATACAGTTTAATGCGACAAGAAACGTGCTCTAATAGCACCAAGGAAATCCATTTCCCATGTACATCATGGAGTCTACAAGGCAGAGATCAACAAATCTGAAACCATTCAGAGGATGGAGTGCAGTGGATCTCTTAGGTACAATAAGAGTAGACAAGTAATTAGGATTTGGCATAGCGAAATGAGGTGTGATGCAGACACAATTCATGCTTTGATGGTATTTTTCATGCAATTCAATGGACAACATAAAGCTTGATGACATCCATAGTTCATTTTCATCTAGACTTTAGTGAATTCAGCGAATCATTTGGTTTCACTGTTTGAAATACGTGCCCTATACCCCAAATACGATAGAATATGGAGTAGATCTGAATCACAACAGAAGACAGATAAGATCTATATAATGGTCAAAAACACTAATTTACCAATACCAGATTTTGATGGCATGGATTATGAATATTAGAACATCCGAATGAGGACTTTTTTGAAATAAAAATATTTGTGGGACATTGTAGAGAGTGGATTAGCCACCATGTTGGAGCAACCTAGAACAAGAATAGAGAATGCAAAAGAAGGACGAACAACACACCAATTATATGGCACTCATGACATTGAGAAGAGGTATAACACAAAATATTTTTCCTCTTATTAAGCATTGTAGATCAGCATTTGATGTTTGGCAAATGTTGAAAGAAAGTTTTTATAATATTGATAATGAGTTAAGTGAAAATTCTTTTGAAGATAATCTAAGAGATTGTGAATTTTATTGTGTGAATGATAATCTACAAGATTATGAATTCACTTGTGATTATTTTGTGAAAAAGAGAGATAAACCCTTGTTTTTTAAGATGTTTCTTTGCAGAAATAAGAGACTTATAAAGTCTACAAGGAAAATTTGAGAAGAAGAGGTATTTATGCTTCCAAAGGAAGAGGAGGCAAGAGAGTTTTTCTTCTTGTAGAAGCTTTGTGAGTTATGAATATGAAGAGGAGTGCATTGTTGTTCCAGAAGTTTGTGAATCACTTGATGGGTGCATTTTTGAGATTGAGGGGGAGATTGAATCTCCAAGTACTATTTGTAGATTAAAAATACCACGCCAAACAAAAGATAAAACCACAATAACAGAGTACAGAATAGTTGCACAAAACAAACGATTTATATTAATCGATGGAGTTTAAAAACTCCTTTTTGAATACAACTGGGCCTGTAACCCTTTATTTGTGATACACAGTTACAAATTATGCTAGGGTTCTCCAAAACCCTAGCTGGCACGAATGGTGGCACTTCCGAAGAACGTATCTTCAATCCCAACAGAGTGAGTGGGCTTTGTCATATCCCTTGCTTGGACCACTCCAGCTTAATCAGCTGCCATCAATAAACTGGATCTGTTATCAAAAACCTGCACACATTAACACTATCAAGGAGTTAGAAATTAATGAGAGGGCTCCACTGCGTGAGCCCTCAGGAACAATTTAAAACCTTATAAAAATGGAATGTAGGAAATCAATAACAGATTAATACATAAACTACGGCTACTTGCTTTAAACTAATTTATACCTATTATCTGTTAACGCAGCTAGACCAGGCGACACCTGGAAGTAATGTTGTTGTCAAAATGGGCTGCGGAAGGTGCCATGGTGCACTCGCCGAATGCCCGCGTGCTTCTGGATCTGGATTACAGATGCCGGTATGAGTCTGTGGCTGTAGGTAAACGCCCGCGGGCACTTGTTAAACGCCCGTGGGCACTTGGTAAACGCCCGTGGGCACTTGGTGAAGGAGTAAACGCCCGCGGGCACTTGCGATAGGAATGGGAGATTATGCAGAATGCTGCAGAAGGAATGGCGGCGAAAGCGGCGACGGAAGCGACGATGGATGCGGTGAAATGGTAGCGGAAGAGAGGAGATAACCGTAGAAGAATTAGAATCAGAGATAGAAGTAGCAAAAGACAGGTGAAGAAGATCAAGTTTGAGCCATCAAAGTGACTCAATTTATAATCTACTCTTAGGGCACACTTTAGGGTTTTAACGACACTTTGAATGTGTGGCTAATATTAAAGCGGATCCAACGATAGAGAATAAATCTTGGTTGTGGAATGGATTAATATGGATGGACGGATGAGATTAAATGAAGGATGGACGGCTCAGATTAAATCACTTAAACTATTATTTAAATATATATATTAAAATATTAAAATATTAAAATATATATATAAATATTAATTTAAATAAATTTGGGGATGAAAAATGGCGGGAAAGGTGAAATTGGGCCAAATAATTGCGGGAAAGTGTGGATTTGGGCCAAATAATGGCGGGAAGGTGGATGACCGACATGTGGCTGACAGGAAGGTATAGATGACTTGCAAGTGGCTGGATTTTGGTGTCTACACTATTGTTCCAGATATGTGCTTCATGGAGAAGGTACCTATATTTTTTAAAAATGTTGATCTTGCCCATATTTATAAGGTTCATAATGGTTGTGATATTCTCATGAATATGAATGATTGTCTTGTTACTACTAATGCAAATCAGTTTGTTATTGAAGATTTTTATGGCGTTACAGGTTGTGAAGAGACTCTACAAGGAGACGAGGCCTATGTTGGAGATTTTACCTATTTTGGAGTTCCTCCAAAGGGGATATAAGTGAAAAATCTAAGCATAAATACCTTAAAGTACGAGGATACGGAAGCAAAACGGAATACCAGGTGCGATGCAAACAAAAGCAAAACGTAACGCTAAGTCCTACGAACGAAAATGCATGAAAAGAGGGAAAAACAAATGAACTGAAACAAGATATAAAGCAAATGTCAAGTACAACCCTTTTTTATTAATTTTCTTTGAAATCCGGTTACAATACGTCTCCTCCCTTTTCAGGGGCTAGGAGCGTTAAATATGGCTTTGTTACACCACGGATGGTACGCTTTCTTCCGCGTGCCCACATGTAAAATGGGCGGGCCAAACGTCATCGCCGCTTGCGTGAATGCGTCTTTGATTCCTTGCTGCCCCTCCGGTGTCGAGATCCTACATTCAGAGAAACAGTAAACGATTAGTAGCACCTGCGGATGAAGTGAAACATGCGATCCCCAAAGCCTACGGTTAATGCATGCATAAAATAATTAAAATGATAACTAAAACATATCAGAATGAGCTGAAATTTGGACAGAGGCATGAAAACATTACCAAGAACACACTGCAAAAGGAACAGTCAAGAAATCTGCCACAGATTTCTAATCGCTCCGGGGTGGGACGATTAGACCTACAACAAAATGTCAGAAAGCGACCTCCTAAATGTCCCATCCAGGAGGCTCCAAATCACCTGCAAAGTTGGGGTTAGGCAAAACGGGGCATTTTGGAATGACCCAGAAGGTCAGATTTTGCCAATTCGGCCTCTATCACCCGATATCTGATGATGCTCCCTGTATGTTAGTGAAAGCGAGAAATAACAAAAGCATGATCAAAACTCATCAGAATAACCTAAAATTTAAATGGCAGCATATATGAATAACCTAGAATCAAATGCAAAAGAAACAATAATGAAATCTGCTATAGATTTCTAATCGCTCCGGGGTGGGGCGATTAGGACTGCAGTAGTGCAAGGGGCGCCCGGGGGCAGGACGCCCACCGTTTGGGGCCCGGTTTCGGCACCAATCCACTTGGGATGGGTCCAAAACCTCTTATGGGGTTGTGTCGAAAAATTGGGTGGGATATTGTGGCCAAATGTTCGGGTTTTGGGTCCGGATTGTGCTTCCAATAATCACCCAATAACCTCCCTTCCAAAAGAGAGATCAAGGATGTGAAAGGCACAAGCAAAAGGTGAGGATGTAATTCGGCAGCACTCCGTTGCTCCAAATGCTCCTGCTCTGTTCTCTTTTTGGGGTGAGAAGACTCACCATTTTATAGACCTGAGGGTCTCTGTGAATGAGCATGCAGAGGCGCCACTTGGCCATCATGCCTTCCCAGGGGAGAGAAGATTCCTCCCTGATTAAGGACTCCATGACTGCCTCTATGATTGCCTCTTTGAGCTCAAAAATGCTCACTCGCACTCCCATGCATTGAAGGTGGAGTTAAGTGGCGGATCTGAGCTGCCATTTGTCAAGGTTTGACCTTTTTCCCGTCAAACCTGCTATTCGCCCCACCCTGGAGCGAATGCTGCTAATCGTCCCGAGGTGGGACGAATAGCATTCTAATCATCCCAGGGTGGAACGAATAAGGAGCAGAGTGCCTGAAAGGTGCCAAATTGACCTCTGACCTTCCAAAACTATTGTGAGAGTGGTTAGGACCATTGTTTAACCTCTGGGGGCTGCCCTAGGGGCTATGTATGCCAATTCGATCAGTGTTTGTAGCCACATAATCGGATTGGTGCTATTTTGGTGTCTACAGATGCCCCTTTTTGGGATGCACTGTGCGTGGCACAGTGCTGAGCAAAAATAGATAACCAAAGCACTAATGATTAGGGTTTCTTAGTAACCTAACCAAATTTTGATGCCCCAAGTATGGAAAGGGCATGCATTCTTGAATCCTTGCTTCTGACGAGCTAAGGAGCTTAATTCAAGTGTTAACCATTTTTTTGGTGAGGTGTTACTTGATCTTGGACATTGTTCAGTCATGAATAGGCAAAGGGCGCAACCTTTTGTCTGTGGGAACCTTGAGTTCATGATTCATGAATGCCAAGTGTTTGATCAGCTTGTGATTATTGCTTGTTTTCTGCCCCAAGCAGGGGCGTGATTGTCTTTGTCAATGATTCTTTGAATGCATGCCATTTCCTTGATTGGGTGTGTATTTGTTGATTGGTGACTAAGTGTGACTACCCCCTCAAGCGACGAATCGATGAGGGAATGACCGACATGAGAAAAGCGACGAGTCGCTTGACCCAAGATGACTTATGTAAGGGTGCCTTCAGTTGTTTTCCTTTGAACGCTTATGCAGTTTCCCAACAATATGACCTATTTTTGGTGGGTGTTAACCCTTTTTGTGACGCCATTTGGGGTTGAAATTGTCGAAAATCCGTCCTCCCGTGGAGCGGTCCGGCTATGGTAGCCTTCTTAGGGAGTAGGATAGTGACAATTTGTGACCCCGACATCGGTTTTGTATGCCAAGAATGTCAAGTGCAAAAGCACTTTTATTTGGCAATTTTATTGCATTTTTTGGTGCATTTTGGTGCAGTTTTTGCTATTTTTGATTTTCTTGCTCTGTAATCGTCCCAGGGTGGGACGAATACCGCTAACTAGAGTGCTCATCCCAGGGTGGAACGATTATAGGCCTAAGAGCCTATTTAAGGGCCAAAACTAGGTTTTGGGCTCATTTGCAATTTGTTTTTTTAGCGATTTGGAGTTGTGAGGAGGAGGAGGTCGAGTTCGCGTAGCGGAGCGCTGTCAAATTTTCTCGGACACCATGAGTTCATGGATCGGATCATCAAGTGGCGGAGCCGAGGCGAGACCGGTGAGTGCTCCTTCTCTTTATTTTGCTTGTTTTATTTTATAGTTTAAAACCGTAATTTTTTTCTTTTGTATTTCATTTTTTGATTTAAACTAAAATAAAAACCCTAGTTTAATTTTTTTTGTTTGTATTTTCTTTGTTTTTTTAAAACTAAGATCGAAACCCTAGTTGAAAAAAATTGTGTTTATTTTGTTTTTGTTGTAAACTAAAAACCCTAGTTTAAACTAAGATCAAAACCCTAGTTTTACACATTGATTTTATTTTTAATTTTTTTATCAGTTAAAACTAAGGTTAAAAAACCCTAGTTTAAAAATTTTTTTATTTTTTTTTTTTATTTTTAAGTTAAAAACCCTAGTAAATTTTTATTTTAATATTTTTATTTTTTTTTTCTTTAAACTAAGTTAAAAACCCTAGGTATAAATTTATTTTATTTTTTTTTTTTTTTTTATTTATCAGTTTGAACTAAAGTTAAAAACCCTAGGTAACGACAAATTTATTTTTATTTTGTTTTTTTTATTTATCAGTTTAAACTAAAGTTAAAAACCCTAGGTAAAAATTTTTTTTTTATTTTCGTTTAAACTAAAGTTAAAAACCCTAGTTAATCGACAATTTTTTATTTTTTTTTTTTTTTTTTATTTATTGAACTAAAATTAAAACCCTAGGTAACGACAAATTTTTTTTATTTTTTTTTTTTGTTTTTTTTATCATTTGTTAAATGTTTTACTTTATTTAATGTTTTTTTTATATTTTTATACATTTTTATATTTATTTATTTTTTTTTTTTTTTTGTTTCATGTTTTTAATGTTTTTGTGTTGTTTTTGTTTTTCAGGTGGTGAAGAGCCGGTACCGTCAGCCGACGGTATTCTCTGACGCACGGGAGGCGTTGACTATGGCGAACTGGGAGTGGCTTGATGCCCTTGGGCTCAAGCATGTGACTCGGCTAGAGCCTGTGGTGGGGGATCGGGCATATCTGACTGCCCTGATCAACTTATGGGATCCTCGCACCAATACCTTTCATCTCCCAACAGGGGAGATGATAGTGACTCTTGAGGATGTCTATCAGATTCTATGGATTTCGATAGACGGGCTTCCTATTCGGACTACTCCTCGTGATCAGCGGATGGCGGTGCTGACACGATGCTTCGGGCATGGGGCGGAGGTGGGTGTGGATAGTCCGATGGAGAGGGCAGAGGGGGACTGCTTGATTGGCAGGATTTTGGTGCGGTGGTGGCTAGAGAGGGGCGTGTTGGGGGTGAGGCATGCATTACTGATGACCCTCATCTCCAACATGCTGTTGCTCGACTCCTCAGGCGTGAGGTTCCCGTGGAACCTGCTGGAGGTAGTTTTCAGACTGGTTGAGTGTCCGACCTCAGAGCCACTGATTATGAGGTGGGGTCAGACACTACTGGCACAGCTCTATGATGAGTTGTACGAGGTCCGCTATCGGAGGCGAAAGGGGATTGGATGCAGCTACCTATTGCAGTGTTGGGGATGGCAACACATAGCTATGGAGAGGCCACAAGGTTTGCCGTGGACTACTCGGGCAGAGATGGTGGACAGGGAGATAGGGTATGCGACGTTGTGGCATAGGTCGGAGGAGCATGGGCATAGTCGATGGTGGGTAGGTGACGTTAGTCACTACACTGATGCCTTCTCATGGCTTGCTCCTGGGGAGGTGGTCTGGCGGCCATATCGGGACTGTCCCGCTTGGCTTGAGGCTGGGGAGTGGCTTCGATGGGTGCGCAGGGGGAGGTGGTTGATCGGGCGGCACGGGACCGAGCAGGAGTACTTCTCATATGTTCGGGTGACGCGACAGTTTGGGGTGCACCAGGGATTGCCTGGTGAGCCCTTGATCTATCGACGTCGGGGCGACGAGAGGACTCTAGCTTGGCCGATCATCGAGCCGCTAGGTGAGGAGGCAGATACAATGATTGACATCCCTGACATGGACAACGTCGGGGTGACTACCGAGTATGAGCAGTGGTGGACGATGTGGCGATGGCGGGGTGAGGGGCCTCTAGGAGGCACGGATGCGGCGACAGTAGGTGGGGAGGGTGCAGAGGCATCAGGGGAGGGTTGGGGGCTCCGTTGGAGGATGCGGACATGGTGGAGGTTGATGATTTTGGTGGGGAGGATCTAGGAGTTTCGGAGCAGCTAGATATATAGGACGTCCCGAGGCAGTGGGAGCCGGAGCAGCCTGCCGTCCTGGAGATGTCTATGCCTCAGGCAGTCTCGGAGGGTATGGAGGTGAGGTTTCATGCTGAGATAGCATGATTGGAGGATCTACTTTGAGATAGGATGAGGAGCTCGAGGATGCGCTACAGGAGAGGGATCTCCTATGGACTCAGCTGGTAGAGTGGGAGAACGCATTGGCTATATACCACCGATGGGATGGGGACACAGATGCTTCATGGGAGAGGGATCTCCTACGGACTCAGCTGGCATAGCGTGATGATGCATTGGCGATGTACCATCGATGGGAGATGGATTTGGTTTGACATCGGTTGGAGTTGGAGGCAGAGATTATCTGCCTCGATGGGCGGATACCTGAGCTCACTGGAGGTGGATCGTCGCGTCGCATGAGAGGTAGCGATACTGAGCAGTCAACATCCTCTCGTCGTAGGTGGCTGGGTGAGGGGAGCGCTAGTGGGCATGATGCGGGGGCTAGCAGCAGCCACCATGAGAGGTCCCATAGGACCCACACCACTAGGGGTAGTTCTCGTCGCACCGATCCTACGTGATCATGGTGGCCGATGCCCTAGGCTTGGGGGTTTTTGAGTTTTTGATATTTTGTGAGGTCAGAGGACCGTTTATTGTAGCCTGAGGGCATTTTGATGATATATATATACATGACTTTCTTTTGTTTATACACTTGTCATGATTTTATTGTTATTTTTATGCACATTTATTTATGTTGATGTATGCATGTTTATTTATGAATGCAAATGTTTCTAATTTATATGATATGCATATGGAATGGATGAAATGATTTGTTGATATTTGGTGGTGGCACCATAGACTGTACAGGACTTACTGGCTTTTTGTACTAGGTGATTGCTTTATGAAATGACTTTGCATGTGTATATTTTTTTGTTTTGTATTTTTTGATGGTGATGTAAGAATGGAATGTATCACAGTTGGTTTAGAATGTAGTTAAGGTTTTCTGAGACTCAGATGTTTTAACTAACTAGCCAAGACTGTACTTTTATCTTACAAGACTTTTGAACAAGGTATGAATCAGACTTGACTTTGACCAAGTTATTTCACATCCCTGTGTGTGCAATTGAGTTCGTTTATGTGGTATTTGTCAGGATACCGCTAGTTCCAGATAGGTTGTCAACCAAACCTGTACTGAGGATCACCTAATTAGCTCCACTAACTCCTTTGTTGTATTTAGTAAGATTAATCTGCGGTGCTATCTAGGATACCATAAGCTAGCTCATCCACATGCAAACATTGATCTGCACACAATTTAATGTGACAGATATATCGTCATGCGGGAGGTTTGCCACCGATGACCGATAGGCTATCCACCAAACCGATGTTGAGGATCACCTCATGACCTTTCGAATGTTGAGAGTTCCAGGGATTCAAGTTCGACTCCCTTCTTTTCTTCAATTGTATTGGGATACTTGCTCTTATATAGTGATAAAAATCACTATTTATTTTTGTTTTTTCTTTTGAGCAAGGGATTTGAATATTGAGTGATGAGAATCACTATTGCTTGTGCTTTTTGATGTATGCACTTTGTGGGTTTTGATGTCAAACTTTGGAGTTTTGACTTTTGCAAATTTTTTGATGTTTGCAACTTTTTGAGAACTTGGGATTTTTGGGGAATTGGGTAGGGAAGATGCTTGTCCTTTTGCCAACTCTCAACATTCTTGGGGTCATTCGCACAGGGGGATGAGCGAGATAACCTTTTCACTGTATGGTATCCTGGATTGCTTTGCAGGTTTCATCTTTCGTTTACACAACTTGGGAATTTTTTTATGTGTTTTAACTTGTGTTGGGATGCTACGTAACAAGGTGTGATCCAAGTAGAACTCTACCTTTGTAAAATCTATCTGACTTTGTACAGTTTTTGGCTAGAAATCTAAAGACAGCTGAATGACGAAAACCCTAGATACATTAGAAGACAACTGACTATGATATGGTGAAAAATGTGAATGGCGTTTATTTTTGATGGATTATTTACAAAGTGGAAAAATGTGGAAAATGATGGAATTGCCAAGTAATTACAGTCTATGGTGCTTTTGACTTGTTAATGCCAATTGCAATGTATGTATGCGATGCCTAATGCAGCTATTTTTTTTATGTTTTTGAGATTTTTGAGTATGCATGGAAGTGAGATGCAATCTATTTTTATTTTTGTTATTATTTTGTTTTTTTGTTGTATTTTTTTTTATGTTGTTTATTCCTGTGGTGACCTTTCGCCCTTGGAGGTTTTGACCAAGCGATTATGGGATCCTTGGAGTTTTTAGGTTGACCAAGCGATTATGGGAATCCTTGGAGCTTTTGGGTTGACCAAGGGATTATGGGAATCCTTGGAGCTTTTGGGTTGACCAAGCGATTATGGGAATCCTTGGAGCTTTTTGGGTTGACCAAAGGGATTATGGGAACCTTTGGGGCATTTTGGGGTTGACCAAGCGATTATGGGAATCCTTGGAGATTTTGGTTTGACCAAAGGGTTTATGGACACCTTTGGGGCATTTTTGGGGTTGACCAAGCGATTATGGGAATCCTTGGAGCTTTTGGTTTGACCAAAGGGTTTATGGACACCTTTGGGGCATTTTTGGGGTTGACCAAGTGATTATGGGAATCCTTGGAGCTTTTGGTTTGACCAAAGGGATTATGGGAACCCTTGGGGCATTTTGGGGTTGACCAAGCGATTATGGGAATCCTTGGAGCTTTTGGTTTGGGCTATGGCTCTTTTAAATATGGAATGGCCTCAAATGACTGATGTTCAAGGGTTCTAGTTCCTTGATTCCATCAAGAGAGGCTAGCCGATATGTTCCAGGTCCTATTTTACTGTCAATCACATAAGGACCTAACCAGTTTGCCATGAACTTGTCCCTTAGATGGGGCGGCAAGTTAGAATTTTGTTGGTTCTCTTTTAAGACCAGGTCACCAACCTGAAAGTCCCTCAGGTGAACTTTCATGTTGTATGCTTTCTTAAGTCGCTCTTGGTAGATACGCAAATGCTCGAGAGCATTGACGCATCGTTCATCGAGCAACGTAAGCTGGTCTAACCGGGCCTGCCATGCAGTGTCATCATCGATGAACTCTTGCATTGATATGCACAGGGAAGGAATTTCCAACTCGAGAGGCATGACTACCTCGGAGCCATACACCAGTGAAAATGGAGTTGCCCCAGTGGGCGTCCGAATGCTAGTGCGATAAGCCCAAAGAGCAAGTGGGATTTGAATGTGCCAATCCTTATGATTATCTATGACTATCTTTTTGAGGATGGCAACTAGCATTTTGTTTGACGCCTCTGCTTGCCCATTTGCCTACGGATAATAGGGTGTCGAAAAACTATGCTGAATTTTGTACTTTGTGGTCAAAGCACGCACGTCTTTGTTCTTGAATGACGTCCCATTATCCGAGATTATCTTGGATGGAATACCAAAATGACATATGATGTTATGTAAAATGAACTCCGTAATGCGGGTTCCAGTCGTAGAGGTAAGCGGAATTGCTTCCACCCACTTGGTGAAGTACTCTGTGGCCGTTATGATAAACGTGTGATGACCTGACGACATAGGGGAGATCTTTTCGATTAGATCTAAGCCCCACTATGAAAATGGCCAAGCCGATTGGATCGGTTGCAAGGCCTGAGAAGGTACGTGTGTCAAATTAGCATGGTGTTGACACTTCACGCACTTCCTTACATACGCGCAACAATCTCGCTCTAAAGATGGCCAATAATAGCCCATGCGAAGAATGCGCTTTGCGATGGCCATACCGCTGAAGTGGCCACCGCATGTACCATCGTGCACTTGGGTGATCGCCCAAGTGGACTCTTGCTGGTCCAAGCAACGGAGGAGGATTCCTTCGTAGCTTCGATGGTACAAAATGTCTCCTAGCAAGACATGTTTTGCCGCTTTCTATTTGAATGATATTTTTGCGGCATGTGACAATCCAAGTGGGAGGTTACCTAGCTTGAGGTAATCTCTTATGGGTGTATACCAATCCTGCTGATCAGAAACCTCGATGGTATGAACAACCAATCCCTCTTGAAGTTCATCCCTAGCAAAAGCTGAGCGGGAAAGAACCTGTAAGAATAGCGTTGTGTTGCTATTAAGGGGAATAGGGGAGAACAAGGACCCCTAGTTGGCATGATTCAGACAATCATGGATTCGAGAGAACCTATCCTGAGACGGTTCAATCTGGATCAGGTGGATTCCTGGCATTAAGTCAGAGCTTGCACGCTCCATCGCGGATTGCGATAGTGTTTTGACTTGAATGGTTGTCATATCACCAGAAATGTCTTGCGGGATTAGTGACCCCAAGGAGGCCATAGTGTCTGCAAAATGATTCGATGACCGAGGGAGTGCCTCGATGTCGTACCATTCAAGCTTTGCCAGGAATTTATCCACAAGGGCTTTGTAGGCCTGTAGAACTGGGCATTTACATTGGAATACCCCTTTCACTTGGTTGACAATTAACAGTGAATCACCAAAGATGTTCAAGCGTTTGATGTTCATGGTGATGGTTGTCTGAAGACCTATGAGCAAGGCTTCATATTCGGCATTGTTATTGGTGCACAGGAAATCAAGTTTAAATGATAGAGGCATTGGAGCCCCTTGCGGTGTGAAGAATATGATTCCCATGCCACCCCCTTGCTCACATTTAGAACCATCAAAAAATAGGGTTATGTCGGCCTGTGACTCAGGCTCATCAGAATCTGGCGATTCTGAGACATGGAAGACCCCATCATCGGGTATCTCTATGGTCAGAGGCTGATCTTCTTCGAGAGGAGCCTCTGCTAGTTGATCGGTGATGACTTGACCTTTGATGGACTTTTGTCCAATGAATTCGATGTCAAACTCCATCAACAACATGATCCATTTCATCGTGCGGCTACTATGATAAGTATGACTCATCATGTATCACAATGGATTCTCCTTAGACACAACATACGTCATATTGCTCAGCATGTAATGGCATAGCTTTTTGGTAGCAAACACCACCGCCAAGCATAGCTTCTCAACGTATGCATAGTTAAGTTCATAACTGACTAGGGTGCGGCTAAGATAGTAAGTAGCCTGTTCTTTGTGTAGTTCATTTTTTTGGGCTAGCATGGCGCCTAGTGCCACCTCAATAGCTGAGATGTATAAGTAGAACGACACTCCTGGTCTAGGTGGTGCCAATACTGGTGGCAAAGCCAAGTATTGTTTAATGTCGTCGAAGGCTGACTGGCACTCGTCATCCCAGTGAAATGCTACCCCCTTGTGCAATAATTTATTCATGGGTCGGCACTTGTCAGATAGCTGCGCTATGAAGCGCTTGATTGATGCGACCTTTCCCTGCAGGCTTTTGAGCTGCTTGATGGTAGTTGGGGGAAGCATTTCAAGGATTGCCTTGACTTTGTTTGGATCCACCTCGATGCCTCATTTTGAGACTATGAAACCCAAGAGTTTTCCAGATGTGACGCCAAATACGCACTTCTTGGGGTTTAGTCTGACTTTGTGTTCGATGAGGCGATCGAGGATCTTGCTTAAGTCATCGAGATGATCTGGGCGCAAAAGAGATTTGGCCAACAAATCATCCATATAATCTTCCAAAGTTTTATGCATGTGATCATGGAAGATGTATGTCATGGCACGTTGGTAGGTGGCGCCGAGCATTTTTAAGGCCAAAGGGCATGACCTTATAACAAAATGTCCCCCAAGGCATTGTGAACGCCATTTTTAGTTGATCCTCGGGATTGATACGAATTTGATTGTATCCCGAGAAACCATCCATGAGGGAAAGCATTTCGTGGCCCACTGTAGCATCTACCAATGCGTCGATGCTAGGCAAGGGGAAATCATCCTTAGGACTCGCTTTGTTTAGATCTCGAAAATCAGTGCATATGCGAATCCTCCCGTCAGGATTTTTGACGGGCACCATGTTGGACAACCATGGTGGGTAATCCACGTAGATGACAAACTGTGCATCCAACAACTTTTGTAATTCATCTTTGACCATTAAGGCCACTGTTGGGTGCATCTTACGTAGTTTTTGCTTAACTGGCTTGACTGTCGGATCAAGCGTTAGATTATGCGTGACTAGCTGCGGATCTAGCCCCGACATGTCTTTGTAGGACCATGCAAAAACCTCCTTCTTCTCTTTGAGAAGGGCAATGTAGTCGGCTTGCTCTTCGGGGGATAGACTTACCCCCAACTTGATGATCTATGGATTCATTGGATCAGAGCCGATGTCTACGTCAGTCGTCTCCTCGACTGACATGTGGGACCCGTCCTCCAACTGGTGTGGAGTTGGGATCAAGTGGATATCATTCGCTGAATTTAGATCCATGTTAGGAACTTTGGGTTCCTCTTCAGCATGGAAGATATCCTGAGTTGGTCCTGGGGTGAGATGAAGCATCTCACCGAAAGGCCAGTACTCTGATGGTGATGGTGGTGAGTTAGCGTGATCCCAGCCTATGGCATCTAGGTCTAGATACAATGGCCATGTTGGATCGGCTGGATTGCGGATGGGGGTGGTTAAGTCAATGGAGATCATGTTGATGAAATGATTTTGGTCTCCATTACCGCGGGTGTGGTGACTCGGACTTCCTTGGTGATATTTGTGCTCCGGATCTGGCTCTGGGGGTATTGGCACAAATGGATCGGCCCTATGTGTGGATAGAAGGATAGGGTCTACCCTTGGCACTGATAACTCTATAGGGTCTCTGGGCGGAAGGTGCTCTCTGTATGCCCAAAGTGGCGGATGCAACACTTGGTCCAACTGTGCTTGGTTTAGGTGCCACCTATGCCTTGGCCCCATGTTTAGTTGTTGAAACATGTCATCAATGTCCATGGGGTATTGTTGCTGCCGCATATGATTGAGATAGGCCATCTCAGTTTCATCTTCATAATCACTATCGGAGATCCACAGGCCTTCGTTGGCTCTGACAACTATTTGCGACATGTGAGGCTCGTCCTGCTCGAGCAAATTGATATGGTCCCATCGGGGTTGTTCCGCTCTCTGTGGGGGACCTAATTTTCTTGAGGTGGCACTTGCTCGATTGGAGCATCCAAGGGAACATTGCCAAGAGGCTTTCTTGATAGTCATCCATGGGGGTCACTTGTGAATGATTGCTATCAGATTCGAAAGGGTCCCATGGTGCTACCTCATATTCTGACTCGTCTTTCGAAGATCCTTCCTGACCTTGTCTATATCCCTCTTGTAGGTGAGTTCTCAAACTTTCTCCTTTCTCGATCGAAGGGAAGGGGTTGTTAAGGTCAACAAGGTTGGTTGTCAACAATGGGAGATAATCCCCCAATGTATATGTTGTGTTAGGATTGGCATATGGATCTAGTGCCAACCCATCCTTGTTGCCTATCCCTAGGCCTTGCATGTTCTCCACCAAGATGTCAAGGGGTAGGGGGTGGTTGAACCCTACTCCTGATTTGTCGTATGGCATCTGATATCTTGGTTGGCAAAGAACGCGCACTCCTTGCTCATATCTGCCCAACCCATATCCATGCCAATTGCATTGGCCAAGATATCTCAAAGCGAAGTCTGGGTTGGACAAATAGTTGACGTCCTCAGCAAAGGGCTCTTCATCTTCTTCCTCTTGCATGTAAGGTTCAATGCCATTATCGAGGCCCCCATATACAAAGTTTGTCTGATTTGGTGGGTAGCCTAGAGGAACAATAGTGCCGATGGGGAGGCGAGGTCTCCCCATGTCCTGCATGGACTCAAGTGCGGGTGTTGCTACAATGTTCCACACTAGATACTCCCCCAGGCCCGTATTGGCCATCTCAACGGTGATCGTTGGCGGTTGAGGGGGAGGGAATGGGAGTTCTTCCTGAGTCCACTCCATGTCGGGTGAACTAGGCATCTCGACTTCCATTCGGCTAGGCATCTCCTTGATAGAGATGGTTGAGACTGATGGCGGTGCCTCTTCCAGGGGTTTCTTCCCATTGTCCTTCGGTGTGGCCACCATAGGTGGCATCGTTGGTGAAGGACCAGATGATGAAGATGGACCCGGCTGGGGATTTGAGGGACTTAACAGTGGGGATGTATGCAGAATCAGACCCTGTTTAGATGGATTCAACTAAAAATCCAAATGTGTCGATGGAAGGGTCGATTGTGGCATCAACTGCACCGCATTGCAATACTTGAAGGGCTCTAAGTCTATCGGGACTACATGCACCTGCCCTTCGAATGTGTACTTTAGGCACTGATGAGCTATCGAAGGGACACACTTCATGTCCCTGATCCAAGGCCGGCCCAACAAGATATTATAGGCCATCTCACCTTCCAAGATGTGGCACAATGTAGGAATAGTCTTTTGTCCCACTTGGATGGGCAAGACAATTGTGCCAACCGTCGAGCATATCGCATCATTGAATGCTCGAAGAGTATAGGTGGAGGCCACGATGTGAGATGCTGGAAACTTTAGGTGCTTCAATGCCGTTGTTGTAATTATGTTACTGGATGAGCCAGTGTCCACCAACACCCTCTTATACGGAATCCCGTTGACCCGCGCAATGACGTGCAGGGGTGGATCCGCCATGTCACCAGTCACTGATTTCAATTCGTCCTCTCTAAAGGTGATGACTGGCTCGGTGCATCATTTGACATGTCCCACGAAGTTGTTGAAAGAGTTTGCTTCATGGGGCTGCAACTCGATGGCTTTAAGTATCTCCATTAGAGCCTCCCGATGGGGTGATGATTGTTGTATGAGCTCATAAATGGAGAGCCTAGCCGACGTGGTCCTCAAACTTTGGGTAAGTTTGGTCCGAATCGTGGCCACTGGTCTAGGCGGAGGAGGTTGTGTAGGGTGTTTTTGAGGTTGTGACATTGATGGAACCTCTCCTGTAGCTATCGTGGGGGCAGCTATGCTCGGGTACCTCTTGTTCCGAGTCACTATACTTATCATCCCTACATACCCCTGCATGGGGCAGTTCTGTGTCACCTCATTGACTTGTAGAGTCTTTTCCTACGCATCATGGGCAGGCAAGGGGTCTTTGAAGACCTCCATCTGTTGGTTGCTTGGTGCCACGGGATTATCCACCGCTAATGTCTTGTTGTCTATTAGGTCTTGCACCAAGCCTTTAAACTTCCAACATGCATTAAGGTCATGTCCCTTCTATCGGTGAAACCTATAGTACAAGTCTTCCCTATAACCCTTGGGTTTTGGCGCGTTGGGGTCTATGGGTCGACTCTCTAGCAGGTTTATCAAGTTTGTCGCTGACAAGCGGTCAAACAAGGAGTCTTTAGACTCTGTGTAAGGTGTGAATTATCGCCTAGGGCGACGCTACTGATTTTGCTCTTGCCGATGATTTTCTCTTTCATAACTGTCAAGAGGGACCGCTTGATAGTTAGCCTTTTGGGGCTGTGTTGCTTGTGTAGGCTTTGGTACGTTTATAGCAGCCTGATTGACCACAGCGGGTTTCGGTTGCGTGGTCCCTATTTTGGCATTTTTAGGCCACTCTTTCTTTCGTGGCTTGGCAATCTCGCCATCCTGTATCTTGATCTCCTCAATGATTATGGCTTGCGCCAGGGCTTCCTCAAGAGTGGCATATTGTTGTAGCTGCAATAGCATAGAGATCGACCTCAAACAGCTCTTTGAGAACATTTGGGTCAGGTCGACCATGGGAGGGAGGTAGGGCAGCTTTGAAAGCAACGTCCTCCATCGATTTCCATAGGCCGCCATGGTCTCTTCCTCATACTACCTGAGGCTAGCTAGGTCACTTAGTGACGCCTTCTTCTTGGTGTTGAAGGCGAAGCATTCGAGGAACGCATCCACTAGCTGATCCAAGTTACTGATGCTATGCTTTGGCAACTGAGTGAACCAATCCGAGGTAGGGCCTACGAACGTGGTTATAAATGTTCTTAGCAGCAAAGCATCATTGTCCTGAATGCCAAAGCATTGGCTCAAGAATCTAGTCACATGCTCTTGGGCATCCTCCTCCCCTCTAAATATTGCCAACTAGGGCAGTTTAAAGTGTTCAGGGTATGGGGGTGCCGGCATTGATGGATGCACAGGGTGACTGCGGAGCTGGCGTAAAGTGGGCTTTTGGGGCCCAGAAGTCTTGGTCTCCATAGACTCTAAGCACTCTAGTAGCGCTTTGTATGCATCGGAAGACTTGATCTCTTCCTCCTTGGTTTGTTCCCATTGTGGGTTGTGGGGAACTTGAGGCCTATGGAGGGGTGGCCGGATAGCACCCCCTCTGCCTTGGTAGGGCATTTCAGCCCGCTCTTCTTCTTGCTCATACTCCTCATAGGCTTCTTGAGGAGTTCTCGGGTGAGACCTATAAACATGGGTGGGTGCCCACGGAGGGTGCCCATCATTGTTTCTGGGAGTGGCCTCCCACTCAGGTCTAGGAGGTCTCGGAGGCAACACTTGGTAAGGTCGTGGAGACCTATCTCGCACCAAGGGGTTGTGCCTCTCATACATCTCTGCTCTCTGTGTGCGAGGGGTTGGAACCCTCTCAGGCATAGTGTTTTGGAGCAGCTCATCTATTTGACACCGAATGCGCTCTTTGCTAAGGCGATACAGATGCTCCAACTATTGTTGGTCTTGCTCAAGCTGCGTGATTTGCGCTTGGTGGGTGACATGTCTGGAAAATGCCAGGTCGATTTGTTCTATCGTCTTGAGTCTAGGAGGCCTAGATGCCTCCCCTATACATCTGTCTCGATCATGGTGATCCGAGATCTCTATAGGTCGCTTCCCTCTATCGAGGTTAGCGGCATTCACCCGAGGCTCTGGCCTCAGTAGGTGATCCTGATAAATAGCAGGTGCGGAGGCGCATTGCTCCCATGTTGTGTATTGCTCTTGAGGAATGTAGTGGTCTTCCTCGTGCTCCCTTTCATATATGTGAAAGGGGTGGGCAGAGTTGGCTCGCCCTGTCTGAAGAGCCTTGTGCTCTAGATTTGGCCTATTGTTTCTGACAATGATGAGGGGTAGAGGAGGGATGATGTAATCATGTGGCCCCTCCTTATGGACCCTATGCTGTTCTAGCGCTTCATCGCACGGTGGCCACTCATAGCGAGTGTCTAAGGGAGCTTTCCCATCTATGTTGAGTGCCATGTGTATGGACTCCTCTTGAAAGGGTCTGTGCTGAATGGGCGTGCCCCTCGAAGGGGTGCCTCTATAGTCCCATTCCATCATGGTATGATGTGGACTATCTTGTGGGTCAGGCCACCAAGGTGGTATGACCAGGTCCTTGGGGCTATAGCGGAGGCGACTTGTGCCCCCTTGTACACTCTTCGCAGCCTCTGCCCATGATTGGGCTTGGCTATGGGTGTACACCATGGTGGTGTCTCTCTACAAGCTATGTAGGATTTTTTATCTTTTTTATGATTTTTTTATGCTACACTAAACAAAAGGAATCACATAATCAAAGCAATGATTATCTCGTTTATAGATTAAAGGTGTGCCCTAAATCTGGTTTAGTGTGTTTTGATTTTTGTTTTGAAAGCTTTGTAAAGAACGTGTTGTTGTATATGCAATATGATGGCTCTTATGTCTCCCAAAATGGTCGCCCCTTCAATATACCACTGCCAGGCCGTTATACCAAACCTCTCAATATACCCTCCCTTACGTGAGGGAAACTATTGGTACGCGAGAGCAGAATGGTACGTGGAACATAGGCGGTACGAAAGGGGAATCACCCTATTTTTGACACCTACCATAGAAGACTTATCCTCATGTGCTTGGAATCACCCCAGCTAAACTTGGTATTTCTCTTGAGGAATGTAATGGTCTTCCTCATGCTCCCTTTCATATATGTGAAAGGGGCGGGCAAATTTGGCTCGCCCTATCTAAAGAACCTTGTGCTCTAGGTTTGGCCTATTATTCCTGATAGTAATAGGGGGTAGAGGAGGGATGATGTAATCATGTGGCCCCTCCTTCTGGACCCTATGTTGTTCTAGTGCATCATCACGCGGTGGCCACTCATAACGAGCATCTAAGGGATATTTCCCATCTATGTCGAGTGCCACGTGTATGAACCCTTCCTGAAAGGGTCTATGTTGAATGGGCGTGCCCCTCGAAGGTGTGCCTCTATAGTCCCATTTCATCATGGTACGATGTGGACTATCTTGTGGATCAGGCTGCCAAGGTGGTATGACCAGGTCCTTGGGGTTGTAGCGGAGGCGACTTGTGCCCCCTTGTACACTCTCTGCAGCTTCTACCCATGATTGGGCTTGGCTACGGGTGTATACCATGGTGATGTATCTCTACAGGCTATGTAGGTTTTTTTATATTTTTTATGATTTTTTTATGCTACACTAAATAAAAGGAATCACACAATCAAAGCAATGATTATCTCGTTTATAGATTAAAGGTGTTCCCTAAATCTGGTTTAGTGTGTTTTGATTTTTGTTTTAAAAACTTTGTAAAGAACGTGTTGTTGTATATGCAATATGATGGCTCTTATGTCTCTAAAAATGGTCACCCCTTAAATATACCATTGCCAGGCCATTATACCAAACCTCTCAATATACCCGCCCTTACATGAGGGAAACTATTGGTACGCGAGAGAAGAATGGTACATGGAACATAGGCGATACGAAAGGGGAATCACCCTATTTTTGACACCTATCATAGAAGACTTATCCTCATGCACTGGGAATCACCCCAGCTACACTTGGTCAGCTTTCATCAGGATTTACGTCTAGCAATAGTAGCGATCGGGGTTATGAATGCAAAAATTCAAGCCAAGGTGGTGATGAAATCCATCGTTGGTCTTGATCAAGGGTTGGGGTTTTATGACCAAATCCTTGGTGTTTAAATTACCACGTGGTGTGTGGGGTTATTTTTACTTGCATAAAGGAAGAAAATATGCATTAAAACTCTCCTATGCAAGCAAAGAAATAGAAAATGATAGAAATATAAAACAAAAAATGACAAAGGATGCTCAGAACCCTTACCTCTTCTTTGCCCCAAACTGGATGCCTCTAAGTTTCTACTCTGAAAGTGCACAAAGAGCTATTCATCCCTGGGTGGGACTAATAACAGAACTATATGTGTCATAGGGTGGGGCGAACGCCCATTCGTCCCTGGGTGTGATGAATTCTAGCTCTATACTCGTCACAGACTGGAATGAACAACATTACAACGCTTGAAATATTGGTACCTGCAAGCAAAAACAAACAACTTTTGATCAATAATTTAATCTCAAAATCAGGGGATAGGTTCCCACCATGATCACCACTGAAATCACGAGGATACGAAAGCAAAACAGAATACCAAATGCAATGCAAACAAAAGAAAAACGTAATGCTAAGTCCTTCGAACTGAAATGCTTGAAAAGAGGGAAACACAAATGAACTGAAACAAAATATAAAAGCAAATGTTGATTACAACCCTTTTTTATTAATTTGCTTTGAAATATAGTTACAATACGTCTCCTCCCTTTTCATGGGCTAGGAGCGTTAAATATGGCTTTGTTACACCATGGATGGTACGCTTTCTTTCGCGTGCCCACATGTAAAATGGGTGGACCAAACATCACTGTCGCTTGCGTGAACACGTCTTTGATTCCTTGCTGCTCCTCTGGTATCCAGATCCTACATTTAGAGAAACAACAAATGGTTAGAAACTCCTACGGATGAAGTGAAACATGTGATCCCTAAATCCTACGGTTAATGCATGCATACAATAATTAAAATGATAACTAAAACAGATCAGAATGAGCTAAAAATTTGATAGAAGCATGATAACATTACGAGGAACGTAGTGCAAAAGGAATAATCAAGAAATCTATCATGGATTTCTAATCGCTCTGGGGTGGGATGATTAGACCTACAACAAAATGCTAGAAAGCAACCTCCTAAATGTCCCATATGGGAGGCTCTAAATCACCTACAAAGTTGGGTTTAGGGAAAATGAGGCATTTTGGAATGACCCAGAAGGTCATATTTTTCCAATTCAGCCTCTATATCCCGGTATCTGATAATGCTTCCTGTATGTTAGTGAAAGCGAGAAATAACAAAAGCATGATCAAAACTCATCAGAATAACCTGAAATTTAAATGGTAGCCTACATGAATGACATGGAAACAAATGCAAAATAAATAGAAATGAAATCTACTACAGATTTCTAATCACTCTAGGGTGGGGCGATTAGGACTGCAGCAGTGCGGGGGGCACCCGAGGGCAGGACACCTATGATTTGGGGCCTGGTTTCAGCACCAATCCACTTGGGATGGGTCCAAAACCTCTTATGGGGTTGTGTCAGCAAATTTGGGTGGGATATTGTGGCCAAATTTTGGGTTTTAGGTCCATATTGCGCTTCCAATAATCACCCAATAACCTCCCTTCCAAAAGAGAGATTAAGGATGTGAAAGGCACAAGCAAAAATGTGAGGACATAAATCGGTAGCACTCCGTTTCTCCAAATGCTTCTGCTTTGTTTTCCTTTTGGGGTGAGAAGACTAACCATTTTATAGACCTGAGGGTCTTTGGGAATGAGCATGCAGAGGTGCCACTTGGCCATCATGCCTTCTCAGGGGAGAGAAGATTCCTCCTTGATTAGGGACTCCATGACTGCCTCTACGACTTCCTCTTTGGGATCAAAAATGCTCACTCGCACTCCCATGCTATGGAGGAGTTAAGTGGCAGATCTGAGCTACCATTTGTCAAGGTTTGACTTTTTTCCTGTCAAACCTACTATTCACCCCACCCTAGAGCGAATGCTACTAATCATCCCTGGGTGGGACGAATAGCATTATAATCATCCCAGGGTGGAATGAATAAGGATTAGAGTGCCTGAAAGGTGCCAAATTGACCTCTAACCTTCCAAAACTATTATGAGAGTGGTTAGGACCATTATTTAACCTCTGGGGGCTGTGTATGCCAATTACATCAGTGTTCATAGCCACATAATCGGATTGGTGTTGTTTTGGTGTCTACAAGACCACTCAATGGTGAAAAAATATTTTGAAGAGGAAGGAAGAGAAACACTCACATTGGAGTGTTCCTTGCTTGAAGACCAATGTGAGGTGGATGAAATATGTCTCAAGGAGGAGGCACTACAAAAGCAAATGAAAATGCAAGAGGAAGATAAAAAGGAAACACCCACATTGGGTTGCTGGAAATGGATGAATGAATATGATTCATATCATTCATATCATGTATCCAAGACTATTCTCATGGAGGAGAATTGTGAAGATTGCATTGAAGAGCCAAACCATTGCTGGCATGTTGAAAAACACTCACATGGAGTGGAGGCAAAAGAAGAAGCAAAAGAAGATGCAAAGGTAGATACTCACTCATGTGGAGTGAATATTGTTTGTCCTACCAAGACACAAATTGTATGGGATGTTGATCCCCATGATATTGTTGATAAAGAGGAGATGCAAACTATAAGTTGCATGCTCAATAGAGATCACTCATCAAGAGTGACAAATAGAGATGCTTCTTGTCCATCAGCCAAAGAAGTTTGTGTGAAGATATATTTTGTGAATCTCAAATAAGAAAATGATTTATGTGAAAAAAATAGCACAAATGATTATCTCATTTGGGAGGTGGAAAGTGAGAGAGAAAAATAGATAGAAACAAAAAATGAAAATGAGACTTTTTATTTTATTATTGTAATGGCAAAGGAAACATCACTCATGAATGAATATCACTCCCTTGGAGTGTCTACATTGAAGAAAAAGAGTTGTATTGAAAAGGAAACAATGTATGATTGTTTGAATGAATGGTGTTTCAACAGACCAACATGGATTGAACAAAGGAGGAGAACTCTCAATGAAGAGTTTCTGGTTGATTTTGAGACAACACACAGTAAAATATATATGCCACAAAATAGCTTTATGGGGAGCACCAAATATAATCACACTACAGGTAATTTTTTTGTGATTAATGATTGGGTTTTTGTGAACAGATATCTAAAGAAAGAAAAATTTCTTCCAAAGGCATTATTGATAAAATATTATCTTGTAGAGACATATTTGGATGAAGTTATTTAATTTGAAAATAATATGAATAGCATAATGATGAAAACCATGGATATGTGTTGGCTATATTTTGTGTTTGAAATTCCTTGGAAGGAATCCTGTAAAGCCATAGTAAAGAGTGAAACATTGTGTGAGGAGCAAACATTTTTTGTTGCATTTGTAACTAGCTATTGCATAACTATATTTTGTTTGAATATCTATGTAGAGGTATGTGAAATTGTATTATGGAAAAACTATCTATATAAGATGATGCATTGTACATACTTAGGAGGAGTATTAGGAGCTGAAATATGGTTTGAAGACCATAGAAAGAATGATGAAAGAAATGTGCTAGATTGGTTAGTGAGAACCAATACTTGTGGCATTATGGGAATGCCATCATTTGAAGGAGCTTTTGATGAAGGGGGAGTAGCTCATCAAAATGAGGCACTTAGTTACTTTCAAGAAGGAGCAACAACAAATATGAAGGAGATCCCACACAAACGGTGGAAGGAGTACCCAAGACATCATTTTGCATTTTGTGATTTTTTGGTGATAGATTGGAGGAAACGTAAGAGATTGTATTTCTTCCAAATTAGTGATGCTTAAGAACTCACTGAATGAGTTCCTTTAGCATCAAGGGGGAGAATGTTGGAATATTTTCAACATTATCTCTTTAGTCCTAAGTATTAAGTCTTAAGGACCTAGTATTTATTAATTAGCATATGTTAGAATATTTATCTTGGATAGTCAATGTTGTTAGGATTATGCTATTCCTTGAAATGTTATTCATGTAGCATCTATAGCTTATATTAGAGTGTTTGTTATTGTCATTAATTTGACATTATCCTCCCAACACAATTGTAGCATTTTTAGTTTTTCTCCAAGCTCTATAAGAGCATGTAAACTTGATTTAATTAATAGAACAATTTGTAGTTCTATCAATTAAGAGGGCATAGACCTATTTGAATTGAATACATTAGGAGAGGCATATAAACTTGTAGTAAAATTCATTGAAAAGCACATAAATATACAAAAGGAGAAAATAATAAAAACTAGAACACTGAGTACCAACGAAAGAAATGTAAGAATTACACTCCAAAGAATAAAAAATGGAAGAAAAAAATACTCATAGGAAAGGAATCCCTTGAAGGCCAAGACTAGAAAATAGTATGATTATCACAAGAAAAACTAATATTAAAGGACTGAGTGTTGAGCAATTTAGTTACTATTTGTTGAGTCATAACCCCCTATATCCATTGCACCACTACTTCCACATTCATAGTCTAAGGATGGAGGAAAGTGGATCATGGAATCCAAAACAATGTGACCATTACAACCACAAATATTGTGCTAGAGGATTCACTAAAGAACACAAGCTTATACTAAAAGGTGGGGGGGTGAACAGTATAAGACCACTTTTTACTTTTCTTCTCAAATCAATGTTATGCAGTGTATATATAGCAGTATCAATAGCAATAATCAAAGCAATGCATAAAACTCTAGACACAATAGAGACACATATTTAGCATGGTTCACCCAATGTGGGCTAGCTCCACAAAGACAATATTTCTTCTAAATATTTCTCAAATAATCTCTTAGGAATATTTCGCAAATTACAATTTTTATGGACCTCGGTCTAAAGGAGATGATGATCCCCTAAATATCAAGTTCGTGGATCTCTTCCATAGGAGAAATATTTCCCCTTCTTCTTTGGCTAGTTATCTTCTAGAAGACTCTATCTCTCTGTTGCAATGACTTGTGGATCTCTCTCCACTTGAAGACTCCTCACTTAGATCTATCTTAAATTGTCCTAGATGCTGGATCTCTATCCACTAATACTCTGTCTTCTATACTCTGTCACCTCCAAAAGCTCTATCTCAATACTATACCAAACATAGTTCAGTTGGTCTAGTATAGTTCTGCTCAATCTCTTGCACTAAACATAGTACAGTTGGTCTAGTACAATTCTACTTAATAGGTTCACTTATAACATGCTCAAATATACTCAACAGATTCATACAAAACTTGTTTAAATTTGCTCAACAGGTTCACATAAAACCTGTCCAAATCTGCTCAAAAGGTTCACACGAAACCTGTCCAAATATGCTCAACAAGTTCACACAAAACCTATCTAAATCTGCTCAACAGGTTCACACAAAACCAATCCAAATCTGCTCAACCATTTCACACAAAACTTGTCCAAATATGCTCAAAAATTTCACATAGAACTTGTCCAAATCTGTTCAAAAAATACTCTCCAGGACTTGTTCAAATCTGCTCAATAAGTCCTCTCTAGGACTTGCTCAAATATGCTCAATAAGTCCTCTATAGGACTTGCTCAAATCTGCTCAATAATTCCTCTATAGGACTTGCTCAAATCTGCATAGCAAGATTTTATAGAAGCTTAACTCAAAATAGTCCACAAGTCTTCTCAAAGACTTGTCTCAATCACATAGAATCATAAAGAGAATTGTCAGAGACTCAATATGTTCTAAGATCAATGTGCAATCAATATCTCAAATCAATCTCATAGAAGCATAAAGAGAATTTTTAGAGACTCTATATGTTCTATACTCAAATCCCAATCTCAACTCAATAGAAGCATCAAGAGAATTGTTAGAGACTCTATATGTTCTATACTCATATCTCAATCTCAACTCAAATCAGCCTCAATCTCAACTAAAATCAATCTCAACTCAAATCAGAATATTGAATAGTTTGTTTTTAGGAACTTGAACAACCACATGCATCCACTTGACTAGGATTAATCAAATCAAGTCAACCAATGACCTCAAGTAACAATACTTTCTCACAAACCCTAGTCTAGGCATGTATTAACCAACTCAATTCAACCAATCACCTCAAGGAACAATAATTTTTCACAAAACCTAGTCCAAGCATGTATTAACCAACTCAAAATGTTTCCAACAATGCTCAAGCACAAGTCTCACATAGCAATGATGCTCATGTTCTTTTCTAATGCAATTTCAAGCTCATTTCATCATCAATGGGCTTCAACAAAAATGCTAATAAAACAAGGTTTAAATACAACTCACAAATCAGAAAACCTTGAAGCATTCAACCAATCATTTTCTCAAAGGAAATCACAATCAATCCTTTTATCTCCAATGAAATTTCAGAAATAAACCACCATAAACAATCAATAGGAGAATGTGCCCATACCTTTTTGATACCAATAAGTTGTCCACAAAATCTTCCACACTTAAACACAACTTTCCTTTCCAATCTAAATAAGGGTTAATGGACTTCAAATAATCACAAAATAAAGCATTACTCAAATTACGCCATTTTTGCTCCAATTTAATAAACACATTCACCAAATTCCCTTTTATTAAAACCCTTATAAAAAATAATAAACCTCTCAAAATTACTTTTAAAAAACAACTCCTTATTTCTCCTAAAATTAATTCTCCATAAGCATCAAATAAATCATAAACCAATTATGCTTTGTAATAATAATCATAGCCCTAATAACAAACTTTATTTTCCATTAACTACCTTATAACTCCAAACTTTAGGGCTAATAAAAATTATTTAAATGCAAAATGTAATTACATCATCAAGGGGATTGAAACCCCCGACTTGCCACACTGCAAGCATCTTAGCCGTAGCTACGATTCCACATGAGCTAGGTGCTCGTTGAAAAGGCAAAGGCCCAAAGTGCCTTAAACATTCCTCCACCTTCCACAAAAGACAAAGCACCAAAGTGCTTTCCACATGCCTTTAGAAATGTTGTCCAAGGGATTCGATCCCTGATGTTTGAGTTGCCTTGTTCCTTAAACCAAAATGATTTGCCAATGCGCCATGCTTTCCACCATGATTTGACTTTCCAAATGCTATTTTTTTCTTTCCTTCTTCTCTTCTCAAAATTCGCATGAGCTCATAGACATATTCGAATTCCAAACATTTATCACAAGAGCAAGGATAAAACATTGATTTATTTACCACCCCTTTATATAGTGTTTAAAACACTTCGAATACATCGACAAAAATATGAATTTATGTTTGCTTGATGACGTCGGTGGGAAAATTTATATTCAAATTTAAATTTGAATTTAAATTTTAAATAATTAAAATTTAAACCAAATATTAAAACTCAAATAACTCCATAATCGGGGTTCCTTTTTCGATGAAACGAAATCCCAACTTGGGTTTTAAGAAAAACCCAGATCAAATTTGTTGTCCATGGTTTTAACTAAAACCTTTTATTTTTCCTGCCTTGGTTTTCACAAAAACCCTTTATAGATCCTTTTGACATTAAATTCTCTTTTGACATCAATGACAACATTTTAGCTTAGGGACTCAAAATGTCCAACATTCACAAAAAGATCCATAAGATGAGAGTTAAAGATAAACCATTACATTTTATTGTGGATAGTGGGATTCAAAAGAATCTAATTTCTACTTGGATAGTTAAGGATTTTATTTTACTTGTCACACCATACCCATAACCATATATTTTTGAATGGTTAAAAAAAGGGAGAGACATTCATGTTACTTAATAATATCTCCTCACTTATGCCATGAAATCCATCAAATATAAATTTGCATGTGATGTTGTTCTATTTATTATCTGTGATGCAATTTTGGACCAACCATTTATGTCATCATCACTATCAAAGGTTAGTGATTTAAAATACCAAAGATATCTTCTCTACCTCTATTTTCTTAATTAGTGCTAAATAATGTAGAGAGAAGATAGCCAAAATAAGAAAAAATATTATGTTGATGATCAAGTTGTAAAGTAGGAGGATTATTGTTACATTAATTTATGATTTATACAATAGAAGCAAATAGATTATATTGTAGTAAAATATTATGAATTGTTCATGTCATGAATTAGGAATTCACGTAATTGTGAGATAAAGTATTACATTGATATAGTTCCTAGTTCTCCTTTTCTCTATGCATCTATCTATCATAACTAATCCTTAAAAATGATAAAATTATGAGGTAAATCTAAAAATTGATTCAAAAGGGTACATAATACCAAATGCTTCACCATATGGCAGTCCAATTATCTTGGATCAAAAGAAAAATAGAATATGGACACTCTATATTAACTATAGAGCTTTGAAAAATATCACTATGAATAACTACTATACACTCCCTTGGATAGATGATTTGTTGGACTAGCTTTGAGGTGTAAAGTTTTATTTATCAAAATCAATCCAATAACTGGCTATCATCAGATATGCATAGAACCCATTAAAATATGGAATATTACATTCAAATATAAGAAGGTTTTATTTTACTGGTTGGTTATACCTTTTTTATTGACTAATATACCTTCCAAATTCATGAGGATGATAAACGACATCCCATGTTCCTACACCAACTTGTTTGTGGTAGTCTACTTATATGTTATTATCATTTATAGTAGGACATAAGGGGAAAATTTGTAACATGTTTAATAGGTAATTTTGAAACATAAGCTATATGTCAATTTAAAGAAGCTTTAATTTGGCATGACAAATATTCAATGTCTTGGGTATATGTTGATCAAAGAGGGAGTCCGTGTTGATCCTGAGAAAAATTAGGTAATTAGAGATTGGCCTACATCAAAGACTCTAATAAACTATTGTATTTTTTTGGGTCTTATCAATTTCTATTGAAGGTTTGTATTAGTATTCTCACACATTGCTTGGACACTACACTAGGTGCTTGAGGAAGGTGTCAAATCCATGTTCCATTAGGTAAATACACAATAGAGGGTATTTGAGAGGTTAACTGACCAATTGTGTTAAAATCCTATACGTTACCTACCTGGTCTACATCAATCATTAGACGTAGTTATTAATGCATTAGAGCATGCATTGGGAGTGATCCTTACATAACATATGTATCCAATTGCCTATTATTAAAATATATTCAATGAAGTAGTTTGAATATACCCCACATATGACAAATATCTCTATGCCATTGTCTAAGCATGTAATTAGTGGAAGCACTACATCTTGGTCAAGGTAACCATCATCCATATAAATTATTTTCTACTTTATCACACTAGATAAGTATCCCTCTTGTCTATATTTTAAAATAAGTAATGCCTTTTTTACAAATACATCCTCTTCAAAAATAATATTTTTAGACAATATCATTTATAAGTGTTACCAATAGACAATATTTATCCCTATTTTTTACTCCTACTTATTTATCCTTAACTATTCTTTGGTTCACTTTGAATTATCATATTCTTGCTAGATAAATTTTTAAATTTATCACTACAATGATCTCCCTTTACTAAATCCTTTAATGCAAAATTTTGTACTATCCCATTTTCTATCCCCATGGTGTATATTCTTTATATAATCTCAAATAAATATCTATTAGCATTTTTTATTATTGGGACCACTTACCCTTTTTATTATTGTCATTTAATCCACTCAAATTTGTTTATCTCTTCTTCTTCCAAATAACTAAAGCCACTTTCTTATAGTTTATTTTGAACATATATGAAAGCTTTGTGTAATAATTCTCATTTATGAAGTATCATGTTAAACTTATTATTTTACCATATATCTCTAAAAGTCCTATCATCCCAAAATAATCCACCCATCTTCCATCAAGATCAAATTGTTATATAAATATAAAAATTGTAATTACTATCCCACAATTATTTTGTGTTCCTTTTATTTTATATTAATTTAAAAATTATTACTATCATTATTTTATGAATTTATTTAAATGTTTTATATTTGAATTTCATTAGAGCCACTTCCATCAAACTATCAAAATTATATATTTTCTTGTTGATCAATTGAACCGTATCTAGCTTTCCCTTTTATCAAAGATCTTTTTTGTTTTATATTCTAATAGATATATCTTTTGTCTTCCTCGATATGATATATTTTCATAATCATATTTTTGACACCATTTTCATTAAGAGATAAAATATCAATTGGCTAATTGCCTTTTAAAATATGAATTCACCAGAATAAATATCAACACTTTAATTGACAAAACTAAATGCTACCTCATTTTCTTCATTACAAATATGATCACATTTCTAAAATATTACCTCAAAAAATAATTGATTAATATTAGTAATAACATTATATTTTATCTAATACCCCTATTTTGTTGATCCTATTAATAAGAATATGTATATCCTGCTCAATTGAAATATATTTCCATAAGTTTTCAATTGTAAATTCAATCCCTATAAGAAATACCTTAGCCTTCGCATAATTGTTAGTTGAAGTTCCATGTAATCCTATGTATGTAAGAATAATTTTATCTTTATTATTTAAAAATCACCATATACCCTGGATTTTCTTACATTTCCTTTAGCATCATCAAATTATTGATAAACCTAAGTTTTGGAAGAAAATCCTTTCTTTTAGTACTAATTTCACAAATGAACCCTTCCATATATATTCATGTATATTCAAATGCTACAAGTGGTTAAGGCATCTTTTTTTACACTTGAGATTTCTCTAAGCACAATATTTGTAAATATTCTTCAAGAGAAGTAATAATACAATTCCAAGGTATAATTTTGATATTTATGTTTTTTAAATGTATTATTCTTTTAAGTCATGAATTCTAACAAATAATAATGGCAAGGTCAATCCTCCTTAGATTAGATTTAAAATAATTAATCTAATAATTTCATCAACTCTTTGAATATTAATGGAGCTATCCAATATATTTTTATATTTTAAAAAATTAATACCAAATGAAAAAAACAAAGAAAAAATAAAGATATAAATAGTTTAAAATTTATAGATCCTTCTAAAAAAACTTGCTATAATCATCATTTATTTATTAATAATTAAAATTTTATTAAAAACTAATATATAATTATACTATTAAAATATTTATCCTATTTATTATCTTAAACTTAAACTATTTTATATTAGAATTATGAAAATAAAACTATTTGTGCTCTTTATGATATCAAAAATTTTATGATTATATATAGAAAGATAACTTCTATATCTATTTTTTTTAAAATTTAATGCACATCATTGGTTAAAAAAATTTAAGATGTTTTAAAAAAAATTAATATAATAAAAAGATTACTTATATTTCTAATATTTTAAAATATGACAAAAATAAATAATATATAAATAAATAGATATATACCCTTATTTTTAGAATAAGAGAAAGACAATAGACCTTCATTCAAAGGATTTTTAGGAGAACAAAGTTATTTGTATTCTTAATGATATATACCCTTAACACAAGAAATAACTTCATTCAAAAGATTTATATGAGAACAAGGTTATTTGTATTCTTAATAATATTAAAAAAATTATAAAGTTTATATATAAATTCCGGAAAGGTAGCTTAACTTATATAAAATTCCGGAAAGGTAACTTAAATTTATTAAATATTTTAAATTTGAGGGAGATCATTTATATAAAAAATTAAGATACGTTAAAATTCATACTGTAAACTAAGGTGAACACATTGGGTTTAGATTTATATGTAACGGAATCGTTGAATCGTTAAACTGTAATGGTGAAACAGACGGCACATCTTACTCACAAGGTAGAACTTGGTTTGGAGCGAGCACGAGCGGCCATAAGGACAGCTGTTATTTTGGGTAACATCAGAAAGCAGAATAATAATTCCTTTTTCCTTCTCAGCACCTACAGAAATGTTTATGCATTTCAGCGGTATTTTCTCTCCCCCTCTCTTAAGCATCTTCCACCCATATTTCTATTCTTTGTAGAGGTGATATGATTTTTTTCTCTATTTTGGAATTTTCACGAATCATCTGGTTTCATGTCTTTAAATTATAGAAAATATAACGTTCATTATGCATTAGTAAAGATATTTTTATTCAAACGTCAATTCTTTTCTTAAAAATATTTAATGAATTAAATTAATATATATCATGACATCTCCTCTCCATGTTTACACAGTTTGTTAAATAACAACTGAAGTATTATTTGGACTCCTATGGGTTCAGGAGTTATGAGGAAATGGAAAAGAGGTTCAAGATGTTTGTATATCCAGAGGGAGAACCACCTCTGGTCCACATGGAGCCTATACCACAGAAGGATGGTTCATCAACCAGCTTGAAATGGGAAATCCATTCCTCACATCGAATCCGGAGGAGGCATATGTTTATTTCCTTCCTTTCAGTGTCGTAAATATGGTGAGTTATATTTACAAGCCGAAGACGAATGACCGCGAGCCCATGAAACGGTTTGTAAGAGATTACATCAATGTGGTTGCCCTTTTGGAACCGTAGTCTGGGAGCCGATCGCTTCATGTTGTCTTGCCATGACTGGGTAGGTTATCCTATATTTATATTTAAAATTGCGATAGTTTTTAAAATTTACGTGGTGAAATCAGGTTGTCCGGTATTTATTTTCGTCACAGTATTCTGTCCTGTCTGCCACGGGCCACCATGCCATAATTATTTTAAACCTTTCACACGTCTTAATCTTTTCAGGGACCGATTGTATCTACTACAGATCCATACCTGTTCAGGAATTCGATTCGAGTTCTATGCAATGCAATCCTGTGAAAGATGCAGCACTTCCGGAGGTGATGTTGTACAGAGGGGTCATGACTGGTTTGGGGAGTCCCCCGGCCCTTCGTAGATCTGTTTTGGCATTCTTTGCGGGGGAAAATCATGGGCATGTGAGGCCTATTTTGTTCAAGCATTGGAAAGGGAAAGACGAGGATATACAAGTCTACGAGTACCTTCCCAATTGGGAATTGACATATTACGATCTGATGAAGAAGAGCAAGTATTGCTTGTGCCCAAGCGGATACGAGGTTGCCAGCCCAAGAATTGTGGAGGCAATTTACAGTGAATGTGTGCCTGTCATAATTTCAGATCACTATGTGTTTCCTTTCAGCGACGTGCTCAATGGGAAAGCCTTTTCTGTGCAACTTCCATCGTCCGAAATACCCAATCTCAAGAAAATACTTCAATGCATCTCTGTGAAGAGATACGTGAAGATGCAGAGGAGAGTGAAGCAAATCTAGACATTTTGTAGTCAATGAGACTCCAAAGCCCTATGATATGTTTCACATGATTCTTCATTCCATATGGCTCAGGAGACTGAATATTGAAATCACTGAGTAAACAAATACTTTCAACTTGTGTTGTCTTTTTGTTTCTACAAACAACCACATTTTTTTATAATCGAATTTTGTTTGATAGATCATAGAATTTTGTTTATATATATCCTTAGTGGGTCTGCTAAGACATTTTAGTTAGTATGTGTTTGGGTTTTCATCAAAGAGATCCAAGTTTTTCTACGAAGGTCTTATAAACATCCTTTATGAAGGTTGTCTCATATGTCATTCTTAATCATTCTTGGGTGTTAGTATGGTTGGTACTATACATGAGCTCAAACTCTCTCTAAGTCCAATAGCTCTTGGACTTACTTCTTCATCAAATAATTCTCCATAGGTTTTATCCTATACATTGTCTTGTTCGATAAACTCGATCCAAGAATGAAATTCATATGTTGATTTATACTTCTTATCGATGGAAACCCATTCAATAACTCCTCCAACATAATTTTCACTTCATGTGGAATTTCATCCACTATATCCACTACACCAACTTCAGCGGGTTTAGTTATGAAACCAAAACAAGCTTCATTTTTGTTCATTACTCTTAGAAACTATTTTCTTAAGATTAAACACACTTTAAGATTGTTGTTCATTTCTTCCCCTTTGTCTTTCAATGAAATTGATGTATATTTATTTCCACCCTTCATACTATTGTAAGTATTCATTCTACCAACATGCACAACATTCTATCAAATTGCATAACATCACAAAAAATATTATCTTTTTATGAACCAATCTAAATGTTCTCAAACATTGCTTACCAAGATTTATTGTCCCTTTTGTAACCATAAAACTTTAAATGGATTTGGGCATCCAATATTCTTCAATCAAAGCTTCTCTACCATCTCATTAGACACCAAATTATCTATAATTTTGTTGTCAACAATGACCTTGCAACATTTACTTCCTAATTTGCATATAGTTTTAAACAGGGTTATGCATAGTGGCGAATATTCACAAATTGGGCTAATATTCACAAATTGGGCAAACATTAGGATTTCCAAAATTGGAAATTGGTGAATATGAGGACCCTCAATGTCGGCCCATTCACCTAAAATTTTCGAGATCAATGTTTTCTTAGGATCAATTCATCATAATATATATCCAAACATAAGCATATTTGTACTCGTTGGAAAGATCTTTTCAAGACTGATCTAATGGTGGTGTTTTTATGAAGTTATAATATGATTATATAAGTCAAAAGTAGCCCCAAATGTGATCTTACATTTTAGGGCATCAAATGTCCCAAATTTTGGTGTGAAGATGCTCAATTTGATTTTGTTAGGATTCTCCATGATTCACATTGATTTTGATGAGGATTCACCATTTTTTACAAGTACATTTTGAGTCCAACCTCTTATGCATAACCTTGATGGGAAGACCATAATTAAAATACCCTTCACATCACATTTAATAAATAATTATCTAAATAATCTCCATTTAACATGGGAAGGGTAAAATCAAAATATCATTCACATCACATTTAATAAATCATTAACTAAACATTCTCCATTTAACATGAGAGATTCATTATCAAATTATCTTTCATAACACATTGAATAATTCATTATCTAAACATTCTCCATTTATCATTAGAAGATTCATGATCAAGGTAACCTAAACAAGCTAGCTTCCTGTTTGTTAAGACCCTACTAAGACACAATATATATGTGTAACTATAATCAACTTTATTCAACCTACTGAGCTACAAATTATATGTATAACAATAATCAACTTTAATTAACTATTAGTCCATGTTTAATCACCATAGACACAAACAAAAATATGTAGCTTATATAAAATATGGTCCAATATTTTTATAGGTCAACCCAAACGAGATAGGTTGGATGAGCCTTCTAATGCATACCAAACAATAATGACTAAGCGGTTGTAAACAGGTATGGAACTAAAACCAAGGTTATCTACGATGAGGCCCTTGTACCCCAACTGGTACAACCACATCCCCATAATGAGGAGGCTAGTGACCAAGTGCCTAACCTAGTGCTTGGGTTCCTAGCCTAACATGCAATAGATTTTAAAGGTATAGAAACACATTTTTCCTAATGTATGTTGTATAAATCACTCATGAAAAATAAAAGGGAAGCCCAACCTAGAAAGTTTCATGATGACATGATACCATACCTTCACAATGTGTCACCCAGAGAATGTGCCATGTGTTAAGGTTTGTAAAGGGTCTGTAAAGGTATCTTAAGATTAGTTTATCCTAAGCACTAGTAACACTACAACTGTGTTTGCTCAATAAATATAGGAATTTGAGGTCAACTTGATCTGCACAGGTGGGTGCTACGTGGCATTAGGATCAAGCACTTTGATTTAGGTTACTAATATTTCTTCACATAACACAAATTGAGCTTTTCACAAGCATCTCATCAAGCTATTATAACCCATATCCCATATGAGTGCTACAAAAAAGTTATTTCCTATTCAATTTGAGTTTCATTAATGGGTTATGGTGAAGTCTAAATATAAAATAATTATCAACACAACCAACACTTTGGGTGACATAAAATATATCCCAACTAAGTGTTACAATGTGGCTAAAAAAACATCGAGTAGCTTTCTTTTATGTGTTATGATATTGTTAGAGACTATGTGTTAACTAAGTGCTACAACCATATTAATAATACAAAATACATGTTTTATTTGTGCACTATGGTAGTAGTATAGGTTATGCATTGATAATACACAACAACAACAATAATAATATCCTAAAGTAGGCTTCATTTGTGCACTCAACAACATTATAAACTATACACTATAATGAGCTACAAAAATTTTATGGACTATACATCATATCAAGTTACAACAAGTTTTAGAGCAATAGAAACTATGCTCTATACAAGCACTACAACAAGTCTATGGACTATACATCATATCAAGCTTTATAAAGTTTTAGAGCAATAAAAACCATGCTCTATCCAAGCACTACAACAAGTCTTATTAGTTGTACATAATCAAACTATAGAAAATTTTAAAAAAGATAAAGACTATGTTCTATCCCAATGCTACAACAAGCTTATCCTACCTACATATCGATGACTAGGTGCCACACCCACAGAGGAGAAACCAAGACATTTAATATATAAAGAAATGCAGGGAAAAATCCATAACCTGGTTAGCGCTACTCTGTAAATCCTCCTTTTGAAGATCTTCTTTATCATCTCCATTTTGCATGTCTCTCCTCATTCCTTTCCTCCCTCTACTCTTAGGAAATCATAATGTTCAATTTCTAAGAATCCATCCCCTTATCCCTAGATGGCCCATCCCTCCAATGAGAACTCTCGGTATTAGACATAGAAGTCCATTCATCTCATTTCCAAGTTGGCATGAAGGGGGTGTACTTTTCCATTAATACTATACACCCTTTGCTCAGTCCATTGTCATGAGTTTATTGATTTCACACCACAAAAATAATCATATTTCAAAAATTTATTGAGTATTTACTTCATTTCGAAATTCACAAGAGGCTTACACACTTATCAAAATACTCACGAGTCTACCATATTAATTGAAGCTATTAAATGCATGAAACAAATATTAATCATACCTATTTTGTTTAAATAGACCAATAACAATGTTTGTGGTTAGGGTTTTGCATAAGGGATCAGCCCCAAAATGTATTTATAAAAAATTGGCAAATTAGTTTAGAAATCCAAGCGAATAGTTTCCAAACACATGTAGAAGGTTCACTATTATTAGGGGTAATGTTGGAAATTTAAACTTAAAATGGTCAAATTATTATAAAATTGGGGCAAATCGACCCAAAAAAATTGCACCTATAAATTTTTGGCTAATGGGCCCTAGTCAAGGGTCCCAAATATTAGCCAATTCAAAATTTCAAAAATCCTAATTTTAGCCAATTTGGTGATAAATAGCCACTATGCATAACCCTGTTTTTGGTACAAATTTAATTCTCACCGTAATAGTATTTTGGCTTCTCCTTCAAACACATAATATTCATTAATTTAGTAAGCAATGACCAAATAGATATTAAATCAGTAGCTTAATCATGTGATGGCTTACTATCCTAACTAACCAATATTTCCATAAAGTATCTATCATTATTTTCTTTTAACCATTAAAATGCAATAAAATTACTAAGTCATTAGTTTTTAAATATAAATTTTAGTCAATTCATTTCAAAATTAGCATAAGAAAATGTTATTATTTAGCTTTATTGCTTATCAAATTTAAGGTATTATCAATATTGTTGTCATTGTGGTAACTTGATATTATCCCCCTGTAATTCATGATTAGCCCTACAAAATCACACCGAATTAGTAGTATTATAACCATGATTTATCCTTGTTAAGCTATGCTAACAAAAAAAATATAATACCATATCTATACGGTGTAGCCATTATTAATATAGTTTTGTAGGTCCAAAACATTAACTATGTTAGAGACTTGAAAAAAATAAATCATCCACAAACATGATGTGAATTTAAAGTAGTTCTACCAAGGTGTGTATTACACAACTAATGACCTTCGAACCTTTCATCATCATAAAAACCTAGTCCATATTTAGATATAACATTAAAGACCTCGAGAGATAATTTAGCCTCCATTTAAAAATATCTAGTCACCTCTTTAGAGTAAGAATATTCCTTCATTTGATATTCTCTAGAAACTTCCTAAAGGTATTCATAGTCTTATTCATCGAAGTTTACCTCATTAATGTAGTCCAAATAATCCTCTAATAGATTAACCCTTTATTCTTAAATTTTCACAATGTGAGAGGGAGATGGACTTTCCACATAGATCTTAGCATTTTAGATTTTTAGCCTTTATAAGGGATGACTATATGAGAATAACCTAGGGACAAATATCCTCCTAGCTTGGAAGTGAATTATATAGATAGGCATATACCAAAGTTGGTTGAAAGGTCAACCATGACTACCTCTTAAATAAATGTTACTTTTGGAAGCTTGTGTAGCACCATCAATATGTTCTTGACCACCCCAAATATCCAGATAGGAGTACCATCCAATTATATAAATATATATCTTGAGTGATTGTATTACATCATCCTTGCTTGGTACAACCTTTGGAATACCAATATGGTGGCTCCAAAGTCAATAATACAATTGTGTACTATCCACACTTGCATTTGAAGAGATAAGAAAAGTGGTGGTGTCTAGTTCTTACTCATGTTAGGGCTTGGTTGATCTTGAAATACGTTTGAGTTTTGGTGGCTTCTATTCTTTAACTTTTATGTCATTTAACACTACTATGATAATATCTATATAACCAAGGATTAGTAATGCATCATACATGTTTTCCTTATAAGGATTTTTCTCAAGTTCTTAATTGATATTGTACCTAGTCACTCCCATCAGATTTTGATCCTCTCAATTAGATTCCTTGAAAATTTTATGATACTACGAAGTGTCTTCGATCCTTTGAATTTTGGTCATAGAGGGATACCTTAGCTTTCTCAATGCTTTCTCCATAATATCTTCTTGAGTGATTGTAGACCCAAAATTTTTGCACACCTTTCCTTTAGCCTAATGGATCTATGCTTGAAAAGGGGAGGGAAAATGATATGCCTACACCTCGGATGAGAAGCACTTGAGTTGTTTCCACACATAATTAGGATGAGTGTTTGATGGGTTATTTGATTTAGACACACCTAGGGTTTAGCCAAATGGAGCTATATATAACTATATGCACTTCAAATTTCCATGAAAGCAATGGTATACAAATTAACTAGGAAGCTTGTAAATTTAACTAAGATGCAATGATTTCTTGTAGATACTAAAAGCAAAATATAAATGGTATGCTAACATATGTATACTATTTTTTTTGTGTTTTTTAATTAATATGATTAATGCAAAAGCAGTGCAACTAACTTTATATTTTTTTTGGTATTTTCTTTCTTTTTCTTTTATGAGAATGCTTCTAAAAAAAATAGTACAAAATTAAAGTATGGGAAACTAAAATAAATTCAAAATTAAATCCTTACCTAGTCCAGATGTTTTTTATCAGATGGATTCAGATATTTCAGAGAGAATTCAAATATTTTAGAGTGAATTTGGATCTATCAAAGCGAATTCAAAAGCATAGAGTAAATTTGGATCTCTGAAAACAATTTTGGAAACACATAGTAGTTATCTAAATTTTTTTAAATCATGCAATTTCACAATAGAACACTAAAATTTGTGATTAGTGGTGAGGGGTCTTCTTGAACCACTGCATCAGTATCATGGAAGTTAAATCCCCTTGGTTATTTAAGTAAACCATAAGAAATATAACTAATTTCTAAATCTAATGCAAAAAACATATGTATTTGATAAGAAAAATAGTAAGCAGTATAAAATGCAGCAAGGGATAAGTCTTATAAGGATTGAAATCTGAAACATAAACCATTGTAATAAACCTAAGGCCATAATTTCCCCCCCAACATATCTCTATGCAAATTTAGATGCTCCTAGTGAATTTAGAAGGTTTTAAATCTATTCAAACCTGCAATGGCTAGAATTAGAAAATAGTAGAGCAATTTTAGAATTTCTTCAGAAAATTTGAACACTCCCCAATTCATCTAAAACCTATAAATTAATGAATACAATATAAGAATCAAACACATGGATCAATAGTACTCATTTTCTTTTGAGATAGTCTTTATAATGATGATGGGATAGCAATATCTCTTCATAAAACCTACAACAAATGCATGAAAAGCTCTTATCCACCTGAATTTCCTAAAAAATCATCATTACCTTTATCTAAAAGTCATCTACAGCTTTTAAGAACCATGGCTAGTTGAGAAATAATTGAGGAGGATAAATATAGGTTAGGTTTGTTAGGAATTTTTTAGAAATTTCCCAATCTGAGCGAATTTGGGCGGTTTCAAATTCATGAGAAATTCGGGTTTGCTCAGATTGGATGTAAAATCTAAACAATCCACAAATTTTAGGTGCACGTATGATTTGCATAAATTTGGACCATTCAAAATTTATTGGAATCATCCAAATTGATGATAAATTGGGAGAATAATAAGAGTAGGCTTTAATGAGCATGAAAATTGAGGTGGCTAGCTGAAGGGAGGAAGCTACATTACTAAGGAGGAAAAACATTTTTCTAGGGAGTCTAATAATTTTGAAAGTGTGTCAAAATTCCATGGCTACATTTTACCCCCTCTTTGGTGCATTTATGAACAATAAATGCATTAAATAAATATGTAGTGGAAAGGGGAGTACACTTCAAAAAATAATTTTTTTTACATAATTATTTTTATTATTTATTATCTAGAGTACCCCCTTTGAGTTTTGTGAAAAAATCAAAATTTATTACAAAACTCAAAATTTGATAGAAAAAGGGGTAAAAAGTGGTAAAAATAGAAAATTAGGGTAAAACCTAATTCATTTTTACCCTCTCATTGTGCGAATTTTGCTCTGGAGAAAATGGCTTCTCCTCTTCACTGAGATGATGAAGTGTGAGTAGGAGGCAACAGAGCAAGCGTACGGATGCGGGTAAGCACTACTGTAACCTCATATTTTAGATTTTTGGATTTATTTGTTAAATTTTTAGGATTTTTGATGTGGCCTACCATTGCACGGTTGGACCAACAATTTTGGACAATTTCAAAAAATTCGAACAAATCTAATTCGTTTTGAACCAATTTTTGAATTCACGAATTTGGGTGGTTCAAGCGAATTAGGATGTCATAATTCGATTAATAAGTTTCCAAATTTACAAATACGGATGTTATTGAGGCATATTCGGGTGTCTAAATTTGTGTTCGTAATTTGTCCAAATTTACTATAAAAATCCTTCAAAGTTTGGTTTTTGTTTTGTCCAATCTGTCTAGAAGAACGAGGTACTACTAATGCATCTATGGGTGCAGGGACAGGTGCCATCACTAGAGGAAACAATTCAAGGCAAATATGTTTTCTTTAGTTGACAAAAAAAATTATTTGACATAAGGTAAGTCTAGGGAAATGATGAGCGATGGGGTATTCACCGTAATTAGGGTCCAAGAATCCTATTAGCAATGCATCCACCAGCGGTCCATGTAGTTGCACTTCATGTAGCTGCATCATTAGGTCTGAATATCTTAATTTAAAAATATATATAAATATTATTTTTTTTGGTAGATAAGGTACTATAGCATTAATACCGGGTTTTATAGGTTGACCAAAAACCTTTTACAAAAATCAAACCAGGGTTGTTTATGAACATATCCTTACTAATGATCCTATATATGTAAAATCTACATGTCGCCAAAGCCATTACATCTAGTAAGGCACATAGCCTATTATCAAAAAGAAACTTCCCATACAACATTTTGGGTATACCCCGAGAAAACACGCATGCATCATAATTACAAACAAGAAATAGACATGGATCCCTTACTTGAGACAATGAAGAAACAAAAATCTACAGACACACATAGCAGAGTACTAAAAAAACTCCCACAAGATCTATATTGACAGTTACTCTTAATAATTCTTTGGTAATTGCTTTCTTCCGTATATGACATGCTTTGGTACCACATACTATCTTGGCCAATCAACCTTGGAGAAGTGAACCTATTGGCTAGATTTATGCAGTGGCTATTTGGTGGTCCACGTGGATTTGGTTCGAAGTCTTATATTATCATTTCTTTCCTTCCCTATCATTATCAACCAATATCAAATTACTAAGATGACGAGGAGCCATGTTATCTAACATGTGATTGTCCCCATTAGTCTTTGTGGTATTTCCAAGCAACATCCACGAAGACTGACATCTCAGATAATTTGTATTATGAGTCCAATTCAAAAAAAAGATGGGAATACTCCTAGCCTTCAAACTTACAGTGCATTCCCTATTGGTAAATTCAACTATAATTCTTGGCATTCTTGTTGAATAAGCTCCTCTACTTCACTCGAAACATCATGTTCCCATTTGAAATGTCTGTCACCATCGACACCCAAATTGGCCAGCTTATCAGCAATTTTGTTAGCTTACCGAAAGACATGTTGGGATTTTTTGTCCTGTCTTCCCTGGAAAAGGATCCTAGCCTCTTCAAAAATTGTTTTAATCCTACAAGGAGGTGTTTTCCAATTATTGAGGAGATTTATAACATGCATAGATTCTCCTTCTATGATCAAATTACCTTCTAAGTATTGAGTCATTTGAAGGCCTCTCCACATAGCTCTATCTTCAACTTCATTGTATGTCCTTGTTCCAAAATATTTAGAAAATGCAAGCATAATATTCCCATTATGATCTCGCACAATGCCACCAGTGCCTGCTCTGCCAAGATTGTCCTTAGCTGCTCCATAAAAATTGAACTTAAACCAACCCATAGGAGGTGGAGACCACTTAACATTGGCTTTGGGGTTGACTACCCTAGGCACAGAGTCATCTAAAAAGGTTAAAATTAAATATTAAGCAATCATGGTCTCCTGTAGATGAGGTTTATAGCTATCAAAAGGGATAAGGTTCACATTCTCATTGGCAAAGGATAAGATCCTGGAAATGATAGTTTGATGATCATGGATAGACTCATTAAAGACTCTATGGTTACTTTCTAAACATACCTGCCAAAGATAGTGATTAAGACAAATTTTCCACATGTATCTAAGTCTTTGGCTTGAAAAGGGGTAAGGCCACTAGACGAACAAATCAAGTATGGTGGCTAGTTTAATACATGAAATATTGAAGGTATAAAAAACCCCACTTAGGATAGTCAAGGAAAAAGGGCACTCAAGGAAAATGTGATAAATGGTCTCCAAATTAGCCCTGCATAGATAAAAATGATTAGTGATGCAAATACCTTTATGCATCATATTATCAATGGTTAGAATTCTTCCTTGAATAACTAGCTATGAAAAGGCTGCAATTTTTGGAATTATTTTTTTTATCCAAACTAAGTCCTTTTGGAGGACAAAATCCTCATCATCAAGTAGAAGCTTGTAAGCTCATTTAACAGTGAACTACCCATTTTTCGTAGGAGCCCAGGTCACTTGATCTTCCTTTGGTCTCATGGGGATAAACTGTTCCCCGAGAATGTTACAAATATTTTTTGATTTCGCTTGAAATCCCTGAATTCTTATTTGTTTCAACTTCATTCTACCTCTATCCTCAACCATATAATCAAAGACTTTTCTACCAATGATTTCTTATGTGATATCTCTTATTCAGGCTAAGTTAAGATATTACGTCAGTGGTTCATCCTTAGCCCACCTATCATTCTAGTAATTTATCCTCTCACCATTGCCTAAAATCCATCTTAAACCTTTTTTGATGATCTCCTTACAATTAAGAATTGCTTTCCAAAAAGCAGAACCTTTGATTGGAACTGAGTGACTTAGAAATTTCGTATTTTGAAGATACTTTCATTTGATGATAGTTGTCCATTCATTTTCTTCACCAAAAATGAGACACCATGTCTGCTTAGCTAGTAAATATAAATTTATATGAGCAATTCTCCTCAGCCCTCAGCCCCCATTTTCCCTGGGTCTGCACACTTTGGTCCATCCTACAAGGTGTATCCTTCTTTTCTCCTCTGATCCAGTCGATAAAAATTCTTTTTGGAGTTTCTCAATTTCTTGGAAAACCTTCATAGGGGATTTGAAAATGGAAATGAAATATACTGGAATGCTCTGAAGAGAGGCCTTAGTGAGGGTCAGCTTTCTTGCTTGAGATAGAATATGACATTTCCATCCAGTAAGTTTTTTTTTAATTCTTTCAATAACCCTGTCCCACATTGACTCTCTCGGAGAACCAATGAAAAGAGGAAGACCAAGATACAAAGTGGGGAGGTTTGCTATATCACACCCTAAAATTTATGCAATCCTTATTTGCCTTTGAATGGGGGTGTTCAAGAAATATAACTTGCTTTTATTGAAATTAACTTTCTGACCAACAAAATCCTCATAGAGTTGTAGGATGTATTTAATTATTTTGGACTCAACCATTGATGCCTTAGTCAATATAAGGGTATCATCGACAAATTGTTGGTGAGAAACAACCCTAGTGAGAGATGTTGCCTTAATTCTCGATATTAGCCTTGAATTGCAAGCATTTTTTATGGTTCTTCCTAAAGCTTCTACCACAATGATGAATAACATGGGGCTGATAGGGTCCCCCTATTGAATTCCTCTGCGACTTTGAAAGTAACCAAAAATTGTTCCATTTATTCTTTGATCAAATTAACACATTGGTGGTGAAAACCAAATTTAAGGAGGACATCAATCAGAAAGTCCCAATTTAGCCTATCAAATGCTTTGTTCATATCAAACTTGAGGGTAAAAATAGACCTGTTAGTCTTATGAACAGAGTGCAGAGCTTCATGAAATATGATAACTCCATCCAATATTGACCTGCCCTGTACAGAGCTTCCTTGGCATGGATCTATGATACGGGGAAAAATATCTCTCATTCTATTTACAATGGCTTTATTTAGGATCTTGTAAGAAACATTGCATAGACTGATTGGCCTAAAGTCAGCCATAGATTCAGGGGTTTGCTTCATAGGAATTAGAGAAATAAAAGTAGAGTTGATATCCTTTGGGATATGATTGTTTGCTTAGAATTCTCTGACAGCAAAAATTACATCCTCACTTACGATGTCCCAAAATATTGATAGAAACGAGGGTGAAAGTCATCTAGTCTTGGGGCTTTGTCTGGCTCCATGCTAAACAAGGCTTCCTTAATTTCCTCATCAGAAAAGGGAGCTAGAATCTTAAGGTTTATATACTCATTTATTATGCTAAGAATGGATTGCAAGAGAATATCTTTGGCCTCCTCATTGCACTACGATTCCTGACCAAGGATAGAATTGAAATAAGTTACTGCCTCCTTTCTAATTTCTGTTAAGTCTTGAGTAATAGAACCATCTATTTTTATAAAAAAAATTATCTTGTTATTGCTTCTGTTTCTAAGCATAGTGACATGAAAAAACTTGGAATTTAAATATCCATATTTCAACCAAAGGGCCCTTGATTTTTTCCTCCAATAGATTTCCTCACAGGCCAAAATGTTATGAAACTCTACTAGTTTTGTTCGTTTCTCCTACCTAGTAGTTTCATTAGCATCACCATGTTGGATCCTCCGATCAATTATCTTCAAACTTTCAAAAACCTATTTTTTATTTTCAAAGAGGTTCCCAAAGACCTCTTTGTTCCAAGTTCAAATATTTTCCTTAACAAACTTTAATTTGCCAGCAAGTTTAAAATCTGCACTACCCCTGATAGGCTGCTACCACCACTGACTTAAGTTATCTCTAAAACTGGAATGTTTGATCCACATAGATTGAAATCTAAAAGGTTTCTTGAAGGACAAAGAGTTAGGGATCTCCAACAAAATGGGATTATGATCAGAGGTAATTTTAGGAAGGGCTTGCAGGGTAGAATCACCGAACATAGTTGTAGCCTCCTTTGATAGAAAAAACCTATCAAGTCTTTCTTGAATGAGATGACACCCTATCCACCAATTGCTCCAGGTATAATTCGCTCCTCTAATTTTTACATCCATAAACATGTTGGAATTCACAAAGTCATTGAACTCATCCATGCTCCTGATAGATGGTCCATTTCCACCTATTTTGTTTGAAGGGTAAAGAGGAGTGTTAAAATCCCCAGCCATAATCCAGGGGACATTATAGAAGATTTCACTTAGATTGCCTAAGTACTCCCACAGTAGAGCTCTCCCTTCAATTGAAGTTGAGTCATAAATATTTGAAAGGATCCACAACCTATTACTATTTATTTCCTTAAATAAAATACTAAGAACCCTATCATATTTCTGAATAATGGTGACTTCTACTATCCGGGGATCCCACAAAGTCATAAGGCCTCCAGATGCTCCTCTGGCTGATTTGCAAACCATCTCCCCTTGATTCAAGATTTTTTTTGCTATTTTTTTTGACTGAATCTCATAAGTTTTTGTTTCTTGCAACATGATAATAGTTGGATTCGCTTGATTTCTTATTGCACTGACTTCCCTGTGTTTAGGCAAGCCGTTGAGGCCTCTCACGTTCCATGAGAGGAACTTCCTTTAGATTGTTTGGGATTTCTTCCTCTCCCCCTCCCTTGAGGGGGTTTTCCTAATTTATTGTCTTTAGAACCCGAAATAACCTGTTGAAACAAGGTTAATAATAATAGTAGTAAAAATAAATAAATAAAATTAAAATAAAATAAAAAAATCAAATAAATATATATAAAATATATGAACCTTAATATATGCATATAATAAGATAAAAGTTAAAAAAATAATAATAATAGATAAAATAACAATAGTGGATGGTATATAAGTTTTAAACGATAAACATTAAATTATGTTATTTAAACCTTCGATGGGAGGTTTGCATGTAAGCCATCATGTTATTTGAACCAAATTATGGATGATTTGGCTCTCCATTCCATTTGGTGAACCTTCAATGGGAGGTTTGCATGTAAGCCAATAGGTGTTAGGCAAATGAGTACTATGTTTTTTTTAAAAAGAATGGAATGAATGTTACCGGGACATGGTTGTGCTGGGCAAGGACTCAAGGAGAGCAAAGCACCTACAGAACAGAAGGCGCATTCTACGAGTTTGGTTTTTGAGAAACCTTAATTAAGGATTGTTTGTGGTGTATTTACAAATGCTTGAATGAATATAATTAATTTAATTAGAGCTATGTGAATTCTTCTTCTGTCAAATAAAAGAAACTCATCATATTAAAACTGGCGCACAAACTACAACTTCACTGTCATAGCTGTAAGTTAGTATGCAATCGCAGGAAAGAAAATATATTGTATGCATATAGGGTATAGAACTGCATTTCAATTGGATCTTTGCCGCTCTGACTCCTGGTTAATTCGGACAATTTTGTTGGTCAATACAACTTGGTCAAGCCTGTAACATGTTTGTGATGGCGAAGCGCGGTATTTTAGAGATTTGTTTTTAAAAAATTCCTCACGCTTGTCTTTCTAAATCGAAATGGAAAAACCTTGAATGCCCAAAAAATATGAAGTTATGCTTGTTGTATAATGTTGGGTGTTCTGATTAAAAAAAAACTGAATTGTAAATAACAAACCTGATTTAATAGAAGCATTTGGAGTTAAAAAATGTTGCAGAATGTATTCATTATTAGATTGAAATATTAGTTTATTTATGAACACGACAACTTACTTATTTATGTTGGTAAATGTTTTCGGTAGGTTAGATAATTAAATTATTAAATTATCTTATGCTTGAATTATGTATTGTGCTAATATTTTCCTTATCGTGAATGTGCAAGCATCTTTGTATGTATGTATTATGTATAAATTAATTTAAGCAGAGAACAACCGAAAACCTGTAACAGACTGTAAGAATAAGAGAAAAGGTGGTTTAAGTATTTTAAAACGTGAATCTTTATTTGAGTTCCACTCAAGGGTTGGTTGGCTATGTAAATTCGCACATGTCAAATCCCTCCTCTGCATAGAAAAATAGTGTTAGTCAACAAATTTGTTCCGGGTAAAAATGTGGAAAGCTATTCTAAACATCTTAAATATATATTATAATTAATAATAATAATAATGTCGTATGTTGAGAAAGAGTTTAATTCAACACTTTACATATTGAAATCCGTCATATAGTTTTGTTAAGCATTTTTTTTTAGTAAGTCAACCAATAGATTTTAGGTGTTGCAAATCGACATGCCCAGTAAAACTATTTGACCATCACCAGAGAAGTTAGAAGATAGTAGGTATATTTTAATTAAATTTTATATAATCTAGATTTTAAACTAAATAGGACAAACTCTTCATTCGTGTGGACTACCCAGGCTGGTCAAAAATTTTATATGTGTAGGGATAAAGTTAAAATATTATATATACATCCTCAAACTCCAAATACAGCTGGATTGCGTAAGTCCTGATCAGCGCGATCATGAGCTCTCTATGAAAGTCTATGCTTATAAAAAAAGCAACCTGCCATCATAAGAGGACAAAAACAATAGACTTCTTTTGAAATCATGTCCAGGTAAGATCGCTGGAAAAGTTTCAACCCAGCAGAGGTTGAAAGGAAAATTATTTAAAATTTTCACTTTCGTTTTTTTGATACGTCTTTTAAATCTCTCAATGATAAAACTTGATTATTTAATTAAATCTCCACCTTGTAGTAAGATATTAAGATTATTTAGATGTTTTAATTTCTGTAGTTGAATTTAAAAGTTGAAAAATGGTTTTGATGTTAAAATTAATTCATGCATTTATTTATTGATTTAAAAAAAAAAAGTGTTTAAAGATTTAGGAGGTTTAATTAATTAATTTACTTGGTGTTTAAATTTCTTAGTAAGACTATGCCTTATATGCACCTTTGCTTTTCAAAGTTTGTATATATACTTTAAATATTCTCAGAAAAATGCATAGTCTAATAGATTTTATAAAAGTAACTAATTTCTGTTTGAATTGTACAGGACTGTAGTAAACATTCTAGCTATTTTAAATTATGGAAGGAATAGGTTTGTTTTTATTATTTACTTTAAAGTATAGCTAAGCAAGTTTAGTATAGATATAAAATATTTTTGATTGAATTTAAGCAAAGTAGATGTCATGCTTTTACTTATGCTTTTTTCTAATATTTTTCTATAACTTTGTTGAAAATTAGTAAACTTTGCTGGTTACCCAGAAGGCATATTGGAAAACACCATATACCTTGTATAAGAAGGAGCTCAATAGAATACTCAATGGAATACTTAGATAATACTTAGATTATTATCTATAAGTAAATGAGTTTATTTTATGGGTTATTTAATTTATGTTGTGTTTTTAATGAACTTATGCTTATCATTACGTTTAGTGGATTAAACCGCGATTAAATAAAAATTTAAAACTTTAAAAACAAATCTAAAAACCTTACTCAAAGTAATGTCATACATTCAAAATATGTTTATCTTAATATTCCCAGATTGTTACCCACAATCTGGATCAACCAAATCTAGTGTTTTGTGGAGAGACAAACACTATTCCTGAAGGATAGGTTCAAGATGGGAGAATATGGAGAATGATATGGGCATCTCTCCTAAAGTTAACTCCATGCTAGTACAGAGTGGTGAATTCTTGTGCTTGAAATGATAAGATATACGCCATCCTCATAATGGAAATGGGACATTATGCTATGCAAGACAAGTCACTGAGAAACTGCCAGGGTAGTGGTAGACTCTAGATGAACTCCAAGTCTAGTTGCCTATGCTAACATCTCATAATAGAGATGTAAGGAAAAATGTGTTCAAATCCTGGGTGAAATGGGCCCTAGAAGTAAAACCCTGCATGAACTTGGATTCTTGAGTTGAGTGAGAATAGTTCCAAGGAGGAAATCACTTTGATATTTGGCAAATCTCCATCTCATGAGTATTTTGACTAAGCGGAAATGGCACTAATGAAGAATTAGCATGCTTGTACTAGAATATATATTAAGTTTTGTTGAAATTTTTTCTTTGCGCTAAGACAACCAAGTGGGTAGGTCTGGGTTGTTTCATTTACGAATTATGTTTGGATTTGCAAATTGCATCCAAATTTACAAAAAGAAAGAATACATGTACATTTTGCTAGTATAATTTTTGTAAATTTTGATTTTTATTAATATTTTTGAGAATGAGAATTTACTAACTAATGTTTTTTTTTTTTTGTAGTGAGGTTCTCTCAAGAATTGAGAGTGGCAATACAAGGGTTTTGAGGACCATGTTAGAGGGTTGAGCAGTGATGACAGATCAGTCCTTGAGGTAGTAGGGCTCTTACATGTGGCTAAGATACCATGGATAGAAGCAAATTATTTGCTTCTAAATGTATTGGAAGAGAGATGGTATATGGGATCTTCTATATTTTGGTTGCCTACAAGGGATATGACCTTGAATCTAGAGGATGTAGGAGGATCCTCTAAATTTTGATCAAGGGTTAGTTTGTGTACTAGTCGATGATCAAATCCTAGGTGATGTAGCAACTGATAGGAGATCCTTATTTTTTGATTAATCAGAGTGGAGTTAGCATCGAGGAATTTATAGCTATAAAGAGAATATTCATGCTGATAAAGGTACTATTAGGTATAGTAGTAGGACTACTATCGCACCATCAGAGTGGCTGACATCTCCTATGGGCTCCAGCTAGCATGATGGATGATATGTGAGATTTGAGCAGATAGTTCATATGGGGACTTTATGTGCTCTACCACTTATGTTGAACATTGTTTAATGTCATGTATAAGCACAATTGCTATTTGATTGTTATGACTTTACTACAGGTATGGTGCTGGTAGCACATTGTAGTGAGGAGGCCATTGGGACTATCTCATCGGGAGATAGAGGAGGGTTAGCCAACTGCATTTTTATGGGGTCATACTGGAGGTCATAGAAGGAGGATGAGTGGCTTGGAGGAGGCTTGATGGATTATTGATGAGCTAAATGCTCCTCACATTTTTTGGAGACCTTGGTGATGATAGCTTGGCTAGGATGAAGATAGGGAGGATCTAGCTCATGTAGGAAAAGTACAATGGCTACAAATGAAGAAGGGAGAGATAGAGCTACATCGAGCTAACTGAGTGTAATGCCAATTTGGGTTATTTTAGGGGATACACTTGGTACAATATTTTTCATACGAATGAGTGACTTGATATTTGATGATAACTAGTAGGGAACCTGATCTTAATTGATTCATGGAGATAGATGAGGATGACCTTGTAATGGTACTCTCCAAGGCAGATGATGTGGGAGTAGAGGACGGGTACCTTGAGTGGTATACCACCATCCTTCTTGCTAGGATCACATAGGATATAGGTGAAACAGAGCAGATACAACGAGCCTATCATAGGCTACAAGATGAAGGTCTACGTGGAAACCATAGGGGGAGATATGTTTTGATATAAGGGCATGGATATTCTTAGATACAATGAGGTAGGTATAATAGAGGTCCTCTCGATAGGAAAGAGTACTTCATATAGAGGGAGGGATGATTCAACAATAGTAGACTCTATCACCATAAAAATAGGTGTCACCTTTGTAGTAGGGTGCATTATCTCGACAATGGGAGGTGGCATCACCACCTCGATGAGACTCACTCAAGAAGGTTATTGTGATGGAGGTTGGGGATTTGAGAAGCAATTGAGAGGTTGTTTCTCTATAGGAAGAGAATTATATGTTGAGGAGTCATAAGGATACAAGTGAGTCAGATTCAATAACTGGAGGCTCAACTTTTCTAGTCATAGTCTCAAACTTAGCTATCCCAAGCTTAGGTACAACTGATACGATTGTATGTGGAGTAGAGCTTCAAGCTATTCCTCAGCTAGTAGTGCATTGGTGGGAGAGGTGATCTTACATTTACATTGGGTGATCTTCTGCCAGATATTTTATTTTTAGGTAGTTCTAAAAGGCCAAAGGGCTCTAATGCCTATATAATTAGCCCCTTCAAGTTGCTCTAGATTAGTTTCTAGGTCGATGTCTAGGGTGACTTAGTTTTAGGTACCCATGTGACATCCTAATGATGATAGCTCAAGCTCTAGAGGTTCTAGGGAATAAGATACCAAGCTTATTTTTATGGTATACCCTCTAGTGACTGAGTATTCTGATTTTGATTGTGGTATATCAATCGACTCTGTATTTTTGAGAGAGTAATATTATACTATGTATTTTGATTTTTGTTTGACTTTTAATTTTATGTGTTATGCAAAATGCAAAATATATTTTTTGTTTTTGATGATCATCATAATCATGCTTGTGGTCATGTTTGATTGCTAATATTTTATCATGCTTAATCAAGATATCATTGTAGGATAGTGAAATGTGATTTGATGTAATTGATATTTTGTAGAGTAGTGTGATGTAATTATTTTGTAGAAGAAAATTTTATTTGGGAAATATACCCTTACGATTTTGATTAGTCAACAATAGATCTCAAGGATGTGTGCTTGTCTATGACATTTTATGGAGACTATCACTCACGTTGATGATGAAGTGGATTTTTTGTGAGATATTTTTGTTATGATGACATCGAAGGGTCATGATCCAAAAGTAGTTTGAGATTTGTTGATTAAAAGTGATATAAGTGGTGATAAGTAATTTGTGCTCTTTAAGATATTTTTTGCTTAAACTTAAGACAAGTAGGATGCAATGTAGGTGATTAAGCATGAAAAAATAGTATATAAGGCTTTTTATAGGCATAATATTCCTAGTGTGAATTAATGTGGAGAGGTTTTATTAGGATTATCTCATGCCATCATCATGAAGTCTATATGCAACTACATGACTTAGGCAGTTATGTCTAATCGATGTAAATTTTTGTATAAGTGATCATGAAATATGATGAAATGAATGCATTACACTAGGTGGTAGATACAAGATGCAAGATTAATTGGTTTTAATGCCAATTACTTATGCTAACAATCATACAAATCCATGAGGATATGGTGACCTCAACTAATCAAAACTCAAGGAGAATCTTGGTCATTTTTGAGATGAAATCAAGTTTATCAAGAACTAGTGTGTGATTTGTGTCTTCTTTTTCCATCTTGATCTTAATTATGATAAAAAATATCTCAAGGATCAAGTGTGTGTGCATTATGGAGTTCATTTACCAATTTTGAGTAAGGAAATGAAGCAATCCAAATTTAAGAACCCTTGTGTGTGCAAATGATGAATTCATTTACCATGATTTTGTATGTGGTTAAACTTAACTGCTTCATAATACAAGCCATAAAAATCTAGCTTATCCATAAGCAAACATTATTCTGTACAAAAGAAGTCTGCTAATGTGATAGATATGTCACCACATGAAAGACTACCCCATTGCTAGGTGATTTTCATTCAACCCATTGCTGTAATGGGGATCACTCCACAACTTTCAAATAACTAAGGAATTCCAGGTATTCAAACTCATTACCCCTATCTTTTCTTATGGTTTCTTTTGATTTTGGGGATTCTTATTCATTTTTGAAAAGGGGATTTATTTTCTTTGTAGGTAAAAACCACATTTTTTTTTTTTGTTTTTTTGCTTTTTTATTTTCTCTTCTCTTTTTTTCCAAGGTATACTTGCTCATATTAGTGAAAGAGCAAGGGATTTATTCGGGTGGGGGGGAGCTTGTCCTTTTGTCACTTCTCAGCATTCTAGTCCATGCACATAATAGGATAGCAAGGGAAACCTTTCACTTAAGGGAAAAGGACTACTATGTAGTATCATATTTCTTTGTGCAATATCATTTTTAAAATGTGAAAGTGTTTTTTGGTTAAAAAGTAGCAGAATCAATTTCCAAAACTCAAAAATTTCTTCATGAGTGATAGTGATTTTGGTTCAAGAGATATTTTTAATCAATATCGACAATCAGATTTTGTTAAAGTGTGAATCCTGTGAATGGTCTAAGATAAAATTTGAATTACTAGAACGAAAACGAAGATTGACTATGAATATTGACAACATCAATCTAATATTTAGATGTTATAATAACTGAATGTGACTATATGCCATATGCAATTAAACCAAAAACTCATTAAGAAACATAGGACATATGTAACTAGATGAAATGTGACTTATATAAAATGGTTGTTATTATGAATTAAACTACGTGCAACAAATATTGTATGTACAAAATATATAACAACTATGTATAGTCATGAGACATTATTTTATGCATAGTACCATTTAAGGTGCATTATACTCATTGATTCCTAAAGGTTTGTTCCATATAAGGTAGCCAAACTATATGCATTTGGTCCAAATTTAGTAGTGATGATAAATGGTACTAACCAATTTGGTTGAAATTTTCCATTAATATCACTTCAAGTATTAGTATTTTTTATATTTTCTTTAAGACCTAGGTCTTCGACCTCAAAATATTGAGTATAAACTTTCTTAGAGTATGTTCTTTTGAGTTTGTGTTTATAAAAGCAAAGATGCTCTAAAGCGTTTATGAGATCTTAATATAATAGTTCCAGTTGACTTAATTGTCCAACATGATATTCATATCCAAATTTAGCATCATGAAGTAAAAGTACCAAAGAAGGGACTTCAAGATCAAAAGGATATACAACTTCGGTGCCATAATACAATACAAATGGAGAAGCACCTATCAGTGTTTGGACACTAGTCCGATGAGCACACAAGGCTAGATATAATTAGGTGTGCCAATCTCGACCAAACTTATTAACCAATATTTTTATAATTTTAGTTAAAGTTTTATTGGATGCTTTGAATTAGTCATTTCATTTTGGATAGTAAAGAGTAGACCATCTATGTTGAATTTTAAAATTTTCACAAAGTTTTTGTATGTCTTTATTTTTGAAGTAGGTTCCATTATCAGAGACAAGTGTAGAGGGAATCCCAAATATATAGATGATTTGATTAAAGATAAATTTAGAGACTTGGGTTCCTATGTAAGAAGCCAATGGCATGGCTTCTACCCATTTTTTAAAGTATTCAGTTGTTATTATAATGAACTTATGAGCATTGTATGATAATGGATTAATCTTTCCAATGATGTCTAGGCCCCATTTTGAAAAAGGCCAAGGATAATAAATGGATTGAAGTTCTTGAGTAGGAGCATGGACAAGATTCATGTGTCGCTAACATTTATCACATTAATGCACATAATTATTAGCATCCTTTTCCATGGAGGTCCAAAAATATCCCATTCGTAGGAGTGTTTTGGATGTGGCACCCCCACTAAAATGACCTCTGCAAGATCCATCATGCACTTTGCTTAGTACCTTTTTGGATTCATCTAGGTTGAGGCATCTTAGAAGGATACCTTTAAAAGATCTTTTATACAATGTGCTTTTGATGATTACGAAATGCACAACTCGTTTATGCAATAATCCATGTTGATTCCTATCTAGACCATCCAAGAATGATCCATTGTGGAGAAAGTTAAAGATATCCCCATACTATGGTTCTGAGGATGTTTCTTCAATGATGAAGACATCCAAGGGTTCTAGGCAAAACTATAATGAAGTAGGTTCCTATATTTGGTGAATGATGATAGTAGCATGGCCATCATCCAAATATAAAGGGATAAGAGAAGTGACTGCTACCATAGCATCAGTAGAATGATTACTAGTATGAGGAACAACTTCAATAGTAACTTTCTAAAATAAATATATAAGTTTTAAAATGTATTCTTTATAAGGATTGATTTTCTCATATCGGGATTGGTAGATGTTATTAATTTTATTTACCATGAGTTATGAGTCTCAAAAAACTGATAGGATCTTGATATTTGAAGCTACAACTACTCATAGCCCAAGAATCAAAGCTTCATATTCCACTGTGTTATTTGTATGGGAAAATTGGAGTTTGAAAGATAATGGAATAATTTATTTGCGTGGAGACACCACTATGATACCTACACCTGAACCACTCATGCAACAGGCTCCATCAAAAAATAGAGACTAGTATTCTAAATGATCGCCTCCTAAATTAAGGTATTCATCTAAAAATTCTATTGTTAAAGGATGAGTAGATTCAAGAGGGGTAGCCGTGAGTTTATTTACTATGAATTTTCATTTAATGGACTTCTAACCAATAAAGGTTAGGTTAAACTCACTTAGGGTGAGAACCCATTTTGTTGCTTGTCTTGATAAGTAAGGTCTACTCACCAAGTATTGCAGTGGATCAAATTTTGCTATGACAAATATTTTTTGACTAAGCATATAGTGGTGTTGTTTTTATGTATAAAATACAATAGCCAAACAAAGCTTTTCTAGGGGTGTATAACGAGTTTCATAGATTACCAAAGTTCTACTTATGTAATATATGGCTCGTTATTTCTTATCCTTGTCATGTTGCACTAGCATTGCTCCTAACGCAAGTTCTAATGCAAAAGTGTATAAAATAAAATGATATTCTAGTCAAGGAGGAAAAAGCACTAGCAGTGTAAGCAAGTAATTATTGAGATCTTAAAAGACTTCCTAAAATTCATCATCCCATTTAAACAAGGTATCTTTATTAAGTAACTTAAGAAAGGGTTGACATTTTTCTACTAATTTATCAATGAAACTACAAATTGACTGGAGCTTACCTTGTAGACTTCTAAGATTTTTTAATATTTTTTGTGAAGGCATATTGATGATAGCATTGATTTTAAGAGGATATATATCCATGCCTTGTATAGATATGATAAATCCTAATAATTTACCAGATTTTACTCCAAAAACATATTTTTTTGGATTTAAACAGACTTTGTACTCATGAAGTCTATTAAAGACTCATCATAAATAAGGAATGTGATCTTCCTCCTTAGTATACCAAGCTATGATGTCATCCACATAATAATACAAAATATCATGCATCATGTCATGAAATACATATGTCATAGCTTGCTGATAATTTACCCCTGCATTATTTAAACCAGAGGACATAACTTTCCAACAGAAAGTTCCCCATGGTGTAATGAAGACAATTTTGGGTTGATCTTCTAGAGCTATACGAATTTGGTTGTATCCTAAAAATACATCTTTAAGGGATAAAATCACACTTCCTACTATGAATTCAATAAATTTATTCATTAAAATTAGTGCATACTTGTTGGAACAAAATCTACCTTTGGTTAATATTGTTGCGCCTTAGACTTTGCCAACATTGAATAGACAAATCTTGCTTGAGATCATCTGTCTAGTCTCCTGAAAAGGATGGTTCCTTTGAGTTTTTTAGAGAAAATGGGAAAAAGAGATAAGGGAAATATAGCCTAAGATAGAAATTTTCTCACGATACAGATTAGACAACAAAAAACATTGATGATGCAGATTACTACTTTCAGAGTTTTATTTATATCTTCTTTATAGAAACCATGAATTCTTCAGTGTGACTTTTAGATGTTCATCTAAAAGCATGTAAATATCATTTAATGTTCAACTCTAGAAAAAGTATTTATACGTGCACAGTCTAGATTTCAGAACATATACATTATAAACCTTAGAATGAATAAAAGTTAAAACACCAGATACATACACTTGCACATAGAAGTTTTAGAAGCCATAAGAAGAAGAAATATTTTATTTCTTGTAATACAGTACATATATATCAAGCTTGTAAACGTCCAAGAACCGACCTTTTTTCATGGTCAACACACTCCTATTTATACCCTAAAAAGAGTATCTTCTACTATGTACATTTAATTTATTCAATCAATTACAAGTAATTATCTACAGTTTCTAATAATATACAACAGATTTCCTGCAAATTGGATAGATTTCCTTCTAGCTAATTTTAGATGAACCTGTTATTCTGTAATCATCCAGTGGACCTGCTAGGTTATAATCAACAGACCATTCTTCAAAAATTAGCACCTGATGTCAATGCATGTCCCCAGTTGCCAAAAATATACTCTATTCCTTTACAGCTGGTGTGTCGCAAAAATGAGACATGTCACAAAATTCTGATATTCATCTCTTAATTTGCTCTTTTGTTGCCTTCCGCTACAAAAATGAGACATGTCATGAAATCGTGACATTCGTATCTTTCTTTGCTCTTCTGCTGCTACCATCCATGAAAATGAGACATGTCATGAAATCGTGACATTCGTCTCTTACTTTTCTATTTTGTTGCCTCCCATCGTGAAAATGGAACATGTCATGAAATCATGACGTTCATATCTTGCTTTGCTCTTCTGTCGCTTCCAGCCACAAAAATGAGACATGTCATGAAATCGCGACATTATTTCCTTGCTTTGCTTTTCTGCTGCTTCCAACCGTGAAAATGAGACGTCGCTAAATCGTGACATTCTTTCCTTGCTTTACTTTTCTGTCACTTCTAGCCATGAAAATAAGACATGTCGCAAAATCATGACATTCTTTCCTTGCTTTGCTTTTTTGCCGCGTCCAGCCATGAAAATGAGACATGTTGCAAAATCGTGACATTCATATTTTGCTTTGCTCTTCTGCCGCTTCCAGCCACAAAAATTTGACATGTCGCGATATCACGACACTTCTACCTCTTTGTTATCTTTTGTTGCTCTTAGCCGTGAAAATGCAACATGTCGCGATATTGTGACACTTTTGCCTCATTGCTCCCTTTTGTTGCTCTTAGCCACGAAAATGCAACATGTCGCGATATTGCGACACTTTTTCCTCCTTTCTCCCTTTTGTTGCTCTTAGCCGCGAAAATGCAACATGTCGCGATATTGCAACACTTTTTCCCCCTTGCAAGTCTCTTTGCTTTTGTCCTCGAAAATGCAACATGTTGCAATATCGCAACACCTTTTCCTCCTCGCTCTTTCTCTTCGTTTTGGACCGTGAAAATGCAACATGTCACCATATCACGAAACTTTTTCCTCATCGTTATTTCTCTTCTCTTTGAACCGCGAAAATACAACATGTCGCGATATCGTGATACATTTTCCTCCTCGTTCTTTCTCTTCGTTTTGGACCGCAAAAATGCAACATGTCGCGATATTGTGACACTTTTTCCTCCTCGCTCTTTCTCTTCGCTCTGGACCGTGAAAATGCAACATGTCGCGATATCATGACACTTTTTCCTCTTCGCTCTTTCTATTCGCTTTGGACCACAAAAATGCAACATGTCGCGATATCGCGACACTTTTTCCTCCTCGCTCTTTCTCTTCGCTTTGGACCTCAAAAATGCAACATGTCACAATATTGCGACACTTTTTCCTCCTCGATCTTTCTCTTCGCTTTGGACCATGAAAATGCAACATGTCGCGATATCGCGACACTTTTTCCTCCTTGCGGTGTTTTGCTTTTCCTTTGATCTTTAGCATATGGGCCACTTCGGTCTTCTTAGAAAATATGCAAAAAGGTGAATCGGCTATTTTTTTGTAGTTAGTCACTTTTTGACTAACATTCTTGGTGCCTTCCGAGGGAATTTTTTCTTGCAAAAATTTTGAACCAGGCCTTTATCCATTAGGAAACGGATTCAACAATGAAGTCGTAAAAAGAATCTTTTAGAGAAAGACAAAGAAAATAGAAAAATGCACTTAGATAAAAAGTGAACATTACCTCGTCAAAACTCCTTCTATACCTTAGTATCTCTATTCAAAAAAAATGTCGACTTCTGATTGGATGCGACTGAAATTTTTTGTTAGGGCCGAAAAATGGTAATATTTACAAATATTGTTTGAATATACTTATATTATACTGTACATATAATTACTTTTCTACTTTCTCAACAGAAATATAACTTTAGGTGAAATGCATTCATCGTGATGGGAAAAACCAATCCATCTTGATATTTCAACTCAAAAGTATTGAACTGTCTCTCTGAAACAATTTCAAATGATCCCTCCTAGAAAGCATTAAATTTATCATGGTTACCTGGCTTAGCTTTCTTTACATTCCCTAGGTTCCTACCAAAAACCAAGTCTCCCACTCTAAATTTTTTGGCAGTTGTATTTTTGTTGAACCATCCTCCAGTATCTGCCATATGCTTCTGATTGTGATTGTATTATTTCTCTCTTTGTCATTCTTTCTGTAAGAGCTGCATTGCTCCTGCAACTGTGTGTAGAATTTGGTCAATCTGAGGTAGCGAGTAATGATATTTGAGTGATGCTCTGTTAAAATTTTTGAAATCTACACACAATCTAATATCTCCATTTTTCTTCCTGACTGGTACCAAGTTTACCACCCAGGTGGAGTGTTTAGCAGGGTATACTATTTTATCTTGAAGGATTTTTAGCAGTTCTTGTTTCATAAAAGATTCTATCTTCGGATTCACTGGTATTTGATTTTGCCTAAAAGGCTTAGCTTCTTCTTCTGATTCTATGGTATGTTGAATAACATCTTTATTGTACACTTTTAGATAACTATACACCCAAGCTATGATGTCAAGAAATTTTTTACACAATTCTCTAATTTGGTTCACTTCCTCTTCTGTACAACAGATTCCAACCTTAATCATTTTTCCTAGCTCCAACTCTACATCTTTGTATCTTTGTTTATCGACCTTGATTTTCCGGCCAACTACTCTATCATTGTTATCAAATAGGCTTTCAAGGGTGTGAGAGCCTTAGGAATATGATTGTTTTTTAACTAAATAATGTCCTCTTCCTCTTCATCCTACAGATATCGGTTGGATGAGAAATTTATTTCATGGATTAAGAAATCTAGTATTTGTTCATCATTTTCAAAAACTTGCCAAAAAATATTTTTATCAGGCATAGAAGGCTTGTATATAAGTCTAATAGTTTTAGACTTCTAAATAACATTACTTACAGGACAAAAATTAGCTCCCACTAAAGCTAAAAAAACTAAGAGATCCCACACTTTGTTCCTGTAAGCCTTCAAATAATGTTGTTTACTTATACATTTTTTGGTGACTTGATTCACAGTAAGTTTTGAATCTCCATAGATGAGTAACTGTTTGATTCCCAATTTCTTAGCCCTTCTTAACCCTAAGTATAGGGCCTCATATTCTGCTGCATTATTGGAGCAACTCCAAGTCAACCTGTAATAGAAAACCTTTTCCTCTCTGGTGGGAGAAATCAAAACTATTCCGGCATCAACTCCATTCTTGCACCTAGCCCCATCAAAGAAAAGCTTCCACAATTGATTCACAGAACCATCCTTTTCTAGGGAGGGTATCAATTTTCTTTTTGGTTTCTCAATAGAATAGTTTCATATTTTTGTTTCTATCATGGCATTAAAATTTTGTAGAGAAAACTCGTCCTCAGCTTGGAGCTCTTCTAATGTTTCTTCCATTAGATCTTCTTCTATTTTTTCTTCAGACATCATATTTACACGGCCAGTTTCACCAATATTTTCTACATGAAATGTAGATGGTTTCTCATTAAAAATCTTGACCCTTCTACCTTTGAAAGGTATCTCCAAATGAGAATAATCTAAGGATAAGTATCCTCCCATATTTGCTATGAACTCTCTGGATAGACACATACCAAAATAGGGATCCAAGTCTACGACTACTACCTCTTGTATGACTGTCATCTGAGGCATTTTATGTAGCCATATGGGAATATCCTTTATCACTCCTATAGTTTTTACTGGAGTACCATCTAAGCGTAGGATGCTCGCATTGCTCCTAGTGTACTCCATTCCCATAATATCACATACTAATTTGGGTATCACAGTGGTAGCAGCGCCTGAATCTATCATGCAGTTGTGGACAACCCATCCTTCCATTTGAAAGGACAAATAAAAGGGTGGTGGCCCGTTCTTATCAGTGGAAGACATCAAGTTCATTAGAACCATTTTTGAAGATGATGCAATCCCACATCCATTTTCCATTGTTCTTAGGGATTCCTGTAGGAGATCGATTTGACCTGGGATTTGAAGAGCATCATACATACTTGCCTTAGAAGGAGTGTTTTTCATTTCCTCTACTATACTAAATGTAGGTGAATCAACTATTCTTTCTATTTCTTTGGAAAAAATTTCATATTTATTTTTGTATCCCTGGGTACCTTCAGTTCTTTACCTTTTTGTTAGCAAGAGGAATCTCAACCTTTCCCTAGCCTGTTCTTGGATTTCATTTTCCCCCCGAGGAATAAATTCTTTGTGTGTTTCTTGCCCTTGAATTTTGGTTGGAAACTGATATTTTCTTTCCTAAGGGAGACTTCCCTTAGGATTTTCTTTGGGAACTTCCTTGGGAGCAGGGGAAACATTCAATGGCTAAAGCTCTTTAGGGTCTACTTGCAGTGGTTTCTTACCTGATCTTGTCAAAACTGAAACTTGTTCTACTGTAGGCATCATGAAGTTGTGGTCCTTCTCTCTAATTATATTTACATGGCCTTTCATTATTTCTTTACTCTTTTCAATTGCTATAATTTGTACATAATGTTGGTGTATCATACACGAACTTTTCCCATGTGGATCATTACATGTAGTACACCAAAAGTTAGAATCAGTGGGAGGCTATTCGACCTTCACTATCTCATTTGTATATACCGTGCTCGGTATTTCTTGTCCCCTATTACTTGTTGAAGCACCTTCATTTTTTATCTATGGAAATCTTCTTACTTTGATATTTCATTCAGCCTCTCTCTTTTTCATGGTTACCATTTTATTTGACAATGTCTTCATTGTATCAATTATGGTCGTGTATTGATCATTGGGGGGAGCTGATGTCAATGTAGGAGGTGTGGCTATAGATGGGATAGCCTATGTTGATGGGTGTACAAGAAGTTTATAAATTGGTGCTTGGGAAAGCTCTGGTACAATTGGCAATAGACTCTTTGATGGATATCTTTTTGTAGCGATGAGATCAGCTTCACCCTTTGCTGCCTCTAAATAGATCCTAGGAAAAGTGGTTACATGGGATTACCTTATTATCATACTAAGATCTGAATCAAAAGCCTTTAAGTAATAGCATATCACTTGTTCTTCTGTGGGTTTTAGACCCTATGGTACTCTACCACGAGTTCTGGTAAATCTGATGTTGAAATCTTGGATTTCTTCTTGTGGATGCCTCTCAATGATAGTGAATTGATTCAGCAATGTGAAAGGATCTACATATATATTAAATTCATCGACCAGACGACCAGCCAGTACTACCCAAGAAGTAATGGATCCAGTGGGAAGCACTCTATACCAATAGAGCATCTTTCCTTTCAAAGATATAATCAAAAATCATACCATTACATCTTCCTGAGTGATGTTGTAAATATATGCTAGTGATGATACATCTAAAAAGTGCTCATCTGTTGTTTTTCCTGTTCCATCAAAGGTCGGCAATGCTTTTAGTGTAGCTTGTGGAATTTGGTGGTGTGTTCCCAAGTTCAAAGGGCTAGTTTGATTCCACACAAGATGCATTGGGGTAGGGGCAGCTGCCATGATTGCTAAAGGAGTTACAACCACTATGGGATTGCCTACAGATGCTCTTACAGTGGGTGTTAAAGAGGTGCTAATGGTGTCGGGTGGATTTGATCATGCGGCTAGCATAGGGTGTGCTTTTAGGCTTTTGAGATGTAGTTCAAAGAACTCGATAGGTTCTTCAGATTTTCTAGCTTAGGATCTGGTTATCATATGGCTATATAACCAGAATGTTTCTAGACAAGGTCTTTCTTTTATGGTCTAAATTGCAATGGAGTCGCCAGGTGGTTTTTCTTGATATTTTCAAACAAAAAGGCTCTTAAGGAAAAACACCAAAACTTATACAATACTGTAGTATTGTGTAGACACCAAAACAACACCAATATAATTATGTGACCACAAACACTGATCGCATTGACACACACAGCCCCAAGGGAAGCCCTTATAGGTTAAAAAGTGGTCCTAACCACTCTCACAATAGTTTTGGAAGGTTAGAGATCAATTTGGCACCTTTAGGCACTTTCCTCAATATTCGTTTCACACTGGAATTAATTCAAACTAGGATTCACCCCATCCAGGGACGAATTCTAGATTCACTCCAGGGTGAGGCAAATTGCAGGTTTGATGGGGAAAAAGTCAAATATTGATAAATGGTAGCTCAGATCCACCACTTAACGCTTCCTTCATCACACGGGAGTATGGGTGAGCATTTTTTAGCGTTAGAGGCAATTACAAGGGCATTCATGAAGTCCCTATTTAGGGAGGAATCTCCTTCCCCTTGGGAAGGCATGATTGTCAAGTGGCACCTTTGCATGCCCATTTTAATAGACCTCCAGGTCTATAAATTGGTGAGTTTCCTCACCCCAAAATATATAGAGAAGGAGCATTTTGGAGCAATGAAGTGCTATTGTTTTACTTTCATACCTCACACCCTTTTTGGATTTGTGTCTTTCACATCCTTGATCGCTTTTAGAGGCGAGGTCATTGGGTGACTATTGGGAGGACGAATCTTGAGCCCAAAACCTAAAATTTGGCCACAATATCCCACTAAATTTTCTGAAAATACCCCAAAAGAGGTTTTGGATCCATCCCAAGTGGATTGGTGCTAAAATCAGGCCTCCAACGACGGGCGGCCTGCACCATGGGCGCCCCCAACCACACTGCTACAGTCCTAATCGCCCCCATTCGGAGTGATGGTAATTATGTGGTATACTTTATTTCTTTCATTTTTGCATTCAATTCTATGATGCTTAGATAAGTTGTCATTTAAATTGCGTCTCATTTTGAAAATTTTTGATCATGTTTCTATTTTTGCTCGCTTCTACTAATCTAAAAGTAGCATCATCAAATTCCCGTTTACGAAGGCCAAATTGGGAAAATATGACCATCTAGGTCTTCCCAAAATACCCCCAATTATCTAACCCCAAGTTTGCATGTCTTTTGGAGCTTCCTAGGTAGGACATTTGGGACAGTACCTTTTTGGCATTTTGTTGCAGATGAATTCGTCCCGCCTCGAAGCGGATTCAAATCGGCGAGAAATTTCTTGACTGTTCCATGTGCAGTATTTTCTTTGGGATGTCTTGATGCCCCTGTAAAATTTTTAGAGCATTTGGATTCATTTTAGTTATAGTTTAATTCATTTTGTCTCATTCACTTATCGTAGGCTTGGGGATTACATGCTCTATTTCATCCACAGGAGCTACTAACTGCTTCTTCTTCCTTTAAACATAGGGTCTGGACATCGGAGGAGCAGAAAGGATTGAATATTCATCAATGCAGGTGGCGGTAATGTTTGGTCTTCCCATTTTACATGTGGGCATGCGAAAGAAGGAAGGGCATCCATGGATGTAACACGAGCGCATACTTAAACGCTCCTAGACCTTGAAAGGGGAGGATGCGCATTGTAACCAAGTTGTGAAACATATCAATAAAAAGTGTTGTATTATTTATTTGCATTTGTTTTTTTTTTATTCGCTCATGCTTTTCCCTCTTTTCATGCACTTTCAAATTCCTAGGATTTAGCATTAATTTTGGTTCGGTTTGCATCGCATCTTCGCTTTCATTTTTGCTTTTGTATCCTCGTGCTTTTAGTGGAAATCACAATGGGACCTTGTCCTCTATTTTTAATATCAGATATATGATCCAAACTTGGTCATTTTTTCTTGCAGGTACTGAGTTTTCATACGTTGACTATTGTTTGTTCCATCAGGAGGCAGATACAGAGCTGTAATTCGTCTTACCTAGGGATGAATGTGAATTCGTCCCACCCTATGACGAATATAGTCCTATAATTTTTTTCCACCTGGGATGAATTCCAATCTATGATGTTTCTGGGCAGAAACTCAGAATCGGTATATTTGGTCAAAGAAGTGGTAAGAGTCCTGAACTTTTCCTATCATTTTTTGTTATTATTTTTCTATTTTTTTTTGTTTCTTTTTGCGTGCTTAGGAAAGGTTTTGCTACATGTTTATTTTATTTCATGCAAAATAAAAATAACCCCACACATCACATGGCAAATTAAACACCAAGGAGCTGGTCTTAAAACCCCAGCCCTTGATCAAGACCAACGGTGGATTTCATCACCACCTTGGCTTGAATTTTGCATTCATAAACACCGATCGCTACTGTTGCTAGATGTAAATCCTGATGAAATCTGACCGAGTGTAGCTAGGGTGATTTCCAACACACGAGGATAAGTATTCTATGGTAGGTGTCATAAATAGGGTGATTCCCCTTTCGTACCGCCTACGTTCCATGTACCATATGCTCTCACGTACCTATAGTTTCCCTCACATAAGGGCGGGTATATAGAGAGGTTGGTATATTGGCCTGGAAATGGTATATCGAAGGGGCGACCAATTTTGGGAGTCATAAGAGCCATCATATCGTATTTAAATGTTCTTTACAAAAACCTTCAAAAACAAAAACCAAAACACACTAAACCAGGTTTAGGACACACTCTCAATCTTTAAACGAGATAATCACTGATTTGTGTGTGTGTGTGCTCTTTTATGTTTAGTGTAGCATAAAAATCATAAAAAGAGATTAAAAAAATCTATTTAGCTTGTAGAAAAACAACACCATGGTGTACACCCATAGCCAAGCCCAATCAAGGGCGAAAGCTGCAAAAAGTGTACAAGGGGGCACAAGTCGCCTTTGCTATAGCCCTAAGGACTTGGTCATACCACCTTGGCGGCCTAACACACAAGAGAGTCTACATCATTCCATGTCAAGATGGAACTATAGGGACACCCCTTTGGGGGACACACCCATTCATCATATCCCCTTTCAGGAGGATTCCTTACACATGGTGCTCAACATAGACAAGAAAGCTCCCTTAGAATCTCGATATGAGTGGCCATCGCACGATGAAGTGCTAGAGTGGCATAGTGTCCATGAGGAGAGGCCATGTTATTATGGCATCCCTCCTTTGCCCCCCATCACTGCTAGAACCAATAGACAAAACCCAGAGTGCAGGGCTATTCAAGCAGGGCAATCCAACTCTGCCCACCCCTTTCACACATATGAAATGGAGCACGAGGAAGACCATTACATTCCTCAAGAGCAATGTACAACGTAGGAGCCATGCGCTTCCGCACCTGCTATGTACCATGGTCACCCACTAAGGCCAAAGCCTCGGGTAAATGTCACAAACCTCGATAGAGGGAAGTGACCTATTGATATATTGAATCATTGCGATCGAGGTAAATGCATAGGAGAGGCATCCAGGCCTCCAAGGCTCAAGATGGCGAAACAAATTGACCTGGCAGTTTCCAGACATGCCGCCCGCCAAGCATAGATCATGCAACTTGAGCAAGACCAACAATAGCTAGAGCATCTATATCACCTTAGCAAAGAGTGCATTCAATGCCAAATAGATGAGCTGCTCCATAACCTAGTGCTTGAGAGGGTTCCAACCCCTCGCACCCAAAGAGCGAAACCATATGAGAGGCATAATCCCTTGGTGTGAGATAGGTCTCCATGACCTTATCAAGTGTTACATCCGAGACCCCCTAGACCTGAGCAAGAGGCCACTCCATGAAACAAATATGGGTACCCTCAACCTCTCAGTATCCCTCCATAGGCCTCAAGTCTCCCACAACCCCAATGGGAGAAAACTAAAGATGAAGAGATTAAATTTTTCGATGCATACAAAGCGCTGTGTTGAGTGGTATTTTCACCTGATTGTGAAAACACACTCTCCAATAGGATTTGGATTCCAAATCCCCTCTTGTAAATAAATTAAACCAGTAAATTCTCCATGGTCTCCGCTATGCTAGCATTTGGTATAAGTGCTGATATTCAATGTGAAAGTTTGGAATACCTTAGTGGTTGCAAGCAACTGTTAACAAGGGGCACTGTGGTTTATTTTACTCTAAAATTATAATGATTTTGATTTCGATGAATTTTCAAGTGTTTTATTTTAATAACTGGAAATTAAACTAAGGTTAATCTCTCAGGAAAATAAAAATGCAAAGAATTTAAGAAAATGAAAATAAAATGCATGGAAGCTAAAACTAAAGTACATTTAGAAAGGCTGCAATCCTATTTGACAAAATCGAAGATAATGAGGTTTTCTGCATACAACCTAACCTATTGAACCTGCAAAACTCGCATAATCCAGATAAGCTAGGTGTTGGTTTCTAGGGTTTTAACTATGGTTTCCAGATTTAGACATTCGCATGAAGCAACCAAGAGAACTTGCATTAAACTTCACCTATAAGCCTAAAAATCTGAAAGGGGAAAGATAAACATTCAATTTTGCATGCAAAAAATAATTCCTTCTTTCTTGCCCATGAGATGCAATTCTTTGTAATTCTGTATTAAAAATACTGTATTAGTTTACAATGATAGAATGTTTCCAGTTGACAAAACCACTCAATTTTCGAAGCACAACATCAGTAACTTGGATAAGTTAGTGGATGCGTTCCTTGAATGCTTTGCCTTTAACACCAATAAGAAGGCATCACTAAGTGACCTGGCTAGCCTCAGGCAGTATGAGGAAGAAACCATGGTGGCCTATGGGAATCGGTGGAGGACTCTACTTTCCAAGCTACCCTACCTCCCTCCTATGTCCGACCTTACACAAATGTTCTCACGAAGCTATTTGAGATCGATATCTATGCTATTGCAGCTGTAGAAATATGCCACCTTAGAGGAAGCTCTGGCACAAGCTAGAATCATAAAAGAGATCAAGATATAGGATGGCAATATTTCCAAACCTAAGAAGAAAGAATGGAACAAGAACACAAAAATAGGGACTACACAACAGAAACTCGTTGCGATCAATCAAGTTGCTATAAATGTCCCTAAGCCTGCATAAGAAATACAACCTCAAAAGGCTAACTATCAAGTAGTGCCTCTTAATAATTATGAAAGAGAAAACTAGAATTAGGAGCAAAATTAGTAGCGTCACCCTAGGCGATAGTACACACCTTATACGGAGTCTAGGGACTCCCTATTTGATCGCTTGTTAGCGGTGAACTTGATCAACCTTCCAGAGATCCAAACCATAGATCCCAATGCACCGAAGCCTAAGGGATATCGGGAGGACTTGTATTGTAGGTTCCACAGGTGGAGGGAACATGACCTGAATGCATGTTGGAAGTTCAAAGGTTTGATACAAGACCTAATTGACAATAAGACGTTGGTAGTGGAAAACCTCGTAGTGCCAAACAACCAGTAGATGGGAGTTTTCAAAGACCCCTTGCCTGCCCATGAGGCACAAGAAAAACCCCTTAAAGTCAATGAGGTGCAATAGAATTGCCCCATGCAAGGGTATGTAGGAATGATAAGCATAGTGACTAGGAACAAGAGATACCCAAGAGTTTCCCCTAAGGCAGCCACAAGAGAGGTTCCATCGACGTCACAACCTCAACAACGCCCTATGCAACTACCTCTGCCTAGACCTACGGCCATGATTCGAAAAAAACTCACGTAGATCTTGAGGACTACATCGGCTAGGCTCTCCATATATGAGCTTATACAGCAATCAACACCCCATCGAGAGGCTTTAATGGAGATATTGAAAGCCATCGAGTTTCAGTCCCACGAAGCGAATTCCTTCAACAACTTCGTGGGACATGTCAAATGATGCACAGAGACGGTCATCACCTTTCAAGAGGATGAAGTTAAATCAGTGTCTGATGACATGGCAGATCCACCCTTGCATTTTATTGTGTGGGTCAATAGGATCCCGTATAAGAGAGTGTTGGTAGACACTGGATCATCCAATAACATCATTACCATAGTGGCATTGAAACATCTAAAGTTGCTAGCCTCTCACATCACGACTTCCACCTATACACTACGAGCATTCAATGATGCGATATGCTTGATATTTGGCACAATTTTCCTACCCCTTCAAGTAGGACAAAAGACAATACCTACATTGTGCCATATTTTGGAAGGCGAGATGGCTTATAAGATCTTGCTATGGCAACCATGGATCAGGGACATGAAGTGTGCCCCTTCGATAGCTTATCAGTGTTTGAAGTAGACATTTGAATGGGAAGTACATGTAGTCCTGAGAGACTTGGAACCCTTCAAATATTGCAATGTGGTGCAGTTGATGCCATAATCGACCCTTCCATCGACACAATTGGATTTTTAGTTAAATCCATCTAGACAGGGTCCAATTTCGCAAGCATCCCTAGAGATAAATCCATCAAAACCCCAGCTAGGTACATCTTCATTGTCTGGTACTTCACCAACAATGCCACCTATCATGGCTAAACATAAGGACAAAGGGAAGCAAACCCTGTAAGAGGCTCAACCCCTAGAATAGGCACTGTCAATAGTATCAACCATCTCTACCGAAGAGATGCCTAGCAAAATGGAAGTTGAGGTTCCTAGTCCACCCAACATGGAGTGGATTTAGGAAGAGCTTTCATTCCCTCCCCCTCAATCTCCAACAATCACTGTTGAAATGGCCAATATGGGCCTGGGGGAGTATCTGGTGTGGAATGTTGTAGAAACGACCGCACTAGAGTCCATACAAGACATTGAGAGACCTCGCCTCCCCATTGGTACAATTGTCCCTTTAGGCTACCCACAAAACTAGACAAACTTTGTGTATGGGGGCCTTAATCATGGTACTGATCCATGCATGCAAGAGGACGAAGATGAAGAGCCCTTTATAGAAGATGTCAACTATCTGTCTAACCTAGACTTCGCTCTAAGATATGTTGGCCAATGCAATTGGCATGGATATGGGCTAGGCAGGTATGAGCAAGGAGTGCGTGTCCTTTGCCAACCAAGATACCAAATGCCTTATGACAAGTCGGGTGTGGGGTTCAACCACCCCCTGCCCTTGGACATCTTGGTAGAGAACATGCAAGGCCTAGGGATAAGCAACAAGGGTGGATTGGCATAATATCCTTATGCTAGCTCAAACACAATGTATACATTGGAAGATCACCTCCCATGGTCAAAAACCACCCTTGTTAACCTCAATAACCCTTCCCCTTTGCTAGAGAGAGGCAAAATTTTGGGGACTCACTTTCAAGGAGGGTATAAATAGTGTCAAGAGGGATATTTGGAGGATGAATCAGAATATGAACCAACATCATATGACCCCTTCGAATCAGATAGTGATCACTCACAAGTGATCCCTATGAATGACTATCAAGAGAGCCTCTTGACAATGTTCCCTCTAGAGGCTCCAATTGATCCAGTGTTGCGTCAAGAGAATAAGGTCCCCCCATGGAGAGTGGAACAACCACAATGGGGCCAGATTAATTTGCTCGAGCAGGATGAGCATGTAATGCCTCAGACAGTTATCGGAGCCAACGAGGGCTTTTGGATATCCGATAGTGATTACGAATATGAGAAATAAATGACATATCTTAATCACATGTGGTAGATGCCACAACCATACCCCTTGGAGATTAATGACATATTTGAACAGCTAGGCATAGTGCCAAGGCATGATTGGTACGTAGACCTAGTGGGGTGGGACCAAGTTTTGGATCCACCACTCCAAGTATATGAAGATCACCTTCCACCTCGAGACCCTAGAGTGATATCAGTGCCAATGGCAGACCCTATCCTCCTATCAACACATAGGGCTGATCCATTCGTGTCAATACTTCTAGATCCATATTCGGAGCACAGAGAACATCCAGAATGTTCGAGTCATCACACCCTTGGTAATGGAGACCAAAATCATTACATCAACATGATCTCCATTGACTTAATCACCCCCATCCGCAATCTAGATGAACCAACATGGTCATTACATCTAGACATAGATGCCATTGATTGGGATCACATCAATTCACCTCCATCCCCATCAGAGTACTAGCCTTTCGATAAAATGCTTCATTTTACCCCAAGGTCAACTCAGGATATATTTCATGCTGAAGAGGAACCTGAGGTTCCTAATGTAGATTTAAACTTAGCAAATGATATCCATTTGATCTCGACTCCACACCAGCTGGAGGATGGATCCCACATGTTGGTCGAGGAGACGATTAACATAGACATCAACTTGGATCCAATGGATCCATAGATCATCAAGCTGGGGGTAAGCTTATCCCGTGAAGAGCAAGTCGACTACATTACCCTTCTCAAAGAGAAGAAGGAGGTTTTTGCATGGTCATATAGAGACATGGCAGGGCTAGATCCACAACTAGTCATGCATAATCTAACACTTGATTCAACAGTCAAGCCAGTTAAGCAAAAACTACATAAGATGCACCCAATAGTGGCCTTGATGGTCAACAGTTTGTCATATGCATGGATTATCTGCTATGGCTATCCAACATGGTGCTCATCAAAAATCTTGATGGAAGGATTTGCATATGCACTAATTTTTTAGATCTAAACAAAGCAAGTCCTAAGGTTGATTTCCCCTTATCGAGCATCGATGCATTGGTAGATGCTACAACGGGCGATGAAATGCTATCCCTCATGGATGGTTTCTTGGATACAATCAGATTTGTATCAATCCTAAAGACCAACTAAAAATGATGTTCACAACACCTTGGGGGACATTTTGTTATAAGGTTAAGCCTTTTGGCTTTAAAAATGCTGGTGCCACCTACCAACGTGCCATGACATACATCTTCCATGATTACATGCATAAAAATTTGGAACATTACATGGATGATTTGTTGGCCAAATCTCTTTTGTGCCCAGATCATCTTGATGACTTAAGCAAGATCCTCAATCGCCTCATGGAACATAAAATCATAATGAATCCCAAGAAGTGCATATTTAGCGTCACATCTGGAAAACTCTTGGGGTTCATAGTCTCAAAGCGAGGCATCGAGGTGGACCCAAAAAAAGTCAAGGAAAACCTTGAAATGCTCCCCCCAACACCATTAAGCAGCTCAGAAGCCTTTAGGGAAAGGTCACGTCAATCAAACGCTTCATAGCATAGCTATCTGACAAGTGTCGACCCATGAACAAATTATTGTACAAGGGGGTAGAATTTCACTGGGATGACGAGTGCTAGTCAGCATTTTATGACATTAAATGATACTTGGCTTCACCGCCAGTATTGGCACCACCTAGACCAGGAGTGTCATTCTACTTATACATCTCAGATACTAAGGTGGCCCTGGGCACCATGCTAGCCTAGAAGAATGAACTTCACAAAGAACAGGCTACCTACTATCTTAGCCGCACCCTGGTCAGTTATGAACTTAACTATGCATACGTTAAGAAACTTTGCTTGGTAGTGGTGTTTGCTACCAAAAAGCTATGCCACTACATGCTAAGCAACACTATGTATGTTGTGTCTAATGAGAATCCATTGTGGTACATGATGAGTTGTACTTATCATAGTAGCCGCACGGCAAAATGGATCATGATGTTGACAAATTTTGACATAGATTTTATTGAACAGAAATCCATCAAAGGACAGGTCATATACGATAAACTAGCGAAGGCTCCTCTTGAAGACGATCAGCCTTTGGTCATAGAACTACCCGATGATGGGGTCTTCCATGTCTCAAAATCACTAGATTCTGATAAGCCTGAGTCATAGGCCGATATAACCCTATTTTTTGATGGTTCTAAATGTGAGCAAGGTGGTGGCACGAGAATTGTATTCTTCACACTGCAAGGGGCTCCAATGCCTCTGTCCTTTGAATTAGACTTCTCGTGCACCAACAATAATGCAGAGTATGAAGTCTTACTCATAGGTCTTCAGACAACAATCACCATGAACATCAAATGACTAAAAATTTTTGGTTATTCGTTGTTAATTGTCAACCAAGTCAAAGGGGTATTCCAATGTAAATGCCCAGTTTTGTAGGCCTACAAAGCCCTTGTGGATAAATTCTTGGTGAATATTGAATGGTATGACATTGAGGCACTCCCTCGGTCATCAAATCATTTTGCGGACACTATGGCCTCCTTGGGGTCACTAATCTCGCAAGACATTTCTGGTGATATGACAACCATTCAAGTCAAAACACTATCACAATCCACGATGAAGCATGCAAGATCTGACTTGATGCTAGGAATCCATTTGATCCAGATTGAACCATCCTCAGATAAGTTATCTAGAATCCATGATTGTTTGAATCACACCAAATGGGGGTCCTTGTTCTCCCCTACTCCCCTTAATAGCAACACAATGCTATTCTTACAAGTTCTTTCCCACTTAGCGTTTGCTAGGGATGAACTTCAAGAGGGATTGGCTATTCATACCATCGAGGCTTCTAATCAGTAGGATTGGTATTCACCCATAAGGGACTACCTCAAGTTAGGTAATCTCCTGCTTGGATTGACGCATGTCACAAAATAAGCATTCAAGCATAAAGCGGCTAAGTATGTCTTGTTAGGAGACATTTTATACCATCATAGCTACAAAGGAATCCTCCTTCGTTTCTTGGACCAACATGAGTCCACTTGGGCAATATCCCAAGCGCACGATGGTACATGCGATGGCCACTTCAATGGTATGGCCATCGCAAAGCACATTCTTTGCATGGGCTATTATTGGCCATATTTAGAGCGAGATTGTTGCGCATATGTAAGGAAGTGCATGAAGTGTCAACATCATGCTAATTTGATGCACGTACCTTCCCAGGCCTTGCAGACGATCCAGTTAGCTTGGCCATTTTTGCAGTGGGGCTTAGATCTAATCAGAAATATCTCCCCTACGTCATCAGGTCATCACACATTTATCATAACGACCATAGAGTATTTCACCAAGTGGGTGGAAGCAATTTCGCTTACCTCTACGATAGGACCCCACATTGTGGAGTTCATTTTACATAATATCATATGTCGTTTTGGTATTCCATAAAAAATAATCTTGGATAATGGGATGTCATTCAAGAACAAATACGTGCGTGCTTTGACCACAAAGTATAAAATTCAGCACAGATTTTTGACACTCTGTTGAGTGGTATTTTCACCCGATTGTGAAAACACACTCTCCGATAGGATTTGGGTTCTAAATCCTCTACTTGCAAAGAAATTAAACAAGTAACTTCTCCAAGGTTCCTATTATGTTAGCATTCTGCATCCGTGTATTAATAATCTCAAATAAAGATATTTAATTAAAATGCTTGGAACACCTTAGTGGTTGCTAGTAACTGAAAACAAGGGGCACTGTGGTTTATTTTACTGTGAAAATTTAATGATTGTTCATTGAACCCGAATAAAGCAAATGTGATTTGATCTCTATATGACCATGTTGTAACTTCAAAATAAAATTTAATGAAATGCCATAACATGAAGGAATTATTTATGGATTTTGAAGTTTTTTAATTTTTTTATTTTATTTTAATGCTTGAAAAATTAAAATTGGAACTTCTGAAAATAAAGTGCAGCAAAAAGAAAATAAAATGCAAAAGAAAAAGAAATTAAAATTGCATTCAGTTTGATGCTATCCCGTCCTGGCAAAACCGAAGATGTGAGGTTTCCATGCATGCAACCTAACCTATTGGACCTGCAAACACGCACAATCCCGATAAGCTAAGTGTTGATTCAAAGGGTTTTGAAATAAAATTCAAATTTCGAACATTCGCCTAATGCAACCCACAAAAGTGGCATTTAACATTATCTATAAATCCGAAATCTAAAAAATGAAAGAATAAACATTAAATCTATAGCATGCACAGAAGATCTCCTTCTTTCTTGCCCACAAGATGCAAATTTTTGAACACTCCTGCATTAAAAATAAATCATGTTACAATAGCAGAATCTCTGGTTTTCTCAAAACCAGAAAAAGGGAAGAAAAACACTCCCAAGCAGGCCCAGAATGGCTTCTCGCCTTAGGCACTGCAACTCTGCCCGCAGCGGTTTCTAACCCTTATGCCAATCTATGCTTCTACTTTTATACTTTCTAGCAATGCTCTCTGTTTCGCCCTGTGACGCTTCGCTTCATCTTCCAGATCGCTTCGTTTCACCTTCCCTACCTTTTCATTGCTTTTGACTTTATGCTCGACATTGAAACGCTTGATCTTCTCTATGAACTGTAACGCCTCTGTAGCCTTTACACATGTACGCCATGTGTTCTACACTTTTGCATGTTCTGTAACGGCCCCATGAAAATCATGACAAAAATAGCATGTACGATATCGCACTTTTTGCATGCTTTCCTCTCAAAAATGTGACATGTCGTGATATCGCGACTTTTTCCAACCTTTCTTCCATCATGCAATGTGACATGTCATGAAATCGCGACTTTTCATTCCACCTTCACTTTCTGAAATCGTGACGTTTTCTTAACTTGTCGTGAAATCACGCTTTTTTCACTTTCATTTCTTCACGAAATCGTGACTATTTTCACTTCTCCTTTTGTCGCGAAATCGTGACCTTTTTCACTTCATCCCTTTGCTGTCACGAAATCTGAGATTTTTTTCCAACTTTTTCTTCTCCTTTTTTTATCACAAATCGCGACGCTTTTCTGCTTTGCCCTGTTTGACTAGTTTGACCCGCGATTTTGTGACATGTCACGATTTCACGACAATTTTACATTCTACCTTTCTCTCTCCTCTGGCCACGAGCAACATGTCGCGATATCGTGACACCTTTTCATTTTTTACCGCGACTGAGCAACATGTCGCGATATCGTGACACTTTTTCATTTTGGCCACGACGGAGCAACATGTCGCGAAATCGCGACACTTTTCATTTTTTGATAGCGATGGCACGACATGTCGCGATATCGTGACACATTTTCATTTTTTGACAGTGATGGCGCGACATGTCGCGATATCGTGACAATTTTCATTTTTGGCAGCGATGGAGCGACATGTCGCGATATCGCGACACTTTTTATCCTTGTGCAATTTTGCCCTTTTTCTTGATTTTTAGCATCTGGGTCACTGAGATCTTCTTTGAAAGCATGCAAAAAAGGTGGGTCCCCTAATTTTGGGGTGTGTTGTGGATCAGCCACAACAAATGGTGACTCTACTGTCAAATGCTCTTGAGCATTTTAGTGAGAACCCAACCTGGAAGTATACAAACTTGAAAACAAGCATTAGCACATAAGAAATATAAACGAATGCCCAAAGATCAAAAATACATGAATCATCAGAATCATTAAGTATCAGCTCGATGTGTGCAATGTGTTTTCATTCCCTATCGTTTGAAATTGATCAACATTCCATCGTCAGTTTTACATGAATGCATATGTGAGATTGTGAATGATTTGTGTAACCTAATAAATATGCTAAGAGATTTTGCTTTTATAAAGGCATAGTCCTTCTAGTATCATACACAAACATTCAAGATTATCAAACCCTCTTAGGATCAACTATATGTATAATGAATTGCTTTATTATATCCCAAAGTTGGTTATGAGTCCCTACTATCTTGAACCCATGTGCAAGTGAAAGTGAAATCAGAACTTTGGGGAATCAGACTCCCAACCTAACCGAGATGGGAGTTTAACCCTATCCTTACTACTCGATTTGGAATTCATTACCTCACTTTGAGCAAAATAATTTAACCAATTATGGAAGAAATGGTCATGCTAGTCTAACCCTTTGGACAATCAGTGGTCTTGTTTTTTAGACAAGACATGTTGCCATGCATGGGCATACTTAACCCCATAATCCAAGACTTATCTTCATTTCTTTGGACCTTGGGGATGACTACCCATCCTTTGCAGAGGACAAGTAGTACGATCCTTCCAATCCAATATAAAGATGAGATGGGAAAAATTAATTTTTTACTTCTTGGACCTTGGGGATGACTACCCATCCTTGCTAGGGACATGTAGTACGATCCTTCCAATCCAAGCTTTAGATAAAAATGGAAAATATTAATTTTATTGCTTAGACCTTGGGGATGACTACCCATCCTTTGCAGAGGACAAGTAGTACGATCCTTCCAATCCAAGATTTATCATGAAATGAGACATAGGAGCTTTGGGGAATCAGATTCTCAACCTAAGCGAGATGAGAATTTATGCCCTATCCTTACTACTCCATGTAGGTCAAATCAAAGCTTTGGGGAGTTGGATCCTCAACCTAAGTTCGATGAGGATTTAGCCCTATCCTTACTACTCTGATTTTAGGCTTTAAGCTTTATGGAAGTGGTCAAAACCACTGTTTTAAGGATCATGTTGCATAATAGGATAGACATGAAATACTTCTTTCGCCCAACCTTTTCTTCCAAGCAAGGTTTTGATCATTTTGCTCAAGATCCTTTTTAATGTGTATAAAATGTGCTTGGTTCTAGATATCTCAAGACTCAGTTCCCAACCTTAGGATTTTCTTCTTATTTATGTGATAGCATAACCTTAAGAGGATTTGACACACTTTAATGATTTGTATTTGAAATGCATATGCAACTAAGATGGCATGTATGTGCAAAGTGAGATGTAATATGAATGCATTGTCTTTTGAAATGCAGATGAAATATTGCCATATAAAACTGACTACTTCATGCATCACAAGTTTCAAACGATATTACTTAAAATGTTTGTGTTACTTGTGGAGCTTTTACAAGACAATTCCAATGTTCCATATTTCCCCGATCTAGAACATAAGTTAGCATCTCAAGGCAACTTTTTCATCATTTTTTTTTTTTTTATAGACAAACAAAACATGTCAAATAAACACACAACTTTAAATTAAAACTTATTCAATCCAAAACCAAACTGCAATCCCAAAAATGAAAATTTGAAAACACAAACCAAAACCAAACCCAAAGTAACTTCAAAAATGATCTTGAAAACACAAACCAAAACCCAAAAAACCAAAATCTATATACAAATGTACAATATAATACAAGATGATGCAAAGCTTGGATTATCACTTTCCTGGATCCCAAACATGATTAGAACATTTCAACAAAAATATAACATGATATGCATGCCAAATGTTGTGGGAATCCCACAAAAACAAGACTAGACCAAACAATGCAACAAATTTCCACTTGCCATGCTCACCATACCAATTTGATTTAGTTCCAATAATACTCCCATAGGTGAGCATCAAATTACTAAAATGATTAGACAATAAATGATTTTCAATTTTATCATGTCTATTCTTTAAAATGTAAACTTCATAATTCCCTCCTTGATTTAGAATTAGGCTATCCTTTTCAAATATGCAATTTTGTAAGTAGGAGCCTATTTCTACAAATTTCAAAGCCAAATCATTTTCCAAATTTGTAGGCCAATCAAATTTGTGTAACAATTTACAAGCATCTAGGATATTTACTAAATTAGGATCATTAAAAGTTTTTATCCTAGATTCAATTAGTAATTGTTGATGAATTTGATTTAACAATTCAAGTGCATCAACTTCTTTTCCATTCATTAAAACAATGTTATTAAAGGTGTGATTAAAAATTATACCTTGTTTTTCATTTACCTTTAATGACATTTCATCATTCAAATTCAAAACATGGTCATGCAAATTTTCAACCCTCAAATATTTTTGGTCAAAGTGTATGTCCCATGACTCATCTTGATGATCCTTCATTTGAGTTGCTTCCAATTGATCAATCTCTTTGTCATTTGGTTCTAATTCTTTGTTCACTATCCATGGTATCTCTTCATTTGAATCCTCAAAATCATCATGCAAACTTGCATCCACACTTTCAATGAATTTATATTCAACATGATCAAATTTTGTCACCTTTTCAAATCTTGTGAATATGAGATCTTCGTATGATGTAGAAGGTTCAACATCCTGCATATCAAGTGAAATATGAGTTTCATTTATAGGGATGTGAGAAAAGAATGCATTATCATATCTCCCCCAACCATTGTAAAAATTGTCATCCAAATCCATGGCATGAAATTCCATGATATTTGTGACATGATCTTTTGATTCATTCATCAATTCATTTTCTTCTTTGTCCTTGGCAATAGAATCATTATAATCTTCCAAAATTTGATGAGATTTGAAACCCTCTTCCAAAACATCCTCAAATTGTACAGGAGTTGTAATATCTTCCTTTGAGTAGGCGATTATGTTGTCCTGTATATCAATTGGCACACAAGTTTCATTAGTAGTTTTGGATTGAGTGTAGTCTTCCCACTTCTTCCAAGCATCATAATAATCATCTTTCAAAATCAAGTGGTGACGTTCAACTACTTCTTCAACATCTTCCAATTCATCAATGTGTTTCTCATCAAATTCATCTTCACCTTCCTTAGATGGTTCAATTATTTCCAAAAGTGGGTCATTTCTTGAATTCAAATTTATAAGGCTATCATCGTCCAAATTAGTAACCCATGATTCAATTTTATCATAATTTGGAGGGTGAAGAATTTCTTGATCTTTAATTTTACACATCTCATCAATAGTATCTTCCAAGAACAAGTGGTGAAACTCTATCATGTCTTCAAATTCATTTATTGGTTTTCTTTCCATTTCACTTTCAACCACTTCATTCAATTCTATGGTGGGTTCCATCCTATCACATATATCAAACATTGTTGAATTTAGAACCCCTTCATCCAGATAATCATGTATCTCTATGAATGAGATCATTTCTGCATAATCCTCACTAGTGGATGTTGGCTTATCAATTTGCACCTCCTCGTGGACTACATCTAAGGTGGTTGTAAGATTTGGATATTCAAATTCATCCCCTTGATCATTCACCTTAGGTATCATTGGAGTGGAGGGTGCTATGTTTGATGGTTGGTGTAGGTTGGCATCAAAAGAACAATCTCTCATATGAACATGTTGTGCCTTTTCTTCTTCAAGACCTTGTCGTTCTATCTCTTCTAAGACCTCATGGATTTTCTCTAGGGACAAACCACTCAGTTTTTCCTCAATGAGTGAAGCAAGTGTGGGGTGTATGGCTCCTAGGTATACTTCCATGGCTTCCTCTTCTAATGTGTTAAAATTTTCCCACATTTGGGAGTGCAACTCACGAAATCTTCCATTGAATTGACTCAAGGATTCATTAGGCTCTTTACATATGGAGGTAAACCGATTTTTCAAGATTTCTAAGTCAACCTTGATTACCAAAATGGTAAAGATAAGCTGCTTCTAGTTGTATCCAAGAAGTCCTAACCTCCATGGGTAGTTGGCTGTACCAAAAGAATGGTTTATCATCCAAAATGTATGCAAATAACTTACAAGCCACCTCCTCATAGAAAATCTGGAATTTACATAATGTATCCTTGTAGACATGCAGTTTTTGCAAGTATCCTAGTGGCACCTCTTGATTAAAACACCGTAAAAAATCCAATAACATTTTAGGAATTTGATAGGGTACCACAGGTATAGATAAACCCTCATAATGATCCTCTATCATTGATACCATTCTCTCTCTTAGAGACACTATTTCAGCTCTTAGGGATACCATTTGCTCCTCAAGTGTTGCCATTAGTGAAACTTAAAATGTAATTTTAGAACCAAATCTGTTGAATATTCAACCTGCAAGGTAAAAAAAAATCAAGTTAGCATCAACCAAGAGATGTACTTATTAAAATCAAATGTCAAGTAATTGCATGAGACCAAAATTTTCAAAATTAAATCAAATCACATATTTCTGTATGAACAATCAGAAAAGTGTTAGAATAATATACAACATACCTGAATTGCTTAAAATAGAACAAGTAAATAAATTCAGGCCGTCCTTTTTACAATCTGCTGAGTGTTAGAGGACTAAAGCATAAAAAATTTAAATTTAAATAACACTAAAATAAACCCGTTCGGCCCTCCTAGCACCAATCCGTTGAGTGGTGTTAGAGGCCGAAGATGCTAATCAAATGGACTTGAAATATTTAGCAATGTAAAGCTCTTAAACAATTATAAACCCGTAGCATCTAAAATCATGATAAAATAAACCGCTTCAGGCCCTCCTTCTAGCGCCAATCTGTTGAGTGGTATTTTCACCCGATTGTGAAAACACACTCTCCGATAGGATTTGGGTTCTAAATCCTCTGCTTGCAAAGAAATTAAACAAGTAACTTCTCCAAGGTTCCTGTTATGTTAGCATTTTGCATCCGTGTATTAATAATCTCAAATAAAGATATTTAATTAAAATGCTTGGAACACCTTAGTGGTTGCAAGTAATCGAAAACAAGGGGCACTGTGGTTTATTTTACTGTGAAAATTTAATGATTGTTCATTGAACCCTGATAAAGCAAATGTGATTTGGTCTCTATATGACCATGCTGTAACTTCAAAATAAAATTTAATGAAATGCCATAACATGAAGGAATTATTTATGGATTTTGAAGTTTTTTAATTTTTTATTTTATTTTAATGCTTGAAAAATTAAAATTGGAACTTCTGAAAAATAAAGTGCAGCAAAAAGAAAATAAAATGCAAAAGAAAAAGAAATTAAAATTGCATTCAGTTTGATGCTATCCCGTCCTGGCAAAACCGAAGATGTGAGGTTTCCATGCATGCAACCTAACCTATTGGACCTGCAAACACGCACAATCCCGATAAGCTAAGTGCTGATTCAAAGGGTTTTGAAATAAAATTCAAATTTCGAACATTCGCCTAATGCAACCCACAAAAGTGGCATTTAACATTATCTATAAATCCGAAATCTGAAAAATGAAAGAATAAACATTAAATCTTTAGCATGCACAGAAGATCTCCTTCTTTCTTGCCCACAAGATGCAAATTTCTGAACACTCCTGCATTAAAGATAAATCCTGTTACAATAGCAGACTCTCTGGTTTTCTCAAAACCAAAAAAAGGAAGAAAAACACTCCCAAGCAGGCCCAGAATGGCTTCTCGCCTTAGGCACTGCAACTCTGCCCGTAGCGGTTTTCGACCCTTGTGCCAATCTATGCTTCTACTTTTATACTTTCTGGCAATGCTCTCTGTTTCGCCCTGTGACGCTTCGCTTCATCTTCCAGATCGCTTCGTTTCACCTTCCCCGCCTTTTCATTGTTTTTGAATTTATGTTCGACATTGAAACGCTTGATCTTCTTTATGAACTGTAACGCCTCTACAGCCCTTACACATGTACGCCACGTGTTCCACACTTTTTTGCATGTTCTATAACGGCCCCATGAAAATCATGACAAAAATAGCATGTCGCGATATCGCGACGTTTTTTTGCATGCAACTTTGTTCCTTTACTTTCACAATGAAAACGCGACATGTCACGATATCGTGACATTTTCGACCAACAGCCTTGTCTGCCATCATGCCCAGCAAAAACGTGACATGTCACGAAATCACGACACTTTTCATCTTCGTACGCCTTCGGCCGCAACCTGTCGCGAAATCGTGACGTTTTTCACTTGGTACGCCTTCGGCCACAACCTATCGCAAAATCGCGACGCTTTCTATTTCGGGCTGCTATTGCTGTATTTGGCCATGAAATGTGACATGTCACGAAATCGTGACATATTTTCCTTTCGTACCACTTCGCTGCTTGGAGCCGCGAAAACGTGACCTGTCGCGATATCGCGACGTTTTTCGCTTCATGCCCCTTTGCTGCTTTCGTCACGAAATCGTAATGTTTTTTTGCTTCATGCCCCTTTGCTTTTTCCTTGACTTTTCCTTCATGCCCTTCCTTTGTCGCAAATCGTGACGCTTTTCTGCTTTGCCCTGTTTGACTGGTTTGACCACGATTTTGTGACATGTCACGATTTCACGACAATTTTACATTCTGCCTTTCTCTCTCCTCTCTGGACCACGACGGAGCAACATGTCGCGATATCGCGACACCTTTTTCATTTTCAGCCGTGACGGAGCAACATGTCGCGATATCGCGACAATTTTCATTTTTCGGCAGCGATGGCGCGACATGTCGTGATATCGCGACAATTTTCATTTTTTGGCAGCGATGGCGTGACATGTCGCGATATCGCGACACTTTTTATCCTTGTGCAATTTTTCCCTTTTTCTTGATTTTTAGCATCTGGGTCACTGAGATCTTCTTTGAAAGCATGCAAAAAAGGTGGGTCCCCAATTTTGGGGTGTGTTGTGGATCAGCCACAACACACCCTATTATCTGCATGCAAATGGGAAAGCGGAGGCATCAAACAAAATGCTAGTTTCTATCCTCAAAAAGACAGTCACAGACAATCATAAGGATTGGTACATTCAAATCCAACTTGCTCTATGGGCTTATTGTACTAGCATTCGGACACCCACTAGGGCAACTCCATTTTTGCTCGTGTATGGCTTCGAGGTAGTCATGCCTCTCAAGTTGGAAATGCATTCCTTGCACATAACAATGCAAGAGTTCATTGATGATGACACTGCACGGTAGGCCTAGTTATACAATATTACGTTGCTTGATGAACGACGCGTTAATGCTCTCGATCATTTACGTATCTATCAAGAGTGACTTAAGAAAGCTTACAACATGAAAGTTCACCCGAGGGATTTTTAGGTTGGTGACTTGGTCTTAAAAAATAACCAATAGAACTCTAGTTTGTTGTCCCATCTAAGGGAAAATTTCATGGCAAATTGGTTAGGTCCCTATGTAATTGATAGTAAAATAGGACCTGGGACATACCGGTTAGCCTCTCTTGACAGAATCAAGGAACTAGAACCCTTGAACATCAGTCATTTATAGCCATTCCATATCTGAAAGAGCTATACCATAAACAAAATGCTCCAAGGATTCCTACAATCACTTGGTCAATCTCAAAATCCTCCAAGGATTCCTACAATCACTTGGTCAATCCCAAAATGCTCCAAGGATTAATACAATCACTTGGTCAATCCCAAAATGCTCCAAGGATTCCCAAAATCGCTTGATCAATCCCAAAATGCTCCAAGGATTCCCACAATTGCTTGGTTAATCCCAAAATGCTCCAAGGATTCCCACAATCACTTGGTTAATCCAAAAATGCTCCAAGGATTCCCACAATCGCTTGGTCAATCCCAAAAAGCTCCAAGGATTCCCACAATCACTTGGTCAAAAATAAAAAAATTCAAAAACAGTAAAATCATCAAAAATAACAAAAATTTGCATCTCATTTCTAGGCATACTCCAACTCATCACCACAATAAAGAGCTCTTTTGGCATCTCATCTTCATATTCACAAAAAATTAATCCATCAAAAACACAAAAATATGTAGCTGCATTAAGCATCACATCCATACATTGCATATTTGTGGTCATACAGGTTAAATGCACCATAAACTGTAATTACTCCACCAATCCATCTTGTTCCACATTTCTCCATTCTATAGGCAGTCCATCAAAATGCCATTCACTTCTTTTTACCATACCAAATTCAGTGGTCTTCTAATGTATCAATAGTTTTCGCCTTTCAGTCATCATTTGCTTTCTAGCCACGTACTGTACCAAGTCAGACAAATTTTACAAAGGTAGAGTTCTACTTGGATCACACGTTGTTACGTAGCATCCCAACACAAATTAAAACACATAAAAATTCCCAAGTTGTGTGAATGAAATATGAAACCTGCACAATAATCCAGGTCACCATAAGCGAAACGGTTATCTTGCTCATCCCCCTGTGCGAATGACCCCAAGAATGCTGAGAGTTGGCAAAAGGACAAGCATCTTCCCTACCCAATTTCCCAAGAATCCCAAGTTCTCAAAAAGTTGCAAACATCATACAATCTTGCAAAAAGTCAAAACTCCAAAAATTTGACATCACCACCAAAGTGCATACATCAAAAGGCACATACAATAGTGATTCTCATCACTCAATATTCAAATCCCTTGCTCAAAATAAAAATAATAATAATAAATAGTGATTTTCATCACTACAAAATAGCAAGTATCCCAATACAATTGAAGAAAAGAATGGAGTCAAACTTGAATGCTTGGAACTCTCAGCATTCAGATAGGTCATGAGGAAAACCTTAGTACTGGTTTGGTGGATAGCCTATTAGTCACTGGTGGTAAACCACCCGCATGACGATATATCTGTCACATTAACTCATGTACAGATCAATGTTTGCATGTGGATGAGCTAGCTTATGGTATCCCAGATAGCACCACAGATTAATATGACTAAATACAACAAAGGAGTTAGTGGAGATAATTAGGTGATCCTTAGTACAGGTTTGGTTGACAGCCTATCTAGCATTGGCGGTATCCTGACCAATACCACATAAAAAAACTCAATTACACACACAAGCATGTGAAATAACTTGGTCAAAGACAAGTTTGATTCATACCTTGTCCAAAAGTCTTGTAAGATAAAGTACATTCATGGCTAGTTAGTTAAAATCGTCTGAGTCTCAAAAAAACTTAGCTACATTCTAAACCAAGTGCGTTATCTTTCATCCTCACATTCCCATCAGCAATTGCCAAAAACCACAAAGGTCTAAACAGTCTATGGTGCTCTCGCCAAACAACACAAATTCAATTCATCCATTACATTTGCATATCCTAAAACTTAGAAACATTTGCATTCATAATAACATATGCATACATCAAAATAAATTAACATGCATACATCCATACTCATCACTCATCATGCATAAAATCAAATCATCACACTCGCATAAATAAAATAAATTCATCTGTATATATCATCAAAATTGCTCGTAGGTTACAATGAATCGGTCTTGTGACCCCGCAACAAAATCCAAAAGCTCAAAAACCCCCAAGCCTAGGGCATTGGCCACCATGATCACACAGGATCGGTGCAATGGGAACTACCCCACATGGTGTGGGTCCTATGAGACCCCTCAGGGCGGCTACTGCTAGCCCCCACATCATGCCTATTCACCCCCCCTCATCCAGTTGCCTGCATTGAGAGGATGTTGATTGCTCAGTCTCGCTCCCTCTCGAGCGGTGCAATGATCCGCCTTCACTGAAAATTGGGACCTGACCACCAAGGTGGCTAATCTCTGCCTCTAGCTCCAACCGCTGCCACACCAAGTCCATCTCTCGCTAGTGATACATAGCCAAGTTCTCATCGTGTTGTGCCAGAGCCTTATCCCTCTTTGCCAGCTACGTTCATAGGAGATCCCTCTCCCGTGCAGCATTGGTGTCCCCATCCTACTGGTGGTAGGCAGCCAATGCATTTTCCCACTCTTCCAGATACATGCGTAGGATATCCCTCTCCCACAGTGCGTCCCCCAGCTCCTCATCGCACCTTCGTAGTAGCCCCTCCAATCATGCAATATCGATGCATAACACAGACTCTATGTCCTCTGAATCCGCCTGAGGTGTAGGCATCTCTGGAATAGCAGCCTACTCTGGCTCCCACTGCTCTATGATGTCCTGCATCTCTGGATGATCTGAAACCCCAAAATCCACATCCGCATCCTCCACTTCCACCATGTTTGCATCCTCCAGGGCAGCTCCCCAATCATCTCTTAGTGCCTAGGCACCCTCCCCGCCTACTTCTATTGCCTCTGCACCTCCCAGTGGCCCCTCTCCCCACCATTGCTGTAGTACCCACCACTAGTCATACTCTAGGATAGTCCCGATGTCATCCACATCTAGGACATCGATCACTACATCTGAATCCTTGCCTAATGGCGTGATGACTGATCGATCTAGATTCCTCTCGTTCCCCCGATGTCGATAGACCATGAGATCACCAGGAAACCCGTGGTGCACCCCAAATTGTAATTTCACCTGGCTATAAGGGAAGAACTCATGCTTGGTCCCATGTTGCTTAATAAGCCATCGCTCCCTACATACCCATCAAAGCCACTCTCCAGCCTCTGATCAGGCTAGACAGTCCCGATAGGGGTAGCAGAACACCTCCCCTGGAGTAAGCCGAGTGAAGGCATCGACATAGTGCCCTATGGCACCTACCTACCATCAACTTCGTCCCTACTCCTTAGACCACTGCCATAGAACTGCATAGCCTATATCCTTATCCTCCATATCTGTCCCAATCATCCACGGTAACCCCGCTGGCCTCTCCATCGCTATGTGTTGCCAAGCCCAGCTCTACAATAGATAGTTGTAGCTAATACCCTTTCACCTTCGATAGTGGACCTCGTACAGCTCACCATAGAGTTGTGCCAGTAGTGTCTGTCCCCACCTCATGATCAGTGATGCCTCCATCAGGCACCCCACCAACCGACAAACCACATCCAACAGGTTCCATGGGAACCTCGCACCTGATGAATCAAGTAGCAACATGTTGGAAATGAGGCCCATAAGTACTGTGTGCCTCACTCCCAAAACCCCTCTCTCAAGCCACCATCAGACCAAAATCCCACCAATCTGGCAGTCGCCCTCTGCCCTCTCCACTGGGCTCTCCACACCCAGCTCCTCCCTATGCCTGAAGCAATGTGTTAAAACTACTGTCTTCTGATCTCGTGACGTCATCTGGATCGGTAGTCTATCTATTGGAATCCAAAGAATCCGATAGACGTCCTCCAAAGTCATTGTCATCTCCCCTATTGGGAGATGGAAGGTGTTGGTCCGAGGATCCCATAGGTTGATCAAGGCCATCAGATAGGCTCGATCCCTAACCACAAGCTCTAGTCGAGTCACCTACTTGAGCCCAAGGGCATCAAGACACTCCTAGTCAGCCACAGTTAGTGCCCCCTGTGCTTCAACAAAAGTAGTAGGCACACGATACCGACTCTTCACAACCTGCAACAGAAAACAACACAAAAACATTAACATCATGAAAAACTATACAACAATATCATGAATATACAGCAGTGCTTAACAATGTACAGCTCAAAAACAACAACATTCACAAAAACAAAAACAATATATATATATATATATATATACATTTTTTCAGTCTTAGGGTTTCTATACTCCAAGTTTAAAACTGACAACAACATAAACACACAAAAACATTTTTTTTAACTACAATTGTCAGTCTTAGAGTTTCTGTATTCTAAGTTTAAAACTGACAAAGTCTGCACAAACAAAACGAAATTAAAATCATAGTTTTTTAACCTAGGGTTTTCACCTACGTTCTAAAACTAACAAGTTCAACTTAAAAAAAAAAACAAAAACTAGGGTTTTGCGTCCCGTTTATCCTAGGGTTTTAGTTTAGCAAAATAAAAAAATTTCCTAGGGTTTACTTTAGTGTAAAGTGAAAAGTAAATTTTTGTTCCGTTTTAAAAAGAAAAATAAAATTTCAACCTAGGTTAAAACTATGTTTTCCGTTCAGTTTTAAGCTAAGTCTTGGTTTGTGTTGAGCTTAGTTCTAGGGTTTCAATTTTAATTTTGAAAAAAAACAACATAAACAAAGAAAAATAAACAAATCACTTGAAGTTTTAAAGACATAACAAAAAAAAGCAATAACTCTAAGGAGCAATTACTGGTCTCACTTCGGCTCTATCACTCGATCTAGTCTATGCACTCATGATGTCAGGAGAAATTCGGCAGTGCTTCACTTCACAGAATTAACCTCCTCCTCCTTAGAGCTCCAAATCGAAAGAAAATTTGAATGCAAATGAGCCCAAACCCTAGTTTTGGCCTTTAAATAGGCTTTTTGAGCTTATATTCGTTCATTATTGGGATGATCACTCTAGTTAGCGCTCATCCCACCCTGGGACAAATACTAAACTGGTATTCATCCCACCCCGAAATGAATTCAGGGCAAAAATTTCAAAAACAACAAAAATTAAACAAAAATGCGCCAAAACAGCTAATAAACTTACCCAATGAAAGTGTTGTTGCAATTGACATCCTGGGCATGCAAAAGAGACTTCGGGGTCACAAATCCTCACTATCCTCCTCCCTAATAAGGCTACCATAGCCGGACCGCTCCACAGGAGGACGAATTTTTGAGAATTTCATCCCCAAACAGCATTGTCAAAACGGGTCAAAACCCACCCAAAAATAGCAAAAACATTGCCGAATGAAGGCGCCTTCATGCCTGACATTCTTGGCATCAAAAATAGACATTGGGGCTACAAATTGCCACCATCCTACTCCCTAAGAAGGCCACCATGGCTAGACCACTCCACGAGAAGACGGATTTTTGACAATTTCAGCTCCAAAAAGCATCACCAAAAGGGTTAACACCCACCAAAAATAGGTCTAAATGTCAAAAAACTGCACACACTTAAATGCTAAAACATCTAAAGGCACCCTTGCACAAGTCATTTTGGGTCAAGTGACTCATCGCTTTTCTCATGAAGGTCATTCCCTCACCGATTTGTCACTTGAGGGGGTAGTCACACTTGGTCACTAGTCAACAAGTACACACCCAATTAAGAAAAATGACATGCATTCAAAGAATCATTGGAAAAGACAATCATGCCCCTTCTTGGGATAGTAAACAAGCAATAATCACAAGCTAATCAAATCACTTGGCATTTCATGAATCATGAACTCAAGGTTCTCATAGAGAAAATGTTGCGCCCTTTGCCTATTCATGACTGATCAATGTCCAAGATTAAGTAACACCTCACCGAAAAAGGTTAACACTTGAATTAAGTTCTTTCGCTTGTCAGAAGCAAGGATTCAAGAATGCATTCCCTTTCCATACTTGGGGCATCAAAAGTTGGTTAGGTTACTAAGAAACCCTAATCATTAGTGCTTTGGTTATCTATTTTCGCTCGACGTTGCGCCATGCACAGCGCATCCCAAAAAGGGGCATCTATAGACACTAAAACAACACCAATCTGATTATGTGACCACAAACACTAATCACATTGACACACACAGCCCCAAGGGTAGCCCTCAGAGGTTAAATAGTGGTCCTAACCACTCTCACAACAGTTTTGGAAGGTCAGAGATCAATTTGGCACCTTTAGGCACTTTGCTCAATATCCGTTTCACCCTGGAATGAATTCAAACTGGGATTCGCCCCACCTAGGGACGAATTCTAGATTCGCTCCACGGTGGGGCGAATTGTAGGTTTGATGGGCAAAAAGTCAAATCTTGACAAATGGAAGCTCAGATCCACCACTTAACGCTTCCTTCATCGCATGGGAGTATGGGTGAGCATTTTTGAGCATTAGAGGCAATTACAAGGGCAGTCATGAAGTCCCTATTTAGGGAGGAATCTCCTTCCCCTTGGGAAGGCATGATTTCCAAGTGGTGCCTCTGCATGCCCATTTCAAGAGACCTCTAGGTCTATAAATTGGTGAGTTTCCTCACCCCAAAATATAGAGAGAAGGAGCATTTTGGAGCAACGAAGTGCTATCGTTTTACTTTCATACCTCACACCCTTTGGATTTGCGCCTTTCACATCCTTGATCTCTTTTAGAGGGGAGGTCATTGGGTGACTATTGGGAGGACGAATATTGAGCCCAAAACCTAAAATTTAGCCACAATATCCCACTAAATTTTTCAAAAATACCACAAAAGAGGTTTTGGATCCATCCCAAGTGGATTGGTGCCGAAATCAGGCCCCCAACGGCGAGCGGCCTGCCCCATGGGCACCCCCCAACCACACTGCTACAATCCTAATTGCCCCCATTCGGAGTGATGGGAATTATGTGGTAGAATTTCTTTCTTTCATTTTTGCATTCAATTCTATGATGCTTAGATAGGTTGTCATTTAAATTGCATCTCATTTTGATCATGTTTCTATCTTTGCTCGCTTCTACTAATCTAGAGGTAGCATCATCAAATTCCCATTGACAGAGGCCAAAATGGGAAAATCTGACCATATGGGTCTTCCCAAAATACCCCCAATTATCTAACCCCAAGTTTGCAGGTCTTATGGAGCTTCCTAGGTAGGACATTTGGGACAATACCTTTTTGGCATTTTGTTGTAGGTGAATTCATCCCGCCATGAAGTGAATTCAAATCGACGATGAATTTCTTGACTGTTCCATTTGCAGTATTTTCTTTGAGATGTCTTGATGCCCTTGTAAAATTTTTAGAGCATTTGGATTCATTTTAGTTATAGTTTAATTCATTTTGTCTCATTCACTTATCGTAGGCTTGGGGATTGCATGCTCCATTTCATCCATAGGAGCTACTAACTGCTTCTTGTTCCTTTGAACGTAGGGTTTGAACATTGGAGGAGCAGCAAGGAGTCAAGACTCATCAACGCAAGTGGTGGCGACGTTTGGTCCACCCATTTTACATGTGGGCACGCGAAAGAAGGAAGGGCATCCATGGATGTAACGAGAACGCATACTTAAACGCTCCTAGCCCTTGAAATGGGAGGATGCACATTGTAACCGAGTTGTGAAACATATCAATAAAAAGGGCTGTCTTCTTTATTTGCATTTGTTTCATTTTGATTCGCTCATGATTTTCCCTCTTCATGATTTTCCCTCTTTTCATGCACTTTCAAATTCCAAGGATTTATCGTTAAGTTTGGTTTGGTTTGCATCACATATTCACTTTCCTTTTTGCTTTCGTATCCTCGTGCTTTCAAATTTTTGGTCCCATCGAATGTGGAAAAAACTATTGGAACAAAATTTGGCTTCGATTAATAGTGTTGCGCCTTAGACTTTGCCAACATTGAATAGACAGATCTTGCTTGAGATCATCTGTCTAGTCTCCAGAGAAGGCTGGTTCCTTTGAGTTTTTTAGAGAAAAAGGGAACAAGAGATAAGGGAAATTAGCCTAAACTAGAACTTTTCTCATGATACAGATTAGAAAAAAACAAACATTGATGATGCATATTACTACTTTCAGAGTTTTATTTATATCTTCTTTATAGAAATCATGAATTCCTGAGTGTGACTTTTAGATGTTCGTCTAAAAGCATGTAAATATCTTTTAATGTTCAACTCTAGAAACAAGATTTATACGTGCACAATCCAGATTTCATAATAGATACATTATAAACGTTAGAATGAATAAAAGTTTAAACACCAGATACATACACTTGCACACAGAAGTTTCAGAAGCCAGAAGAAGAAGAAATCTTTTATTGCTCGTAATCCAGTACATGTATATCAAGCTTGTAAACATCCAAGAGCCGACATTTTTCATGGTCGAATCACTCCTATTTATACCCTAAAAAGAGTATCTTCTACTACATAAATTTAATTTCTTCAATTAATTACAAGTAATTGTCTATAGTTTCTAATAATATACAATGGATTTCTCGTAGATTGGATAGATTTCCTTCTGGCTAATTTTAGATGAGCCTGTTATTCTACAATCATCGAGCGGACCTTCTAGGTTATAATCAATAGACCATTCTTCAAAAATTAGCACTTGATGTCAATGCATGTCCCTAGTTGCCAAAAATATACTCTATTCCTTTACAGCTGGCGTGTCACATAAATGAGACATGTCATGAAATCGCGACATTCATCTCTTACTTTGCTCTTTTGTTGCCTCCCACCGCAAAAATGAGACATGTCACAAAATTGTGACGTCCGTCTCTTGCTTTTCTCTTTTGCCGCTTCTAGTCGTGAAAATGAGACATGTGAAATCGTGACATTCATCTCTTACTTTGCTCTTTTGCTTCCTCCCATCGTGAAAATGAGACATGTCGCGAAATCGCGACATCTGTATATTGCTTTGCTCTTCTGCCGCTTCCAGCCGTGAAAATGAGACATGTCACGAAATCATGACATTCTTTCCTTGCTTTGCTTTTCTGTCGCTTCCAGCCATGAAAATGAGACATGTGGCGAAATCGCGACATTCTTTCCTTGCTTCACTTTTCTGCCGCTTCCAGCCGTGAAAATGAGACATGTTGCAAAATCATGACATTCTTTCCTTGCTTTGCTTTTCTGCCACTTCCAGCCGTGAAAATGAGACATGTCATGAAATCACGACATTCGTCTCTTGCTTTGCTCTTCTGCCGCTTCTAGCCATGAAAATGTGACATGTCGCGATATCGTGACATTTCTGCCTCTTTGTTCTCTTTTGTTGCTCTTAGCCATGAAAATGCAACATGTCGTGATATCGCGACACTTTTGCCTCCTTGCTCCCTTTTTTTGCTCTTAGCCATGAAAATGCAACATGTCGTGATATCACAACACTTTTTCCTCCTTGCTCCCTTTTTTTGCTCTTATCCGCGAAAATGCAACATGTCACGATATCGCGACACTTTTTCCCCCTTGCAAGTCTCTTTGCTTTTGTCTGCAAAAATGCAACATGTCGCAATATCGCGACACCTTTTCCTCCTTGCTCTTTCTCTTCATTTTGGATCGTGAAAATGCAACATGTCACGATATCACGACATTTTTTCCTCCTCGCTCTTTCTCTTTGATTTGGATCATGAAAATGCAACATGTCACTATATCGCAACACTTTTTCCTCCTCGCTCTTTCTCTTTGTTTTGGACCGCAAAAATGCAACATGTCGTGATATCATGACACTTTTTCCTCCTCACTCTTTCTCTTTGCTTTGGACCGTGAAAATACAACATGTCGCGATATCGCGACACATTTTCCTCCTCACTCTTTCTCTTCGCTTTGGACTGCAAAAATGTAACATGTCACGATATTGTGACACTTTTTCCTCCTCGCTCTTTCTCTTTGCTTTGGACCATGAAAATGCAACATGTCGCGATATCGTGACACTTTTTCCTCCTCGCTCTTTCTCTTCACTTTGGACCACAAAAATGTAACATGTCACGATATCGTGACACTTTTTCCTCCTTGCGGTGTTTTTCTTTTTCTTTGATCTTTAGCATATGGGCCACTTCGGTCTTCTTGGAAAATATTCAAAAAGGTGCATTAGCTGTTTTTCTGTAGTTAGTCACTTTTTGACTAACAATACTCTGATTTTAGTAACCTCTTTTTTGGACATTGGAACTACATTAGATATCTAATTAGAATAGTCGATAGCTTGAATGAAATCGTCATATAAAAGTTTTTGTAATTCAACAAGGCTATTTTAGGATGCATTTTTCTAAGTTTTTTCTTTACTAATTAATAATAAGGATGGACTACCAAATGGTGTATAAATACAGAAGGATCCAGACCAAGAAAATTTGTATATGTCCATGAAAATATGTCAGGGTATTCTGCAAGGAGATATATATATTTACTTTGTTCTTCTTTGCTCAAGGTAGATCCTATTTTCACCATGTGAGGATTGATTTTTGTTTCAATATTATATTATATAATGTCTTCTACTACAATACTCAAGTACCTTTTGAATTTGTGAGGGGCAAGTGAAACATCCATTTCTTGGAGTTCTTATAAGGAAAATTTTGCTAGTTTATATTGTGTACTTATTGTTTGAATATGTGTTATGCATGGGATATACCCATCAAAGAAGAAACTATTTTGCATGATTTCTTAATTAGGTATATCACAAAATACATATCCTTCTACATATTCATATGGAGCGGTAATTATGTCCATATGGACCACGAAAAGCATATTGTAATAAAACAAACGAGTTTTCTTTTGCTTCTTAATATGCATTAAATGCTTGTGATTTTCTAAATATTCACTATATGTGGTTAAGTGATCATATTCATCGAATGGTAAAGGTTGTGAGTTTGTATAAATGTAACCTATACCACATCAGGCAATCCATTCTTAAACCTTAAAAGTCTCGTGTATGCCATTTTCAAAATGACCTAAACCTTTACCTTTATACCCCATATCACACATAATTTGTTTAGATTTTATATATCTGTTGGAGAAGTAACATTGAGAAAAGTTATTTTCATCAAAAGTAAATCTCATTTGCTCAATGTTGATTTTATCAGGGAACATCCTATGAAAATAAAGGTACAATTTCCAACATGATATATATTTCCCCAAGGTAAACCTGTTGTGTGTGGGATAACAGTAATTGAGACAAGAAATTGGAATATTGTAAAATAAAATTAGCTTGTTCTATTAGAGCTAATGATAATTTGGTAGAGCCTCATATGTAAGAGGGTATGATTTATATGGATCATTATCACTATAAGGTATAGGTATGTTGAAAGGATATAATAATTTAGGTGTTGGTATAGAAGACTTAGGGGAATTAGGTGCCAATGATGATAAGGTTGGAAAAAAAGAAAAATTAATGGGTTGTAGCACTGCACATATTTCAAAAGGTCTAGGGTCTTCATGAATGGTGATCAATTGATTTTTAAATTCAAATTTTAAACATTGATACAAATTAGAAGGAACTTCCCTCGTTCCATTTATCTAAGGACTTCCTAGAAGAATGTTGTATGATGCTAGACAAGATACAACAAAAATGGATGTATCCAAAATTTTAGGACAAAATTGTAATGGGATGGATATCAAACGATAAGCTTATTGGGTTTTGTCATTAAAGGCTTTAATAATCATTTTAGTTCTCAAATATTCATTTTTGAATCCAAACATTTTGAAAAAGTCATAAGTGCAAATATTTAAAGATGATCCATTATCAATCAACACCCTTTTAACACACACATATCCAATTAATGTCGTTATGTATAGGGGATTATCCCTATGCATAATCTATGGAGGAATATCTTTATCATGAAAATCAATGTAGTCAATTCCACGAGCATCCATGACATTAACTACGATAGTTGGCTCTATGTCTTGAGGTACCATCATTTGACTTAGGGTATTCATTAATTCTTCCTTGTGAACATATGAAGTCCTAAGAAGATCAAGAATATAGATTCTAGTAGTTGTATTAGCTAGTTGTTCATTGATATCAAAAGGAGTCTTAGGTCGAAGTAAATTATTCCCTTTATGAGGTGGTTTTAGAACAAATGGTGGTTGATCCATATCATTTGGTTGAGTTGTAGGTAACTGATGTTGAGAACTTTGAGTTTAGGCTTATTACCTAGTAATGGCCCCAAATATAGACACAATGTTATTTGATTGATGTAATGATTAGGGAGTGAAAAATTATTTAGAAGGGTCAAATTGAGTAGAATGAGGTTTGGTAGTTGATACTTGTTCTATGAAAAGAAGTTGTTGTGAAGAAGGATGAGTTGTTATCATTCATGAAAATACATCTTCTAGAATTAGAAAATATGTGATGGGTAGGATTAGTTTTGATTCATCTTCTAAATTGTTGGAGTGAAGGGAACTAATGTCTATCTTAGATTCTGAGTCACTTTTTGTGTGTTTCGAGGATGAATATTGTAGTTCTCTTCCTTGAAATTTCTCAATTGTAACAATGGATTGAGTAGGCACAAATATGGTTTATGGAAGTTGTGATGGTATATTATTACTAATAATTCCCACATAACGTGTTGGATGAGGCTCACTCTTATAATCTAGTTGAATTATAACTTCCTTACCATGGTTGGGTAATGGGTTTTGGAAGACATCTATATTTTGATTAACATTTTATACTTGTTGCTTTTGTGGGTTTGTTGGAGGATTAACATTCAGTGGAGGAATTTCCACTTCCAATTTTATATTTTCAGTTAAATCTTGCACCAAATGTTTTAATATTATAGAAGTTTTTGTTGGATGTCTATCAACTTGATGGAAATCACAATGTTGGTCTAGTCTATACCACGGTTGAGAGGTTTCAGGTTGTTGAATCTCTAGAAATTTTATCAACCCTCTTTCTACCAATTGTGGTAAGACCATTGTCAAAGGTTAATTAAAGCTTGTGAAATTCTATTGTGGAGGTTTTTGAGGTGATTTTAATACAAATTTCTTTGTGGTTTATATGGTATTAACATTTTGAGGAGGTCTATTGTTTGTGATCCCATATCCTACTAGATGCTTGTTCTTATATTTATTTTTAGATGATTTATCCTCATCCTTACTTATAAATTGTCTTCTTCTAATAGGGGCTTCTTCTACCTTTCTTGCTAAATTGATAGCTTGATCAAAAGAGGTTATAGTGGTAGTGGTCAACTCATAGGATAATTTTTCTTATAGGTTTGCAATGAATATTTCTAGAATTTATCTTGGAGGTAGAGCAAAATGTAATTTTCCCAAGAGTTTTCTCCATCGAGCTACAAATTCTATAAAACCTTCCTTTCCCTTGTTTTAAGTTATACAAATCCTTAATTGTGACATGCCTTTTTATGTAGGCACCAAACTAATGCATAAATAACTCCACAGTCTTTTCGAAGTTTCTTAAGGAATGTGTTTGTAGTTGATAAACCTTTCCAAAGCCATACCTCCTAAGCTTTCTAGAAATATTTTTACCAATAACATGTCATCATATGAAATATCATGACAGGTTGTCCTAAACATATGAAGATGCTCAATCGGATCTTTGATCCTCTTATAAATCAACATAATTGGCATGGGGAAGTTTTTAGGATATGATCTAGTGGAAATTATAGGGTCCAATGGTTGGTTACACATTTCCTTATAACTGTATGTAGGATGATAAGGATCTATTTGATCTAATCATGAAGCTAATTGTTTTACTATAGCTTCAAGATGGTGTGGTTGCCCATTGTGCCTATTTTGTGTTGCTATGTTTGCATAGGGAGGGTAATATGTAGGTTGTGCTACCACATAAGGAGTTGGAATAGTAATACTATTATGCATAGGATTTGAAGTAGGAGGATTGATAAGCTTATAGTGAGTTGTATTTTGTTGAGAGGTTGGTTGAGAAAAATATTATGGATTTGCACATTTTTATTTTTTTGAGATGTAGAAGCTTGAGAAAACCGATTGTTAAAATATTTAGAAAGAAAAGTATTATTTGTGGAGGAAGAAGATTGTTTTTGTGTGGATTTAGTTTTAGTGGCCACAAAAATAGGTTTGTGTTGTGGTTCCATATTTGTTTGAGTTTGGGTGGTACCTAAGAAATGATCATTATGAGTGGCATGTTGTAATGGGGGATATTATAACTTACATACGTCTCTAGTTGTGGGTGAAGTTGGAAAGCTTATTCTAAAGCTGCTTCTATTGAAAAATCACCTCTCTTTAGTTGATATTCTATTTCAACTTTATTAGCAAGGGTAGACTTATTATGAGCTAGAAATTCATAGAAGTGTTGCACATATTCAAAATGAATGTCCCCTTGAGGTCCCACTTTAGGATCAAAAGGGTCAATTATTTCATCTTCTTCATTTTGTTCTATTTGTGCTACTTGTTCCTCTTGTATTTCTTCTATCTCTATTTTGGTATTAGGGTTTTCATTATATGAATCCCATTTAAAGTTGGTTACCACCTGTTTACCATTCCTTAAGGTTTTAGGCATCTTTTTTTTATGCTACTCCTAAGTTTTTTTTTTGTTTTAAATTAAATTAAAAAGGCTTGCTTACTAAGTATTTATAGAAAATTTAAATAATAGAACTAGGTGATTTACTCTTCTTGAAAGAGCTTATAGATGTCATTGATAGGCTCTAAATATTCTAGGTCCATAAAATATTCTTCGAACACAAAGTACTTTTTCAAAAGGTGAATGAAGTGAACAAGAGTAAGATTCTTAGTCCTAGAAGTAGGGGGTTGGAATTGAAGCTCATGGAAAAAGTCTTTGAAGAGGACTGCTCTAGGTGCTTTGTGATAGCATCTTTTTTTTCAAAGGTTATCTCCTTATATTCTAGGTTTTCTAGGAATTTGTGAACTTAACGATTCTTCAAAATAGCTTTCCTAAGGGTAGACTATGTAATGGATTCTAGCCCTCTTGTTTGCTAACCAAAATTCAAAAATTCTGTTAATTTTGAAATAAGGGGAGTAATAATTTGTGCCTAAAGCTTTAGTTATGTCAATCCTTTTAATTTTTTTCAATTATTTAGCCCTTCTCTTAACAAGATCAAAGTTTTACCACAAGTCTTCCAAACATTTCCTATTGTTCCTAAAAAGGATATTGACTTCTTTTTCTTTAAGTTACCTCCTAAGGTATATGAGTATGGAATATCTAACATTATTTTCCACCACTTCAAATTTTTCTCGACTTATCTCTTTTTTTCCAATAAAGCAAGGTAAATGTAAAAATATAAAAAAGGAAAAACAAAAGAAATCTCTTGTAACTACAAGTTTATTTTTGAATCGTTTTGCAAGTTGTAGGCCAAGTTGTCTTGTTTTCCAATTAATATTTCACTTGGATGCCCATATACAGATGCTTGGTGATTAAGTCGAAGCCATGATGGAGCTCAGGTCCTACCAGTCCTCACCCATATTCACCATGGGCAGTGATACACCCTCCAAAGAGGAATACGTGCTATTTTCCATGGCTAAGAAGGTTCTTGGAGCTAAAAATAAATAATTTTTGATTAGATTTTCAAGTTTTTTTGGTACATGTGAAAGGATAATCTCTTTTTTAAGGTCTGTAAGCCTTAACTGCATATCTTTTTATATTGAGACCAGTCAAAGCTGTTAAAAAAAACATGTTGTATGTAGTTCTTTTTAGGGGAATGATGTAATAAAAACAAAAAATGTGAATCATATTGAATTAAAAATAATTATCTTTTTATGTTCTTCTAATCTAAGCAAACATATTTTAATGACTTTTTTAGTTTTTTTCTTTCAAAAAATAAAGAAAAAGCAATAATTTCAAAATGATGACGTTTTCACATTGGGTTCACCAAAGAATGTAGACCCAAAATTTTTGCATCGATTTCCTTCAGGAAAATGGATCTAATCCTACAAGGGGGAGGAAAAATGATATTCCTACACCATGAATGAGAAGCACTTGATTTGTGCTCTCCTTGGTGTTTGTCGATAAATTAGGTGGGGTTCACTAGGAAACACTTCATGGCAGTTTTCATGCCTAGGTAGGGTGAGTTTTTTATGGGTTCTTTTATTTACATACACCTAGGGTTTAGCCAAATGCAGCTATACCTAACTATATGCACATAAAATCTCCATGAAACAATAGTATACAAATTAACTATAAATATTGTAAATTTAACTAAGATATAATGATTTTTAGTAGATATTGAAAGCAAAATATAAATTCTATGCTAACATACGTATACTCTCTTTTTTACTTTTTTTTGTGTTTTTCAACTAATATGATTGATGCAAAAGCAATGCAACTAACTTTATTGCTATTTTCTTTCTTTTTATTTTATGAGAATGCTTCTAAAATAGAATAGTACAAAATTAAAGTATGGAAAACTAAAAGGAATTCAGAATTAGATCCTTACCTGATCTGGATGTTTGCTATCATATGGATTCAAATATGTCTGAGTGATCTATTAGAGCAAATTTGAAAGAACAGAGCAAATTTGGATCTCCAAAAATAAATTCGAAAAAACAAAGCAATTATCCGAAAAATAAAAGGAATTCAAAATTAGATCCTTAACTGATCTAGATGTTTGTTATAATATGGATTCAAATATTTCAGATTGAATTTAGATCTATTAGAGAAAATTTGGAAGCACAAAATAAATTTGGATCTCCAAAAATGAATTCAGAAACAAAGAGCAGTTATCCAAATTTATTCAGATCCTGCAATTCCACAACATAACACTAATATTTGTGATTAGTGGTGAGGGATATTCTTAAGCCACTCCATGAGTAATGTGGCAGTCATATTCCCTTAGTTCCTTCAGTAAAGCGTAATAAAATAATTAATTGCTACATCTAATGCAAAAAAAATATGTATTTGATAAAAGATTATTAAACATTATAAAATGTAGCAAGGGATAAGTCTTATAAGGACCAAAATATAAAACATAAATCATTGTAATAAAATTGAGGCTAGGATTTTTCCCCTAGCATGTGTCTATGCAAATTTGAACTCTCCTAGTGAATTCAAAAGGTTTGAAATATGTTCAAACATACAATGGATAGAATTAGAAAATTGTAGAGCAATTTCAAAAGTCCTTAATTGAATTCAAATGCTCCAAAATTCATCTAAAACTTCTAAATTAGTGAATACATGCTAATAATCAAAACACATGGATCAATAATACTCATTTTCGTCTAAGCTAGTCTTTAGAATGATGATGGATAGTGAGATATCTTTAGAAAACTTGCAACAAATGCATGAAAATATTTTCTTCACCTATATTTCCTACAAAATCATCATTACCTTTCTTTCAAACTCACCTACAAATTTTAAGAATCATTGTCAATCAAGAAATAATCGAGGAGGATGAAGATAGGTCAATTTTATTAGGGAAATTTTAGAAATTTTCCAATCTGGGTGAATTCAAGCTGTTTCAAATTGAAAAAAAAATTGTGTTTACCTATATTGGATGTAAAATCCAAACAATATACCAATTTTAGGTGCACATTTAATTTGCATAAATTTGGACCATTCTGAATTTGTCAAAATCATCTAAATTTGCAATAAAAGGTAGAATAATAGGAGTAGGCTTTAATGAGCATGAAAATCAAGGTGGTCAGATGAAGGGGGAAGCTACGTTACTGAGGAGGTAAAACATTTTGCTAGGGAGTCTAGAAATTTTGAAAGTGTATAGTGACCCTCGATTTTATTGGATCTAGCCTTGGTGGTTTTGGCCTTGTATACTCTTTGTATTGTTTCATTTATGGTTGAGCAAGGAATTTTAATGGCTCTATGTTTTGTGGGTCCACATACTGAGTCTTCTTATTAGATTTGTTCAATATTTAAATACATTCCTTTTCCTTAGGTTCCTTGTCTATCATGAATTGCTTTGGGTCTATTAGAATATTGACTACTTAATTCTATGTCTTTTTTATCCTTTTCTTTTCATCGCTTTTGCTAACTAGGCTTGGTGTTGGTAGAACATACATGTATATTCATTATAGGGATCATTGCAAGACATGTACAATAACTTTTATGAGGAGCAAAAGTATATGACATCTCCTCTAGTTCATTATATGTAGCATTTTTTCATCCAACCACATTATTGTTAGAGACCTCCTGGTATTTGGTGATATAAGGAAACATCTTAGCCTAATAGCCCTCATATATCTTTTCTTCATTCTACATCTCTAGCATAATGAATTTATTATTTAGATTCTTCAATGCTACCATTAGCTCTAACAATTTTATGTTTTCTCTAGATTTTAGAGTTGGCAAGAGATAGAGAGAGAGAGAGAGAGAGAGATGGTGCAACAAACTTAGGCAAAGATATAGGTACCGTAATAGGAGCATATTGTCGCACAAATATCTTATTATGTAGGTTGTGCTAAGTCTAGGAAGAATTTCATAGTAACCTTAATATAAAGCTTATCAATTGAGATGAGTTCATTTTCTATAGTAATTGCATGAAAGACTTGAAAGAATCTCATCTCATTGGCTAACTAAATTTGGAGACCTATATCTGGGTCAAATGATCAAATGTAATATATGTATTCTTGAGTTGGAAAGGTATGATATTTTGAGAAATCCGCTTCCACATTTTTTTGAATCTAATATTGAAATCAGTAATATTTTCTTGTAGATTCCTTTAAATGGAGATGAATTAGATACAAAATAAAAATGGATATCTTACTTGGTTAAATTCTAAGATGAATAGTTTAGAAATTTGAGCCCATAAAGTAATACTATTATCATCAAGGGATCTATACTAGGTGAGAATTTTTCCTCTAAAATACATGGCTAAAAATCTTACCGTGAAATATTTATGTTGGATATTATGAATAGCAATGAGGGTGGCTACAACTTGGCAGTCCTCATAGGCAAATTTCTCAATTCCATAAAAATTTGGTAAAGCTTTAAGAGTAAACTAATGGATTTTATATATCTACAAGTAAGAGGAGACCATTATTATTCCACCTTGGGTATATTTGTCCAACATTATTTTTTTGGCAAGGACTATTAAGATATTTTCTAGGAAAGGCTTGCAGAGGAACACGACTTTGAAAGGAAAGAGAATTTTTGGATCCTCAAAATCCAACTTAAGAGTTACCCCTAATTTTAAATTTTGATGGATCTTGTGGAGCCATAGGTCTAGATTTTTTTATGGTTATGTCCGAGTCATGGTCATTTTTCTTTAAACTTGATGGCTTACAAAATTTTGCAATAAATGGTCATCATATTTCAAAGTTTTCCATTTTAAAAGTCATTTCTAATAGTCCTTTACAAACTTTATCTAGGTTAAAAGCATATCCTACCTTAAGGCCCTCAAAATTTTACTTTTACAAATTCATGAGTCCAAGGGTTTGAGTCCCTCAAAATTCCCTATGGTTCCTAAGGTCACCCCCTTATTAATTATCCCCTCATAAGACCCTAAGTCTAATTTTCATAATTTCAAAGTCTTAATATTAAGTCATAATACAAAATTTTCTCCCTTTTCATTGCATTTTAATATACAATATTCATGCTTAGGAGTTCCCCTAAAAAATAATGCTTTCCATCATCTATGGTTCATGAGTAATTGGCACATAAAATAAATTCCCCCTTTTTCTTTCTTTGCCCTTATCCTATAGCCTAATACAATAAAGTTTGTAAACCCAAATAGTTCTACCATTGTTAAGGTTTAATGTCACATTTCTAAATTTTTTGCCTAAGGTTTTCACCTACTCAAAATGGATTACTCAAATCCACTCGTTGAAATATCAGCTCTCACACCTAATTGGTTGAACAAATGAATGATCCAAATTCGTTCATTGAAGGTCAAGCATCTTAATTTTCTTGGTCCAAAAATGGATGACTCGTAACACATCATCTAAGAGGAGCATATGGCTTAGATTTTCTCACTAGAAGTTAGGTGCCTCAATACGATTGGTCAAAAAATTAATAATTGATATTTGGTCACCCAAGTTGCAGCACTTAAAGCCAATTGGTTTCCAGTATGAATGGTGTAGAATGCATCACATCAACATCGACATAAACCTCTAATTAGTCACATGGATGAGTAGAATATCTTATCCCACTGAAATTTGGGCACCTCAATACTATTGGCCCAAAAAATTAATGTCCCACAACACATCACTAAGAAAGAGTGGATGATCCAGATTTGCTTGATAAAATTTAGGTGCATCAACGTGATTGGTCCAAAAATGGATGGCCCAGAGTGTGCAACTATACCAAAAGTGGATGAACCTGATATACCCACTAAATTTCAAGCATCAACATTATATTAGTGGAAGATAAATATAAAGGACTTGTACCACTAAAGCACCTGGGTTATTAGGCTAAGTCAAACTTTATTCACCTAAAGCATAATAATCATGTTCTATTATCCCAAGTCCTAAGGCCTCCATAAACCTTAATATTTCATAAATTATCCTCCACTATTGAATTTTATTTCAAGGTCCCCAAGTTTATCATTATGATAATATTACATCATCCATTTGGGGGGTACTTTATCATGTGCCTGAACCCCTGTAATTTATTTTTTTAGGGGTCAAAAATACATATATTTTAATTCCCCCTTGCCTGCTCTAATTTCATAGTTGCGATATTATGTCCACCTTAGGAAATTATTGTTTTTATAATATCTAAGGGATTATCCCCATGAAAAATTTCATATTTCCCTAATGTCTAAAGTTCCTTATGTCTATGTGCCCCTTTCTATTAAAATTTGAGCACTTTGTCTATACACACCTAAGGTCATAAAAGAAAATTATGTCACATGGCACCAAAATATTCAGTCGCTATAATCCTAGTGCCTCAGTGCGATTGGACCAAAAATGAATGGCCCATATAGAATCATCAAAAAAGTAGTAGATAACCCAGATTTAAGTGCTAGAAACCTAGCACCTCAACACAATTGGACCAAAAATGAACAACTTAGAATGTGTCATTGCAAGAGAGGCAAACGAACCAAATTTAAGAAATGGAACCTATGCATTTAAATATAATTGGTTGAATAGATGAAAAAATTATAGAGCCTCACTAAAAAAGGGGTGATCAACATAGATTTTCTTATTACGACCCAAGTTCTAGCACCTGATTGGCGAAAAGAAATTGATAAAAGACTTGTACCCTGGCAAAAGAATTGTAAGTTCATTATTTGAATTTTTATAACGAATGACATCTATTTTTTTTATTCAAATACAAAAACAAAATTGTACCATGGGTCCAAAAAGTATTTTTTGAATGACACCTAAAATCCTTGATGAAAAATTTACTGCTCTAGAAGTGTTTAGCCTAATAGTCATAGTTAGTGGCATATTTAAGGGGCTTCCAAATAAAGTGATGAAACTAAAATGGCTAGCTATCTATCACATGTTTTAAAATAAGCATTGATGACACAAAAAAGATCAGTGAATATAAATTGAAGGCACACAGGCTGAATTATGATAATGAGTACATATATTTCTCAAATTTTATTGGGCACATGCCTTTCAACAACTAATATTAGATAGGAAAATTGGATTCAAACAATTTTATAGATAAATGACCAATTAAATAATGAACCAATCATAAAATTATAGTTTCACTACAAGTAATGTCAACATAGAAAGTAACGTGGTTGTTGTTGGGTGGCAGAAAGACAAAGATAGTAGTTGGAGATTTAATTACAAAGCATGCATAGAAACTTCTTGAGAGCAATATAAATGCCTGCTTGGCTTACCATTTAGTCACACCACGAATATATAGAGTTTTTAGAGTCATTATTTGTCACAGAGACCATTCTAAGACTAAAATCTCAACAAGTTTAATGGCTTCATCAAGTGTTGCTCCCAAATGTCCCATCGTTATGGAGAAAATTAAATGTTTTTAATGATGCATCACCATTTTCATAATATATGATTACCTTAAAAACAAAGTCTCCTTACAAAAATAAATATATAATAATGCAATTTGATGTAAGTCTACATCATCTTGCAATTGAAACAAGAAAATAAATATTTATATAATTCAAGAACATCTATATTTATTTTATAAGCCAAGAAGACTTAAGGTTAAAAAACATTTGAAGCTATATTGTCCTACATAACACAAGTCAAGAAAAAATACTAATAATTTTATGACTTAAAAACATTTAAGTAACTTATTAAAATTATCATCTAAAAATATAAATGTATTAGAAATATTTTAAAAAATTTCTTCTTTTGCTATTGATGAAAACAAGGTTCTAAAACGGTCTCATAACTTTTTATATAATAGTTGCATCAACAGACTTTGCACCACAAAAATTCAAATCATTTTGTATTTAAAATTGGTTTGGAATGGTTTGATATCTTTTACATCCTATTAAAATTACTTAAAAACATAAAATTGTATACAAAATGTAATATTTAGATCAAAACTAAACCTAAATAAAATTGTCATTACTAAACTCAATTGCACACAACCATATGTTAACCATCATAAGTTTCTATATCTAAATATTGCATGTTGTGAGACTCTAAAATTTTAATGCCTTCATTGTCGATGTAGTCCTTATTTGTCCCTTCTATTATTACTTTATATTTCTCATTTTATCCCAAATTTACCAAATCTCATGGAAGAGGATCTAGTGGGATCCACCTATTATCCTCTTCTCTTAGTGTTCCCTAATTTTCCAACCAATCAACTACTTTATTTCCTTCTCTATATGTATGAATTATTTCTACCTCCTCAAATTGTCTAATAATATGATAAACCTCTTGGATAATTTTACTTACATTCCAAATTAAATTATTCCTTCCTTTAAGACTATTGATTATATTCAATGAATCCCCTTCCACTACCAACTTCTTGATTTTCATATCTTTTACCAACTTGATTCCTTCATGTACTACTCTAGCTTCTACTACATGATTGGTTAGTACCCCATAGAACCTAACATATGCTCCCATTATAACTACCTATATATTCCTAATGACACCCCCCTCTTGCTTTCCCTAGGTTTCCCTTTGATGTACCATTAAAATTCAATTTCATCCATATCTCCTTTGGTTTTTTCATCTTAATTATTTTCTACTTATCTCTTATAGTCACTTTATTCCCTATTTTGTGCATGTCCACCATTTCCATGCTATATTTTCTACTTATTTATAATCTCTACCACTTCCTATTTTCATGACAAGGATATTGTCACTAATTCTACCATTAATACCCTTCACATTTCCATATATTGATCTTATTTTATTCCTAAAAATGCTCCTATTCCTCCATATCCATATTACCCAAGAAAAATGGAATGGTATTAAATCCCATATGGTATTTAGTTTCTTACCTTTGAATGGTCTCTCCCATTTTTGGATCTAGTCCAACATGTTGTCTAGCATCATCCAACAAATGTCAAATTCTTGTATTATCCTTGAGAAAACATTCATTGAACACTTGCATTATAGGAAGATGTGACTTATTGATTCTTCCTCTCTAATAATTATTAATTATTATTCTTCATTGAAATCTATTAATTATTTGGAATCCTCTCTATTAGTTATTAATTATTGTCTAGGGGGTTGGCCCTATTTCTTTCTAACCAGTTAATGTGGTGATGCAAGTCTAGTGGCATATTCCATGATTGAAATTTCATTCCACGTTAATACATGTATCTTTAAAAGGTTGTCCATACTTCATTTACACTTCATATCTAATTATTATTATGTTATCCTTAACTAATGGTACATTCTCCAGCCATGCATCCTCCCAAATATGCACTTTATCTCCTTTTTCAATTTTCCATTTTGTTCCTCTCCATAGGACCTCCCTACCTCTTACTATATGATTCCAAATTATTGATCCCCTACAAGGATCTTCAATTGTTAGGATTCTCTCTCTTTCATTGCTATCCATGTATTTACTCTTTAATATCTTCACCCACAATGCATAACTTTCTTGCGTTATTCTCCATCCCAATTTCACTACCAATACTTTATTCATAATTTTTGTACTTCTTAGTCCTAGCCTTCATTGTAGTCTTGGCCTATATACCCTTTCTCATGATACTAGTGCAATTCTATTTTAATCTTCTATTTAATGCCATGGAAATCTCTTTTGAATTCTTTCCATTGAATTTTCTACTTTACTTGGAATGTTGAATGATGAAAGGAAATTTGTTGGTATAGATTATAGAATGTTATTTAACAATTGCACTTTTCCCACTTGGCTTGGAGAGAACCTTTCAAACCAGTCATTTTTTTTTAATTTTATCCACTAATGGATCACTATAATGCTATTTATTATTCTTAATAATAGTGGCATCTCCATTGGAAGAGATTCTATGTTACATTCTAATATTTTGGATATTGTCCTTCGTTTATTCTCTAGTATATTCTCCAAGTTTATATTTTATTGTAAAGCTTGCTAATATAATTCCAAGATTATATTTATTCCTTTAATTTCCTTCATAGTTGCTATCCCCAATAGAATTGTGTCATCCACAAATTTTTGATGGATAATTTTCCCTATGGTTAAGCTTGGTCTTAGACTTAAAATCTCTCCTAATTTTTGTGTTACATTTATACATATATCCAATGCCTTATCCATTATAATGAATAAGTATAGAAATGAGGATCTCCTTACCTTAATACTCATTCAATTATGATATATACAATTGGACCACCATTTATTATAATAAATAATTGAAGGGAGGAAATACAATTTCTCACCTAAAATATTCACCTTCTATTAGATCTAAATTTGACTAAATTTTTTTTCTAGAGCTTCCAAAATACTTTCATGTCCAACTTTAATATCATTCCTTTCTTACCACTTCCTCATTTTGAAATTATGGTTTGTAAATTTACAATATTATATTCTGCCTAATTTATTGACCACTTTAATTATAATTTTGTGTATATTTTAAAATATTTCTTTGTCCACACTTTTTTCACAATAAATGTTATAAACAACCCCCAAAATCCCAAGGCATAACTAGCCAACCACATTACATACTAGTACCATGAAAAATTTCCATCTTCCTCTTCCTCTTCCTCTTATCCTCCTTGAGAATATGGAACAAAGTTCTTGGATCCACATTTGAAATTGAGTAGAACCCCATATAAACTAGGATTCCTTGAAAAATAATAGATATTGAATGTCCAAAACTGACCTCCTTCTGGTATTCTTCCACAGAGCTTGTTGTTTGACACAATAAAAAATGCCAAAGAATGAGCTTGTAACATTTCATTTGGAATCTTGCCCTGCAATTTATTACAGGAAAGATCTAGTGATTCTAACTGCCTCAGTATTCCAAAATGTTCCTAGATAAATTGAGGGCATGTAGGCCTTTAAGTTCTCCAATTTTTGGAGGAATGAAACCTGATAGTTTATTTCTAGAAAGATCAATGCATGTTATCAATAACAGGACATAATTGACATACACCCAATCCTATTTTTGGTGGTCACCTAGATGTCTTCTTTGTAATATAAGACAAAAATGTTAGAATCATTCAAAAATTTTATTTTCTCCTCCATAATGGATTTTAGTTTCCCTAGCTCTGGTGGGATGCCACAAATCAAACTGTTATATGAAAGATCTAAAACATGAAAACTTGAAAGATTTCCTAGTTCATGTGGAATGCATCCCTGGAATTGATTTGATTTTAAGATAAAAATCATAAACTCAGGAAAATGTGCTAACCATACTGGTATCTTTCCAAACAAGGAATTATTACCTTCTAAAATAGGCAACTTGGAATAATTTTTTAGACTAGGTGGCCAATTTATCCTTATCATGTTGTCATTGGAGTGTAATGTTTTATATTCTTCAAGCCTTCCTACTGTAGATGAAATATTTTCTTCCAAATGAGTGTTTGCCAAATTCAATCTTTGCAAAGCCGAGCAGTTGGTTATGGTTGATGGTATTTTACCATACAATGCGTTATTTGAAAGATCCAAAACCTCCAGTTGTTGCAGATGACCAATGGAAATAGGAATACCACCACTTAAATTATTTTCAAAAAATAAAAAGAATAAAATATTAGAAAGTAGCATTCTAATTTCCATTAGGATAACAGTTGTGAATTAGTTTTGAGATAGGGCCAACACTCCAAACTCTAACGATTGCACTGAGGCAATAGGAAGAGAACTTGTCAAGATGTTGTTATACAAATCTTAGTTGGAAAAGGAGCATCTTTTGGATATGTTCAAACTAGATAGAACTTGACCTTCCAAGCTATTGAATGTCTGGTTAAGATATAACCACTCATATTCTCCAACCCAAGTTGGAATGTTCCCAAAATAATCATTATTCCAGAGATCCAAATATTGTAGTTGATATTATGTTGAAAGGAATGGAGGGATTGTACATTCAATATTACATAAATCTAAACACAAATGGTTATAATAAATTTGATGCATCCATTCAAATAGGGATGAATACAAGTACTATTTTGAAAGAAGGAAATAGAAGCGTTGCCTTGTAAATTGTTATATGACAATGCAATTTGATCAAGATAGAAAAATGAGTTGGCACTAAGATATAAAATTTGAAGGTCAAAGAGATAGCCACAAGAAGACCAAATTTCTCAATGATTTGGCATGAAGATCTAAAATTTGAAGGGTAGAGATATTACCAATGGAGGGAATATGGCCTTCAATATTCATGTAATGCGACCAAAGATCACTAAGGGAGGAAATGTTACCAATTCAAGGTGGTATACTTCTTGATATATTTGACCTTCATAGCAAAAGTATATTAATCCATGACCATTCTATTAGAAAATTAAACCACATTTGACACCATCTGACAAATTTTATCTTCTACGTCAATCCCTAGATTATGTTGTACCCGTATTATTATCGATAGCTCATGATTTGACTATAGTTGTTTGAGAAGTTTTGAGCACCATGCTTTTCATTTAATGCATGTCAGTATGTTGGTGAGTCTTTCCTACCTTTCCCTCCTTCCCTGACTCTATATATGAGTTCATGATATTTATTTTGAAAGTGAGTAAGAGTGAAAGAGGAGATAGTTAGAGGAGAAGAAAACCTGAAGGAGGACTTTGAAGAGTGAGGAGGTGAAACTACAACTTTCACACACTCCCATTTGAGTTTAACCTACAACAATGTTTGTAGATGTTTGTGTAAAGCTTTTGGATAAAGAAGCATCCGATGAAAGGTTTTGTCTAAAGCATTGTAAAACTGCAATCACAGTATATTTATGTTTTTGTTAATATAAGAAATATATTTGTGTATTTTGAAGCTTTCGCATGATATAAATATATTATGTTTTAATATTTCCCATTTTATGGCAAAAATATCTTAGCGAGCCCTAAAATAACTTGGGTAGAGGTTTACTTGGTAGAATTTATAACTTGATCTTCAATAAAATATTTTGTTTGAACCTAACAAGTGGATGATAGTAAAACCCCACCCAAGTGTTGCTTAATCAAATTTTTTTCCCACTCGTCGGGTAGGATTTTTAAAAGACAAGTTGGAAGGACATAAGATAAAGTCCCACCCAAGCCTAGGCAGTACTTACCAAGTCATGTTTGGGTGGACTTTCAATTAAACCCCATACAAAATAATTCCACCATCCACCATAAGTCTCCCAAATCATCTTCTTGATATCCTTCTACCTTGATATTTCAATTCCTTTCTATATCGTGCTCCCATAATCCTATCCACCCATCGATATTTCAAATTGGTATTAGATCTAGTGCCTACTCATGGAAGATAAGAAGCAATGGCTTTCGGTAGCAATTTCTTGTAGTTGCAGATTCGATGATTCAATGGTAATAACTATGATTACTAGAGCATCCATATAAAGAATATATTTGGGTATTAGGAGCTATGGGACTTGGTGGAGAATGAATATCTAGATCCTGTAGATGCAACATCATTGAGTGCTCTCTCCCAAGTAGAGTCAGATCTATTAAACGAGAACCAAAAGAAGAATCATAAGGCATTATTTCACATAATGCAAGTAGTTGAGCAGACTATATTCTCGAGAATATTAGTAGAAACCAAATCAAAGGATGCAAGGGATATTTTAGCTAGATCCTTCTAGGGCACCAATAAAGTGAAAATTTTGAGGTTACAGATGCTGAGAAGGTAGTTCAAAAATCTATAGATGAGTGAATCAGAGTCTATGAGTGACTTATTTACTTGGAAAATGGGTATCATAAACCATATGAGTTTAAATGGTGATAACATTGATAACTATAGAATAGTGGATAATATACTAAGGAACCTATCAGCTAGGTTCAAGTCAGTGGTGATAGCAATTGAAGAATCAAGGGATTTGACAACCTTTTTTTTAGACGAGCTCATGGGTTCTATACAAATACTTAAGTAGAGGTTGAGCCTATAATCTCAGTCCTCATTAGAGCAAGCATTCAATATGTAGATCTCATTATGATATAAAAATAGAAGAGAATATTCCCACTAGTCCACCTCAAGTTCTCAAGGAGGAATAAGATAGAGTAATAGAGGAAATTGTGGAAGAGGTCACAAGAGAGGAGGAAGGTAAAAATTAAATTAATGTTAGACCATATACAACTTCCATAAATTAGGAGGAAGAGGCAATGACAAATTTCAACAAGGTGGATCAAACTAGAGGTATGATAAAGCAAAGGTCCAATGTTATTACTACAAGAAATCTGGTCATTTTAATGAGTGCAGAAAGAAGTTTTCCAAGGATAATAAGAATCAATACCACTACACAAATGAAAATAATAATACAAAGTGTAGATATGTATGTGATAATTTGTTGTTAACTTAAAGTACTAAATAAGAGATCCAAAATAATACCTGGTATCTTGATATTGGGTGTAGTAACCATATGTCTAGGAATAGAGAGATGTTATCATAGTTGGTTGAAACTGAAGAACATGAGCTTATACTGAGAGGGGGGCTGAACAGTCTAAGACAATTTTTTTTACATTTCAATCCATATGATATCATCAACAATATTAAAGTAGTAAGCATTCCATAAAACATCACACTCACCCAATGTGGGATAATCCACGGAGAAAATATTCCTTATAAATTTTCTCAATAAAATATTTTGGGAATCAATTCCCTATTACAAATTTTATGGACTTCTATCCAAAGGAGACACTAATTCCTTTGCTATAACTGATGTAAATCTATCCATAGGAGAACTCTTTATCCTCTACTTTGGCTGGTGTTCTTCTAGAAGACTTCTACCCCCACTACACTACCTTATGGATCTCTCTCCATAAAAGACCTATGTCCTCACTACCATGGCTAATGGATCTCTATCCATTGGAGACTATTTTCTTCTGCTCTATCACCTATAAATATTTCTCTCAACACTACTCAATCTCTACCTCAAATTTGCACTAAACATTATGCTCTATCTAGTACAAATATACTATAACTCTATCTCTAGTCTAGCACAAATCTTCTCATAAATCTACACCAAATTCTATCCTCAAGGCTTAACACAAAGCTTGATCAAATCTGCCAAAATCAGACCTCAAATATACCCTCAAGCCTTAAGACAGAGCTTGATCAACTATGCCAAACTCTGACCTAAAATCTGGTCTCAAGCCTTAATACAAAGCTTGATCAACTCTACATAGATTTGTACCAAACTCTATCCCAAGTGTAGTACAACTCTACTTACAAGTCTTCACCAAGACTTGCTCAAATTTATCTTCAAGTCTTCACCAAGACTTTCTCAATCATAAACACACTCAATTCAACATTCAAAAATTATCTTTTATATTCAAAAAGAAATAAAAACTTCATAGAAGTACCTTAGCACAATGGAAATCAAATAACAAAGATGAAGTAGAAGCACAAGCGATCAACGCAAAAAGGGAACTTCACAACATAAGAACAAGAGAGACTGAAATGAAAGGGAAAACTCCAAAAACTTGTTTTGCACCTTAAGTGCTCATCAGTTTGGATGATGAACAAACATTACAATCCATCCTTTTTATATAGATTTATCAAGCCAGTGGGTGTCCTAGCCGACATGCCACATGGCGAGAATCAAGAAAAATAGACTGTTACCTTGGAATATGCCAAAAAAGGCAATGATTGCCAAGGATAATAGTTGAAAGTGCCTTAAAACATTAAAAAATGCTCCTCGGTATGTGCACCCATGAATACAAGGCATTGATTGTCGAAAAGAGATGTTACAAACAATTCTAAACTTCAAACTCATTTTTGAGGGGTCTAGAGGCCCTAAAAAGGGCCTATTACTTTCATAACCCAATGGGTTTCATCCGTCACCATAGAAAAATTTATAAGCTTTCCAATGCTTCAGACGGTTCGAGAATCGAAGTCCTGTAGCAAAAGTTATGGCTGATTGAAGTTGGGCTGGGTTCTCACGACCCGACTGCGACATAGAAATTTCTTCATATTTTTGCTATTTTACCAAAAGATGATGCCACAACCGATATGGGAGTGCTGAGGGTCTTTGCTCCATTTTTTGTATAGAGGTCCAAGCACATTTTTGTTTAGATGAAGATCATAGGCAAACTGGCAGTTGTATAGCTTCATCAGAACTGGGGGAGATTTCTTTATACCTGGTTGTCTTAAAGAGATCTTTTAGAATATTTTCTAGAGCAGTGTAAGCCGGTGTTGAAACTCTACTTGGGCAAAGAGTGGAAATATGAAACGGTATGGGAAGCCTCGGGCTCTCAACCTATGAAAAAATTGATGTTTCATCTTTTTGAATCCTTCACCATTCGCCTCTATGACAAAAAACATGTTGAGTTCACAGACTATAATGGATTTTTTATAGTGGGGTGGATGGAATGAAAAAAGAGATATATTGATACACATTCATTGGTTTCTGGTATAGTTTAGTAACCAGACAACCTGGAAAAATCATGGAGGGTGGTTTGACCACCAAAATATCTAGGATGTTAACTTCAGAAGTGGAAATGGCAGTAGTGATGTTGATGCTGGGATAAACAGAACCATAAGCATCAAGAAAATCTTGAATACTCTCATTAGTACCATTCCAAAATTCAAAAGAATCATAAATATATCATTTATACAAGCAAATATTTTCTTAAATAGATGGAAAAATATTGAAAACTTGCAATTTCAAGTAATAGAGAAACAGACAGACATAGAAAACTGCAAAATTTCTCTCCATTATTGTACCTATTTTCTTCCTGTAGATCTTACCATCAAATTCTAGATAATGTCTGTTCAGGACTAGTTTTGCAAGTTCGAGGATCAACTGGACCAAACCTGGCTTGAACCTCCCTGAGATGAAGTGTTGAAGAGCGGTCAATCCTGCTACTATAGGAATGCTTGGGTACAGGCTTTCAACATCAAAGGTGAACAAAACACAGCTTGGAGGGAAATCTCTTTCATGAAGGATTTTCATTAGGCTTAGAGAGTCTTGTAGATGATTTGGCTGCTCCAGGAGAATGGGGAGAAGCTGGTGGTGAATCCATTTGGAAACAGGCTCCAACATATAACCACAATGGGATTAGATGGATCTACCCTTCATAGGTTGTTTTTGGACCTTTGGAATGAGGTAGAAAGTACAAACTCAAGCAATGATGGGGTTATTTTGAAGAATATAATCCACTATTTTTTGATCGAGGAGAATAATTCTTTGTGCATTTTTAACAATGGACTCTAAACTAGAAAAAAGAGAGTTACAAGGAACAAAAATAACCTCTTGGTAATCTTCTAGATCTAAAAGTTGTCAGATCCGTTCTTCCAGGTACCATACCTTTCTGAGAATAGTGAGGCTGAGATTTTTGTCAATAGGTCTGATGAAAATAGAATCATCAGATCTAAGAGAGTGCAAGACTCTTGCCAGATGCTTGGGAAAGGGAGGCTAGAAGATATTCAACTCGATGCTTTCCATCATTAAGAAGATCCAGCAGGGGTTGGTATTTCACATTAGGTTCCCATGCAGAATTTGAAATACAAAATGAAGAGTAGGTAAGTTCTTTCCAGTTGGAGATGTTCCTTTATTTTGGACCAAAAAACCATCGGATCTTGAGAAGCCTAGAAAAAATAACATACTTCACATGAAAATCATCATGGACCATGGGAGGTGGGACAGGGATATATTTCAATCCTAGCCCAAGAAGCTCTTTTTTATGTTGCTGTGAGAGGTCTATCAGAGAAATTATGAACAACATTTGTGATCATGCCATAAACAACATCTACATTAATCTTGTTGAAGAAGAGCAGGCATCTATCGATAGGACTAAAGATGGCACTCCAACGATTTAGTAGCAGTTTACATCATCACCATGAGGACGGCCTTGGGTCTACTACAATCTTGGACCTGACTGTCTGGGAAAAAATCTCATAGATTTCTGATTCGTTTGAGAACCAGATCCTTGGAAAGTTCCACCAGAGCCCCTTCGTGACTACTGCTACGTAGGAGGTATGAATTCTTTCTCTAGTTGTTGCTAGCAAACTTTTCTTTTGGATCAATCTCGTGACCCATTTTTTTATTGAGATTATTGGTTTTGTCTGTTGGGATGATTTCGTTGTTGTTGTTATTGGCCTGACTATTGAGGTTGTTGTTGTTGTTGCTATATGCTATGGGAATAGCTCTGACTCCTATTACTTCTCCTTTGATTTTAGGGCGAGGGATTACGAAATTTGGATCAAGAGTAAATGATAATATTTGTGACAAGTTTTCTAAGCTCTTGGATCTCAAAAAAGAGTGGAGCACACTTCTTTTTGATGAGGGATGCCATCGAGGTGTTGGCTTCATCCATGATAGTATCTTGTTGTTGTTTCTCAGCAGGTTTTCAAGTGTCGGTTGCACCTTGTTGGACCTGACAATCCACACATAGTTCCATTTTGAGAGAGCTGGCCTTCATAGTACAATCTTCCATGATTTGCAATTTCCAATAGGATGCAATCTCAAAATCTAAAATGAAAGTCATTTTTCTAAATATTTGCTCTACTTGTGCATCGAGTTGTGTGACAATGACATCCTTTTGAACCTTCAAGCTCTCAAGTAATTTCTTTTCTATTGAAAGATATACTTCTGAACATGCTTTCTAGAAATTCAAGGTGAGCTCAAAAAATTTCTTGTCCATCTCTTCCTAAAGAGTAGGATCTAGAATCTGAAGGCTTGGAGGCTTCATGCACAAACTGTTTGGCATGGTGCCCTCGTCGATGCCTTTCTAGATTTTCATGATGAAGGTCTTAGTTTTGTGGACCTTGATGAACATAGATCTAAAGGTTTCCCAAAATTTCAAGCTGAGATCTTTAAGATTCTATGACAGTTTTGGAATATCCCTTGAGGGTTGCAACACTTTAGGATAAGAAGAGCAAGACTTTGTTTGAGTGCATTATACACATTAAGTGAAAGGTTTAATCCTCGAAAGCAACATACTGGGCCTCTTTTGAGTGGATCTTGTGGATTCCATAATAGGAGAGCCTTCGCAAAATAAATGGGGATCCTCTTCCAAATTTTGGATAACTAGGGCAATGTGCAACATCATACTGAAAAGATAACTTTTATATTCAAAAAGAAATAAAAACTTCACAATAATACCTTAGCGCAATGGAAATCAAATAATGAAGAGGAAGTAGAAGCACAAGCGATCAATGCAAAAAGGGCACTTCACAACATAAGAAAAAGAGAGATTGAAATGAAAGGGAAAACTCTGAAAATGCATTTTGCACCTTAAGTGTTCATCAGTTCGGTTAATGATAAAACATTACAATCCATCTAGTTTATATAGATTTCTCAAGCCAGTGGGTGCCCTAGCCGAAATGCCACATGGCGAGAATTAATAAAAATGGACCTTTACCTTGGGATATGCCAAAAAATATAGTGATTACCAAGGATAACGATCGAAAGTGCATTAAAACATTAAAAAAATGCTCCTCGAGGTGTGCACCCATGAATACAGGGCATTGATTTTCGAAAAGAGACATTACAAACAATTCTAAACTTTAAAACTCATTTTTGAAGGGTCTAGAGGCCCTAAAAAGGTATTGTTGCTTTTGAAACCCTATGGGTTTCATCTGTCATTGTAGGAAATTTTATAATCTTTCCAATGCTTCAGACGGTTCGAGAATCAGAGCCTTGTAGCAAAAGTTATGGCTGATTGAAGTTGGGCTGGGTTCTCACGACCTAGCTACGACATAGAAATTTCTTCATATTTTTGTTTTTTTTCCAACATATGATGCCACGACCTATATGGGAGAGCTGAGGATATTTGCTACATTTTTCATAGAGAGGTCCAATCACATTTTTGTTTAGACGAAGATCACGAGAAAACTGGCACTTGTACAACTTCATCAGAACTAGGGGAGATTTATTTAGACCCGGTTGTATTAAAGAGATCTTCTAAAATATTTTTTGGAGCAGTGCAGGTCGGTGTCGAAACTCTACCTAGGCAAAGAGTGGAAATAATAAATGGGACAGGTAGCCCTGGGATCTCAACCTATGAAAAAATTGATGCTTCATCTTTCTAAATCCTTCATCATCTGCCTCTTTGACCAAAAACCTGTTGAGTTCATTGACTATAAAGGATTTTTTCTAGTGGGGTGGATGGAATGAATAGAAAGGGATATATTGATACACATTCATTGGTTTTTGGTATAGTTTAGTACCTAGACAACCTGGAACAGTCATGGAGAGTGGTTTGACCAACAGAATATCCATGATGTTAACTTTAGAAGTGGAAATAGTAGTAGTGATGTTGATGTTGGGATAAACAAAACCATAAGCATCAAGAAGAGCTTGAAGACTCTCATTAGTACCATTCCAAAATCCAAAAGCATCATCAATATATCATTTATACAAGCAAATATTTTTTGAAATAGATGGAAGAATATTGAAAACTTACAATTCCAAGTAACAAAGAAATAGACAGGCATAGACAACTACAAAATTGTTCCCCATTGGTGTACCTTTTTTCTGCCTGTAGATCTTACAATCAAATTCTAGCTAATGTCTGTTCAGGACCAGTTCTACAAGTTTGAGGATCAACTGGACCAAACCTGGCTTGAACCTCCCTAAGATGAAGTGTTGAAGAGTGGCCAATCTTGCTGCTATAGGAATGCTTGGGTACAAGATCTCAATATCAAAGGTGAACAGAATGCAGCTTGGAGGAAAATCTCTTTCATGAAGGATTTTCATTAGGCTCAGAGAGTCTTGTAAATTATTTGACTGCTCCAGGAGAATGGGGAGAATTTGGTTGTGAAGCCATTTGGAAACAGGCTCCAAAATATAACCGTAATAGGAGCATATAGGTCTACCCTTCATAGGTTGTTAATGGACCTTTGGAATGAGGTAGAAAGTATAGACTCGAGCAATGATGGGGTTCTTTTTTAGAAGATAATCCACTATTTTTTGATCAAGGGGAAGACTTCTTTGTGCATTTTTAACAATGGACTCCAAGCTAGAAAAAATAGAGTTCCAAGGAATAGAAATAACCTCTTGGTAAACTTCCAGATTTGAAAGTTGTCTGATCCCTTCTTCTAGGTACCATGCCTTGTTGAGAATAGTGATGCTGAGAATTTTGTCAGCAGGTCTGATGAAAATGGAATTATCAGATCTAATAGAGTGCAAGGCTCTTGCTAGATGCCTAGGTATGGGAGGCTAGAAGATACTCTCCATGGTAGCAAGTTGTTGTTCAACTTGATGCTTTTTGTCATTAAGAATATCCAGAATGGGTTGGTATTTCACATCAGGTTCCCATGAAGAATTTGAAATATGAAAGGGAGAGTAGGCATATTTTTCCCAGTTGGCGATGTTCCTTCCTTTTGGACCAAAAAACCACCGAAGCTTGAGAAGTCTAGAAAACATAACATAATTTACACGAACAACATAATGGACCATGGGAGGTAAAATAGGGATATATTTCAATCCTAGCCCAAGAAGTTCTTATATTCAAAAAAAAAATAAAAACTTTGCAGCAATACCTTAGTGAAATGAAAATCAAATAACGTAGAGGAAGTAGAGGCACAAGCGATCAATGTAAAAATGGAACTTCACAACATAGGAACAAGAGAGAATAAAATGAAAGGGAAAAATTCAAAAATATATGTTGTAAAATGAGCAGCTTTTGGATCAGTAGTACCTTTGTGAATTGGTTTTGAGATAGGGCCAACACTCCCAACTCTAACGACTGCACTGAGGCAATAGGAAGAGAACTTTTCAAGATGTTATTATACAAATCTAAGTTGAAAAAGGAGTAGCTTTTTGATATGTTCAAACTAGACAAAACTTGACCTTCCAAGTTATTGAATGAAAGGTTAAGATATTGCCACTCATATTCTCCAATCCAAGTTGGAATGTTCCCAAAAAAATGTTGTTCTAGAGATCCAAATATTGTAGTTGATATTGTGTTGAAAGGAATGGAGGGATTGTACATTCGATATTACATAAATCCAAACACAAATGGTTATAATAAATTTGAGGCATCCATTCAAATAGGGATGAAGACAAGTACTATTTTGAAAGAAGGAAATAGAGTCGTTGCCTTGTAAATTGCTAGATGACAATGCAATTTCATCAAGAGAGAAAAATGAGTTGGCACTAAGATATAAAATTTGAAGGTCAAAGAGATAGCCACAAGAAGACCAAATTTCTCAATGATTTGGCATGAAGATCTAAATTTTGAAGGGTAGAGATATTACCAATGGAGGGAATATGGCCTTCAATATTCATGTAATGTGACCAAATATCGCTAAGGGAGGAAATATTACCAATTCAAGGTGGTATACTTCTTGATATATTGGACCTTCATAGAAAAATTAGATTAATCTATGACCATTCTATTAGAAAATTAAACCACATTTGACAGGTTTTATCTTCTACGTCAATCCCTAGATTATGTTGTACCCGTATTTATTATAGATAGCTCATGATTTGACTGTAGTTGTTTGAGAAGTTTTGAGCACCATGCTTTTCATTTAATGCATGTCAGTATGTTGGTGAGTCTTTCTTGCATTTCCCTCCTTCCCTGACTCTATATATATGATTTCTTGATATTCATTTTGAAAGTGAGTAGGAGCGAAAGAGGAGATAGTCAGAGGAGAAGAAAACCTGAAGGAGGACTTTGAAGAGTGAGGAGGTGAAACTACAGCTTTCACACACTCCCATTTGAGTTTAACCTACAACAATGTTTTCAAATGTCTATGTAAAGCTTTTGGATAAAAAAGCATCTGATGAAAGTTGTTGTCTAAAGCATTATAAAAATGCAATCACAGTATATTTATGTTTTAGTTAATATTAGAAATATATTTGTGTATTTTGAATCTTTCGAATGATATAAATATGTTATTTTTTAATCTTTCCCATTTTATGGCAAGAATATCTTAGCAAGCCCTAAAATAACTTGGGCAGAGGTTTACTTGGCAGAATTTATAACTTGATCTTCAGGAAAATATTTTGTTTGAACTCGTCAAGTGGATGATAGTAAAACCCCACCCAAGAGTTTTTTAATAAAAGAATTTTCCCACTCCTCGGATGGGCTTTTTAAAAGCCAAGTTGGACGGACATAAGATAAAGTCCCACCCAAGCCTCGGCGGTACTTGCCAAGTGAAGTTTGGGCGGACTTTCAATTAAACCCCATCCATAATAATTTCACCGTCCACCCTAAGTCTCCCATATCATATTCTTGATATCCTTCTACCTTCATTGCTCTTGTTGCATCTTGTTTTATTCTACCCAATTCATTTATTTTTCATGCTCCAATAATCCTATCCACCCATCTATATTTCAAATTGGTATTAGAGCTAGTGCCTACTCATGGAAGATAAGAAGCAATGGATTTCGGTAGCAATTTCTTGTAGTTGCAGATTCCATGATTCAATGGTAATAACTACGATTACTAGAGCATCCATATAAAGAATCTATTTGGGTCTTAGGATATATGGGACTTTGTGGAGAATGACTATCTATATCCTGCAGATGCAACATCGTTGAGTGCTCTCTCCCAAGTAGAGTCAGATCTATTAAAGGAGAACCAAAAGAAGGATCATAAGGCATTATTTTACATAATGCAAGCAATTGAGGAGACTATTCTCGAGAATATCAATAGCAACCAAATCAAAGGAGGCATGGGAAATTTTAGCTAGCTCCTTCTAGGGCATCAATAAAGTGAAATGTTTGAGGTTACAGATGCTGAGAAGGGAGTTCAAAAATCTACATATGAGTGAATCAAAATTTATGAGTGACTTATTTACTCGAACAATGGGTATCATCAACCATATGAGGTTAAATGGTGAGAACATTGAGAACCATAGAATAGTGGATAATATACTAGGGAGCCTACCAGCTAGGTTCAACTCAGTGGTGATAGCAATTAAAGAATAAAGTGATTTGACAACCTTTTTTTTAGATGAGATCATGGGTTCTCTACAAACACTTGAGTAGAGGGTAAGCCTATAATAGCAATCCTCATTAGATCAAGCATTCAAGATGCGGGTCTCATTATGAGATAACAATAGAAGAGAATATTCCCACTAGTCCACCTCAAGTTCTCAAGGAGGAATAAGATAGAGTAATAGAGGTAAGCATGGAAGAGGTCACAAGAGAGGAGGAAGGTAAAAATCAAATTAATGTTAGAACATATACAACTTCCATAAAGTAGGAGGAGGAGGCAATGGCAGCTTTCAACAAGGTGGATCAAACCAAATGTATGATAAATCAAATATCCAATATTATTACTACAATAAATCTAGTCATTTTAATGAGTGCAAAAAGAAGTTTTGCAAGGATAATAAGAAGCAATCCCACTACACAAATGAAAATAATAATACAAAGTGTAGAGATGTATGTGAGAATTTTTTGTTAAGTTGTAGTACTAAAGAAGAGATCCAAAATAATACCTGGTATCTTGATATTGGGTGCAATAACCACATGTCTAGGAATAGAGAGATGTTCTCACAGTTGGATGAAACTGAAGAACATGAGCTTATACTGAGAGTGGGGCTGAATAGTATAAGACAATTCTTTTTACTTTTCAATCCATATGATATCATCAACAATATTAAAGAGAAGCATTCCATAAAACATCACACACATGAGAGACATGATTTAACGTGGTTCACCCAATGTGGGCTACTCCATGGAGAAAATATTCCTTATAAATTTTCTCAATAAATTATTTTAGGAATCAATTCCCTATTACAATGTTTATGGACTTCTGTCCAAAGGAGACACCAATTCCCTTGCTATGATTCATGGATATCTATCCATAGGAGAACTCTTTCTCCTCTACTCTGGATGGTGCTCTTCTAGAAGACTTCTACCCCCACTACATTGGCTTGTGGATCTCTCTCAAGAGAAGACCTTTGTCCTCACTACCATGGCTAATGGATCTCTATCCATTGGATATTGTTGTCCTCTTCTCTATCACCTCCAAAGCTTACTCTCAACTCTGCTCAATATCTATCTCAAATCTGCACTAAACACTATCCTCGATCTAGTACAAATATACTCTAACTCTATCTCTAGTCTAGCACAAATCTGCTCATAAATCTGCACCAAATTCTATCCTCAAATCTATCCTCAAGCCTTAACACAAAGCTTGATCAACTCTGCCAAACATAGACCTCAAAAGCAAACGTCCAAAGTCTGACCTAAAATCTATCCTTAAGCCTTAACACAAAGCTTGATCAACTCTACCTAGATTTGCACCAAACTCTATCCCAAGTGTAGTACAACTCTACTTTCAAGTCTTCACCAAGACTTGCTCAAATTTATCTTCAAGTCTTCACCAAGACTTTCTCAATCATAAACACACTCAAACCAACATTCAAAAGTTATCTCAAAGGTACTTAATTTGTTTTGCTATTCTAGCACAAATGATTCTCTCTCTTTATCCCAAAACTTCTCAAAACTCATTTAACAATAACACCCTAGATTTTTCTCAAAAATCTATCTCAAGGATTTCCAAATCATTTAACAATAAGATGCACAAAACTTGCTTATACATTTCCAACAATGTTTATCACCAATCCTTTTCACTCCACCTTATATTTCATACAATTATTTCAATAATTCTAAACAAAATATAATGTACCCATACCTTTTTGCTTTGATGGAGATATGTCTTCAAAACTTGTATTACTTACAACCAAATCCTTTTGCCAATTCTAGGTTAGATAGCAACAGTCTATCTCAAAATCTCCACACAAATATTCACCTCAATAATTATTTCACCATACAAGAAATACAATAAAAATGTCAAGTCACAAATACACCTTATTACTCCTTCTTTAAATACATATTCAACATAAAAAAAAAATAAAGTTCCTTGTTTAGACTTTATAATCTCCTTCACTTTCAAAATAATATTCAACACACATCAAAATAAAGTTCCTTTCTTACACCTTATAATCTCCAATACTTTATTTATTTTCTAAGCACCCAAAATAAAATATTTAATCAACAACCCTTATGACTCCCTAAAAAATTTTACACATGCCCTTTTTAATATCACGTGGCCTTAAAAATAACTTTCCACTTTCAAAAACCTTTGGCAAATTTAATTCAAGAATCACATACCTTAATTGTTGGCCCATGAAATAAAAATATTGCACATGTCTCAACGACCAGTGCCCAAAATCGAACCCATGACCTAAGCTACCACTATACCCTAGCCCAATGCTAGGCTACCACCTATGCTACATGCCCGCATGTGAACCAAAAATATGCTCTGTCCTATACAAATTCTGTTGCTCACGCATTTCACCAAAAACCAAAAGGCTCTTTTCTCCTTTGCAAAAACCAATTGTGTGGGATTAAAGACTGAGACCAACCCTTCACAAGCACCTTAGCAATGTTCCAACTACCATCTGTGCTAGCCAACACTTTTGAATTATCTTCGCACTCTAATAAAATTTAAAAGCAACTCTACCTCCTTTTTTAAAAACTCATGAACGTCTTCTCCCTTTCGAAAATGGAGCGCATGAATTATATTATCACATGGGCATTCGAATTAGTTAGACTTTGGAAATGAAAAATCATTTCCTTTAAATACTCTTGCCTTTGGATTAAAACACGTTGACCCTCCTTTGAATTTGAATTTAAATTCAAATTGAAACTTTGAACTTTGGAACTTTGGCGCCATTAATTATTTAAATTAAAATTTTAACCTTAGGTTAAAATATTTTAATTTAAATAAATTAAAACCTTTGCCAACCTTTATAACTTTCTCAATGGACCTTATCAGGGATATCTTTTTAATGATTTATGGACCTTGTTATTTTTCACCTCTTCCTTTTGCCCAAATATTATAATATTAAATATTATAATAATATTATTTCTTTTTAAGCTGCTTCTCTTTTCTTGGGTCTTCAACCTTTTTAGCCTCTTTAGGCATATAATATTTAAAATAAATATTATACCCTTTTTCTTTTAACAACTTCCTTGCCTTTTGGAGAAATCAACCTTTTGACCTTAATGACAACAAAACTGGACATCAAACCTCTTGACATCAATGACAACAAAACTTGCTCAAATTTCCAACAATCTCCCCCTTTGTCATTGATGGCAACCCATTTTTCTTTAAGCATTCATTTTACTTTTTTCAATTCTGCTCCCATTAAGAAACAGCTCCCCTTGACTGAATGCTCTCCCCCTAACTCAAATCTCTCCCCCTTTGACATCAATGGAAAAGGGACTCCTTTGGGGCTAAAGATAAGACTCTTAGCTCAACCCCCTCCCCACCTCCTCTCCTTGAGGTGATTAATTTTGGGGTGGGAGTAAAAATTATCCCCATTTCATTTTGAGATACTCAAAAGTCTCTTTTGGAAGTGGCTTAGTGAAAATGTCTGCAATTTGCTCCTTTATAGTAACATATTCCAACCTGACTTGCTTATCCGTCACCTGCTCTCTCAAAAAATGATATTTTATCAAGATGTTCTTGGTATTGGAGTGCATCACTAGATTATTTGAGATTTTTATAGCACTTGTATTGTCACACATTATGGAGATAGGGTGATCATGCTCTATCTTGAAGTCCTTTAAAATTTACTTCACCCATAACACTTGTGTACAAGAAACCACATCAATATAATCTACCTCTATTGTGGATAAGGATATTGATGCTTGTTTCTTGCTTAGCCAAGAGACTAAACAATCTCCAAGAAAAAATGCTCCTCCACTTGTGCTTTTTATATCATCAATGCTGCTAAACCAATATGCATTTGTATATGCTATGAGAGTGAAATTATCACTTTTGGGATACTAGAGCCCAAAATCCATAGTCCCTTTTAAATACCTGAGAATCCTTTTTACTGCTATTACATGTGTTTCCTTTGGTGCTTCTTGAAACCTTGCCACTAGTCCCACTGCCTACATTATATCAGGTCTTGTAGCTATGACATATAGTAATCTACCAATCATAGATCTATACAATTTTTGATTTTGCCTCAGGAGATTCATCATATTTACTTAACTTGCATCCTATAACCATGGGGGTACTTACTGGTTTGCAATATTCTAACTTGAATTTATTTAGCACATCTTTTATATACTTGGTTTGTGAAATAAATACACCTTTCTCTGATTGTGAAATATGAAGTCCAAGAAAGAAGGAAAACTCACCAAGCATTGACATTTCAAATTCATTTTGCATGCTCTTTGAAAATTTCTAATACATCTTATCATTGTTGCCTCCAAAAATAATATCATCCACATAAACAACCATAATTAGTAAGTCATTTCATTTATTTTTGATGTATAAGTTATTGTCCACTATTCCTTTCCTGGAACCCTATTCCTAAAGATACTTATCCAATATTGAATACCAAGCTATGGGAGCTTGTTTTAGTCCATAAAGTGCCTTCTTTAATCTGCATACATAGTCTGGTTTATCAATTATGCTCAATCTCTCAAGTTGCTCAATGTAAACCTCTTCTTCCATGACACCATTCAAAAAGATCGATTTAACATCCATATGATATAATTTGAAATTTCTTAAACTTGAGAAAGCTAAAAATATTCTTATAGATTCAAGTTGTGCAACCGGAGCAAATATCTCATCAAATTCAATCCCTTCAACTTGTGCATAACCTTTGCATACTAATCTTGCTTTATTTCTGACTACCTGACCATATTTATTTAACTTATTTCTGAAAACCCATTTCATGCCAATCACATTCTTATCTTTTGGTCATGGGACAAGTTCCCAAGTCTCACTTTTTTCTATTTGATCTAGTTCCTCATTCATTGCCTTGATCCAAAACTTATCTTCTCTTGCCTCATTGAAATATTTTGGCTCAATTTTAGATAACAAAAAAAAATTAGCATGCTCATTTTTTGTTATTATTTTCCTCCTTGTCTGTCTCTCATATGGATTCCCAATGATTAGATCTCTTGGATGATTTTTCTGCACATACCTAGATGGAGTCTTAGGTAGTAGTCTTTGTGTTTCTTCTTCTTCTTTTGATTCTTCACCTAAATCTTCTTGGCAACTTTCTTCTTCCTGATACACAATTTCTCGAGCTGGTTCTCTTGACCCTATCTACTCATCAACTGTCACATTTATAATTTCTATAATAGTATGTGTCCTTTTGTTGTAGCACCTATAGGATTTACTCTTAGTGGAATAGCCAAGGAAAATACCTTCATCACATCTTGAGTCAAACTTACCCAAATTTTTCTCTTCCCATCTTATGTAACATTTGCTTCCAAATATTTTGAAATATTTTACTATGGTTGGTCTTCCTTTCCAGAGCTCATATGGAGTTTTGTGATGATTTACTCTTACTTGAGCTCTATTTATGATATACATTGTTGTATGTACTACCTCTTTCCAAAAACCATCTGAAATATTAGACTCATTTAACATGGCTCTGGCCATATTTTCAATAGTCTTGTTTTTCCTTTCAACTACCCCATTTTGTTGAGGAGTTCTTGTTGCTGAATATTCTCTTTTGATCCCATGTTGTTCACAAAAGTCTATGAATTCATTTGAGGTAAATTCTCCTCCTCTATATGATCTTAAACCCTTAATCCTTCTACCTGTTTTATTTTCCACTAATTTTTTAAAAGTTTAAAACTTCTCAAGAGCTTCTAAATTTTCTTTCAAGAAGGCTACCCAAATATTTTTGGGATAATCATCTATAAATAATATAAAGTAACTTTCACCTTGTAGACTCTTTGTCCTTGTAGGACCACATAGGTCAGTGTGCACTAGTTTCAATGGCTCAGATGACATAAATCCTTTTGACTTGAAACTTGTTCTAGTTTGCTTCCCATGCTAACATTGTGCACAAATTGTGTTTTGTGGCATTTTTAGCTTGGGTAAATCTCTGACAACCTGCTTGTTGCTTATTTTCACTATGTTGTCAAAGTTCAAATGACCCATTATTCTATGCCACAACCAACTCTCATCTTCTTGTGATAGAAAACACTTTTCTCCTTTAATCTCACTTAGCATGTAGAGGTTGTTTGTAGTTCTATTTGCATCTTCAATAAGCTTTCCATTTTTAGAATTTTTGATCTCACATCTATTTGGATGAAATGTAACCGTGTGCCCTTGATCACAAAGTTGGATTACACTTAGTAGATTGTGCCTCAACCCCTTGACATACAATACATTCTCCATCTTTATTTTTCCATTATCTAAACTCAAAGTTCCTTTTCCATAGATTTTTGTTGATCCATTGTCACCAAATTTTATTGATCCTCCATCAATTTCTTTGAGTACAAGAAATTTACTCTTGTCTCCTGTCATATGACTAGAACAACCACTATCAAGGAACCACTATTTTCCCTTATATTGAACATGAAGAGCTATTTGTACTAACATTGATCTAACTTTCTCATGCTCTTTTCTATCTTTCCTAATTGTTGAAGTTGTATTCTTTTTACTTGACTCAGGAAATACCATTTTGCACCATTTAGCCTTGTGCCCAAAGTTATTGCATTTATAACATATGACATCATCATTCATAAGAGGTGCAAAATAATTGAAATTTCTATCAACATTATTTTTCACATAACCAGTGCAATGTGCAACTCTATGACCATATTTGTTACATGAAAAACAATAGCCATGGAAGATATTTTGTAACATGTTTGAGTGCTTTGGATAATATGGTCGAGTGCTTCTTCTTTTGCTATTCTTGTGATTGAATCTTGTCCATGGTTCTTCTTTGCCCTCTTATTTCTTGGTGCTTTTTCCTTCAAGAGTAGTAGTATAAGTCATGAGCTTATATTTGTTTGATGTATCTATTTCTTGAGAGCTCAACTCCTCTTTCTATTTTCCCAACTTTATATCTTGTCGTAACTTAGTCTTTTCAACTTCATTCCTTAGAGAGACAATTTTTTATTCTAATATTTCACACTCTACCTCTCTTGCCCTTAATAGTTCCATCATATCATCTTCAATTTTCTTTCCCTCTTCCACTTTTACCTTGGGTTCTGTGAGATTTTGTAGAAGTTCCATCTTTGCTTCTTCATCCTCTTGAATTTGATCCTTTAGACTTGAGTTCTTCCTTCTGATATTTTCCAAATTCTTGAGAGAAGCAAAGAATTCCTCTTTTATGTCGATCATGGGCTCTTCTTCATTTTTTTGAAGTCATGTGTGCTCCTATTGGATCTTCCTTCAAGTTGTTAGTCTTTTCATGAAGAGACCCACTCTAATACCAATTGAAGAACATGAGCTTATACTGAGAGGGGGGTGAATAGTATAAGATAAAAAATTTTACTTTTCAATCCATATGATAACATCAACAATATTAAAGTAGTAAGCATTCCACAAAACATCACACACATGAGAGACATGATTTAACGTGGTTCACCCAATGTGGGCTACTCCATGGAGAAAATATTCCTTATAAATTTTCTCAATAAATTATTTTGGGAATCAATTCCCTATTACAATGTTTATGGACCTCTGTCCAAAGGAGACACCAATCCCCTTGCTATGATTCATGGAAATCTATCCACAGGAGAACTCTTTCTCCTCTGCTCTAGTTGGTGCTCTTCTAGAAGACTTTTTCCCCCACTACACTAGCTTGTGGATATCTCTCCATAGAAGACCTATATCCTCATTGCCCTAGCTAATGGATCTATATCCACTGGAGACTGCTATCCTCTGCTCTATCACCTCCAAAGCTTACTCTCAACTCTGCTCAATATCTGTCTCAAATCTACACTAAACATTATCCTTGATCTAGTATAAATCTACTCTATCTCTGGTCTAGCACAAATTTTCTCATAAATCTGCATCAAATTCTATCCTCAAGCCTTAACACAAATCTTGATCAAATCTGCCAAACTTTGACCTTAAATCTATTCTCAAGACTTAACACAAAGCTTGATAAAATCTACCAAACTCTAACCTCAAATATATCCTCAAGCCTTAACACAAAGCTTGATCAACTCTACCTAGATCTGCACCAAACTCTATCCCAAGTGTAGTACAACTCTGCTTTCAAGTCTTCACCAAGACTTGCTCAAATCTACCTTCAAGTCTTCACCAAGACTTTCTCAATCATAAACACACTCAAACCAACATTCAAAAGTTATCTCAAAGGTACTTAATTTGTTTTGCTATTCTAGCACAAATGATTCTCTCTTTATCCCAAAACTTCTCAAAACTCATTTAAAAATAACACCCTAGATTTTTCTCAAAAATCTATCTCAAGGATTTCCAAATCATTTAACAATAAGATGCACAAAACTTGCTTATACATTTCCAACAATGTTTATCACCAATCCTTTTCACTCCACCTTATATTTCATACATTCATTTCAATCATTCTAAACAAAATATAATGTGCCCATAACTTTTTTCTTTGATGGAGATATATCTTCAAAACCTATATTACTTACATCCAAATCCTTTTTCCAATTCTAGGTTAGATAGCACCAGTCTATCTCAAAATCTCCACACGAATATTCACCTCAATAATTATTTCACCATACAAGAAATACAATAAAAATGTCAAGTCACAAATACACCTTATTACTCCTTTAAAAATATATTCAACATATATCAAAATAAATTTCCTTGTTTAGACTTTATAATCTCCTTCACTTTCAAAATAATATTCAACACACATCAAAATAAAGTTCCTTGCTTACACATTATAATCTCCAATACTTTATTTATTTTCTAAGCACCCAAAATAAAATATTTAATCAACAACCCTTATGACTCCCTAAAAAATTTCACACATGCCCTTTTTAATATCATGTGGCCTTAAAAATAACTTTATGCTTTCAAAAACCTTTGGCAAATTTAATTCAAGAATCACATACCTTAATTGTTGGCCCATGAAATAAAAATATTGTGCACGTCTCAACGACTAGTGTCCAAACTCGAACCCGCGACCTATGCTTCCACTATGCCCTAGCCCAAGGCTAGGCTACCACCTACGCTACATGCCCGCACATGAACCAAAAGGACACTCTATCCTATACAAAGTTTTTTGCTTATGCGTTTCACCGAAAATCAAAAGACTCTTTTATCCTTTGCAAAAACCAACTACGTGGGATTCGATACTAAGACCAACCCTTCGCAAGTGCCTTAGCCACGTTCCAACTATCGTCTACGCTAGCCAACACTTTGGAATTATCTTTGCACTCCAAAAAAATTTAAAAATAACTGTACCTCCTTAAAAAACTCACGAACATCTTCTTCCTTTCGAATATGGAGCGCACAAATTATATTATCACATGGGCATTTGAATTAATTATACTTTAGAAATGATAAATAATTTTCTTTAAATACTCTTGTGTTTATATTAAAACACATTGGCCCTCCTTCAAATTCAAATTTAAATTTGAATTGAAACTTTGAACTTTGGAACTTTGGCATCATTAATTATTTAAATTAAAATTTTAACCTTAGGTTAAAATATTTTAATTTAAATAAATTAAAACTTTTGCCAACCTTTATAACTTGCTCAATGGACCTTGTCATGGATATATTTTTTATGATTTCTTTGACCTTGTTATTTTTCACCACTTCCTTTTACCCAAATATAATAATACTAAATATTATAATATTATTATTTATTTTTAAGCCTGCTTCTCTTTTCTTGGGTCTTCAACCTTTTTAGCCTCTTTAGGCATATAATGTTTAAAATAAATAATAGCTTCGATATATAATATATATATATCTATAAACGCCAAGAGTTATCAATATTGAGGCGCCTATCTCAGTTTGGGCACCATTTTAGTTTAAATAGTTCAAATATTTTTTAAATATTTTAAATCCATCGTAACCCTTAATGTCGGCGGATAATTTTCTTAATGATTTTTTAATAAAATATTAATATTATTTACGACATGGCTGACCTTCCTGGCTGCCATTGTAAGATGCCTATCAGCATAATTATACCCTTTTTATTTTAACAAATTCCTTGCCTTTTGGATAAATCAACCTTTTGACCTTAATGACAACAAAACTAGACATCAAACCTCTTGACATTAATGATAAAAAAGCTTGCTCAAATTTCCAATAGAAACCATCAAATATAAGGTGAATATGGGGAACAACAACAAGGTACATATCATGGGTAAAGTAAATATCATAATCCATACCAAACAAGGTGAAAGAAGGCACTTCTCTAATGTGTATTAGGTACCCAAATTGAAACATAATTTGTTGAGCATTGGAAAGCTTGCGCGGAGGGGACACACTGTTCAATTTAAGAATGGAGTCTATATCATCAGAGATAAAGAGAACAGGATCACAAAAAATGTGTCCATGAAAAATAATAAGATGTTTCCCCTACAAATTCAAAATGAACTATTACTTTTATTCAGTGTAGTTGTGAAAGATGCTAATTGGCTATGGCATCTTAGATTCATTCACCTAAGTTTTAGTGGCCTAAAACTAATGTACAAGAAACAAATGGTGAAGGGTTTACCCCTTATAGAGCAACCCAATCAAGTTTGTGAAGGTTTCTTAGTTGGAAAGCAACATAGGGATGTGTTCCCTACAAGATAGTCATGGAGAGCTTCACAACCATTGAAGTTGGTGTATTCTGATATCTATGGTCCTATGCAAACCAAAATATTTTCTGACAACAAGTACTTCCTAAATTTTATAGATGATTTCAGTCGGAGGACATGGGTATATCCCATTAAAAAAAAGTTAGAATATTTTGGTAAATTCAAGGAGTTCAAGGCTCTATTTGAAAAATAGATTGGCTATATGTGAATATTCTCAAACAAAATGGAGAAGGTGAATACATCTCCAATGAATTCCATAATTTATACAAACAAAATGGAATTTGAAGTCATTTCACAGCTAAATACACACCACAAAAAAATGGTGTTGTAGAGAGGAAGAACACAACCATTATGGACATGGCATGAAGCATGCTAAAGTTAAAGGGATTGTTGCATGAGTTCTAGGTAGAAGTTGTATGTTGTATAATTTATCTGCTAAATAGATGTCCCACAAAGATTATGAAGGACAAAATTCCTCAAGAATCCTGGAGCAACAAAATGTTGAGCATTGCCCATTTAAGAGTTTTTGGATGCATAGCATATGCACATGTTCCAAATGATAAGAGAAATAAGTTGGACCATAAGGTAGAAAAATACATCTTCACTAGGTTTAGTGAAGAATTAAAGGCTTATATGTTGTATAACTTTATCATAAAGAATATGATTATAAGCTGAGATGTGAAGTTCCTAGAAGATGAATCTTGGAACTGGAAATCCAAGACTGGTCATCCAACACCAACAATTATTGAGTTTGAGGACTTGGATGAAAATAGAGTGCATCTACTGGTATCTTCAAGTAGTATTGGTACCAAAAACAACATTGCCTCATCATCATGATCACCTCCACTTGAAACAAGGATCTCCAACTTGAAGACACCAACCAATACAAGGAGCTTGCAATACATTTATTGGGTAACCAAAAATGAAATAGATGAAGAGAATTTTGATTTTTCTTTTTTTTTAAAGTGTGATCCAATTTCATTCGGAATAGAAAATGGGTAAAATATATGGATGATGAAATAGAAGACATAGAGAAGAATTAGACCTACGAATTAATGGATCTTCCAGTAGGTAAGAAGATAATTGGAGTAAAATGGATATATAAAACAAAGTTTATTGCCCAAGGTGAAGTTGAAAGGCATAAGGCCAGACTGGTGGCAAAAGGCTACAAGCAAAAGTCAAGGATTAACTATCATGAGGTATATGCACCTGTAGTGAGACTTGACATAGTTAAAATTATCTAGGCATTGGCAGTCCAAAAAGGTTGGAATTTTTACCAAATGGATATCAAGTTTGCATTCCTCAACTGAGTTTTGGAAGAGGAGGTCTACATAGACCATCCACCTAGATATGAGTTGGAAGGGCAAGCAAGCAAGGTCCTGAAGTTGAAGAAATATCTATATGGGTTGAAGCAAGAACCTCGGACTTGGCACAGTTGATTTATGCCTACTTTTAGGAGAATGGGTTCATCAAATGATTCATATGAGCACACCCTCTACATGAAGACAAATACACAAGGGGAGATGATAATAGTTTATTTGTATGTAGACAATCTGATTTATACTAGCAATAACAATATGCTATTTGAGAAATTCAAAAATATCATGAAGAAGGAGTTTGATATGATGGACATAGGCTTGATGACATATTTTCATGACATTGAAGTTATACAGTTTGTGGATGGTATTTTCATCTCTTAGGGCGAGTATGAAAAAATATATCCTAAAGACGTTTAATATGGAGGACAACAAACCTTTCATCACACCAATTGTAACATGCTTGAAATTAAGCAAGAATGATTGTGAAAACAATATTGATCAAAATTTCTACAAAAGGTTAGTTGGAAGCTTGATGTATTTGAGCACCACCAGATCAAAATTAATATTTACAGTGAGTTTGATTAACATATTTATGGAGGAACCAAATAACACTCACTTGTATATAGGGAAAATAATATTGTGGTATGTCTTTTTTTTTTATTTGTGGAAAACATCCCAAAAGGGATGCCACTTTCGGGTAAGACCCAAGGAGGCAGGGGTATCCATTCCGCAAAAAATGCCCAGGACTCGGACCTGGCCTACCACCTTTGACATACTCAAGGAGCAAACAAACACACAAAACCAAATTTAAAAAAGTAAATAACAACAAAAATAATAAAATAAAATAAAAAACATGCTCCTTGAGTGTGTCAAAACCAAAAGCACAACCAAACACGCACAATAAGATAAAAGAAACCACAACACAAACCACACATAAAAACACAAGAACCACATAACAAAACACAAACAAGACAAAAACAACAGAACACTACAAAGACATAACCCAAAAAAACATGAAAAATAAACACAACCAAAACCTAAAAAATAAAATAAATAAAAATAAAAATAAAAACAACCAACAACATACAATAAACAAAAACAAAAAACATAGAAAACACTCACACAAAAAAAATGAAAAAACACAAACAAAGAGAAACCCAAGAACAAGAACGAAAAAAACACAAGAACAATAACAAAAAAACATTAAAAAAAACAAAACAACAAAAACACAAGAACAACAAAAAACAACACAAAGAACACAAAAACAAAACAAAACAAAAGAACCCACCCACCTTAAAAACTAAACAAAAAAACAAAGAAGACAAAAGAAAAAAAAGAACAAAACAATGACCTATCTAGACCAGAAGACTATTAATGCAAGAATCAACAGAGGAAACAAAATAAAGAATAGAATGAGCCAGGGAACTAAAAAAAAACCGAATGAACCAAAGAGAAACAAAAAAAAAAAAAACAAGAAGAAACTAGGTACCTTAGAACTGGAGCCATCCAAAGAAATGATAGAAAGAAGAGCTTCCCTAATTTGAGAAGCCCACCATATAGGAGGGTGGCCATAACAAGTAAGATCACCTTTTTCCAAAGCCCAATTAGCTAAAGCATCAACACTCTTGTTTTGATCTCTAACCACATGATTGTAATCAACTTTCAAAAATCCCATCTGGATTAACTGAATCTTCTCAATAATTCTTTTTATTCTCCAATCCACCTTATGATTCTTAGAAGGAGTCTTCAAGAGATTAATCATAAGTTGAGAGTCGGACTCAACTAACACCTTTTCCCATCCAACCTTAGTAGCCTCCTGAAGGCCTCTAAGGATACCATACCCCTCAACAAGGTTATTGGAAAGAATACCCAAATTCTCAGCAAAAGTAAAAACCAGGGAGCCATCTGAAAGTCTACCAATTCCTCCCACACTGGCTTTTCCAGGGTTCCCTCTAGAGGCTCCATCAGTATTGACTTTTCCAAAATCCTTAGGAGGAGGTTGCCAATTTCTAGTCCTATCCATCTTACTAATACTCACATTCCCTTTAAGATGGTTGCCCTTAGAAGGTTTAATCTTCAATATTTGCATCACTTGATCCCATATTTGGTGGGAGTTTTGGGGGTGATTAAGGAGTTGATGGACTGATTCAACTAAGTTGGCTATGGTCTTTTGCCAAATATAGTGAATATCCTTCCTATCTTGATTAAAAATTTGGTTGTTCCTTTCATTCCAAATATTCCAAAGAAGAATGGTAGAACCCATCCAAACTAACTACCTAATAAAATGATCAACACCCTCTTGATTAGGCCAATCCCTCCAAAGCTGTTCAAAAGTGAAAAAATTGGACCACTGTAAGCCAAGTAAAGTTGCCATTCTCCTCCATAGCTCAGAGGCTAAAGTACACTCAATAAAAATATGGTTGATATTTTCTACATTCTCTTCACACATTTCACATCTAAAAAGGGCATGAAAACCATGCTTCATAAGTTGCTCAACAGTAAGCACCCTACGATGCAATAAAAGCCAATTAAAGAACCTCACCTTAGGCCAAATATTTTGAGCCCACAATTGAGAAAATATGTCAGAAGAATGGTTGGGATTATTATGGCATAAGGTCAAATAACCTTGAGCAACTGAATACTCACCCTTAGTAGTGTTGTTCCATCCAAAACAATCTTTTTCATGGGACCAAGAGAGGGATCTCATATGAAGGATGCCTTGGATATCTTGTCTTTGCCTTTCTGGGATTTGAATAGGCCAGTCCTCAATAGGGATCCAATATCTACCAACCTTTGAATTACTAGTATGGTACTGATAGTAATTAGCCACCTTTATCCAATTAGCTCGGTGAAGCTCCTCCATCCAAGGCCTCCAATCGGGAAACTGAGTTATCAAAGGCTTGTGACCATCCCAAGAATCTGTCCAAAAATTTGCATGTTGACCATTATGAATGATCCAAAATAATTTTTTCTTTATCAAATCCTCACCAGTCTTAAGAACTACTAAAATGGGAGAACCTTTGGTAGGAAGTTGATAGCGAACAAGGTCTTCGAGGACTTTTGTTCTCAAGCATATTTAGCACGAGAGATTATTGGCCCAAAGAGCATTGGGGTTATGCAACATCCTCCAATATAATTTAGTAGCTAAAGCTTTGTTGTTATTAATTGAATATCGGAATCCTAACCCCCTTCACTCTTAGGAAGACATAAAGTATCCCATTTCACCAAGGCCCATTTTCTTTTCTCCTTAGTACCACTCCAAAGGAAACAATGACTGATTTGATCCAATTCTCGAAGAACAGACCTTTGGGATATTCAAAATGGAAGAAACATAAATAGGAATAGCTTGAAGGACTGATTTTACCAAGGTGATTCTACCCCCGGAAGAAAGCCACTTGTTGGTCCACTTTCCAATTTTCTTCTTGACTTTGTCCAACAACCAATTCCAATCTTTATTTTTTTGCCTTTGAATATTTATGGGAATACCTAAATAAGTGATTGGAAGAGAGGTCTTCTTATATCTTAATTTATCCAAGACCATGGATTCCTGTCTAGCAGAGCGATGAAAGAAAATAACTTTAGATTTGTCTTCATTGATCAACTGCCCGATAGCCTTAGAAAAATAGCTAATGATTTGCTTAATATTAGAAGCTTCCTTAACCGTAGCTTTACCTAAAAGGGTAGAGTCATCCACAAATTGAAGATGAGAGATAGGTCTAGCTCCATGAGCAATGGTAACTCCCTCAAGGGTTTTGTTTTCCCTCTTTTTGGTTATAGTCCTACCCAAGCATTCAACAAGAATGATGAATAAATAAGGGGATAGCGGGTCACCTTGCCTAATACCTCTAGAAGCTGGGAAAGACTGAGAAGGCCTGCCATTGATAAGAACTAAGTAGGAAACTAAAGAGATACATCCCATAATCCAATCCATCCAATCCTTAGAGAAACCAAATTGCCTCAAAACTTTGATAAGGAAGTGCCAATCCACTCTGTCATAAGCTTTGGATAAGTCTAACCGGATGAACATAGAAGGAGAATTTTGCATATCCATGGAATGGATGGCTTCCTGAGCAAGAACTATCTCATCTACTATTTGACATCCTTCCACATAACCCCCTTGCTCTGGGGAAATAATCTTATGCAAAAGAGGCTTCAACCTTTCTGCCATGATTTTAGTAATAATTTTGAGAAGAACATTACATAAAGCAATAGGTCTAAAATCTGAGATATGATCAACCTCTTGAGCTTTTGGAACAAGAGTAATATAAGTTTTATTGATAACCTTCAAAATTTCTTTGGATTTCTTGGCTTCTTCCACCACCTCTAATAAATCAACATGAAGGATATCCCAGAACTCTTGGTAGAACTCAATAGGAAAACCATCAAGACCTAGGGTTTTCCATTTTTGCATTTTAAAAACTACTTGTTGAAGCTCATTGATAGTAATAGGAGCAGTCAAAATAGAGTTCTCCTCAGAAGTGATAAGAGAAGGGATTGCTTGAAGAACATTTTGTTGTGAAGTTGAGTCAAGAGGAGTAGCAGCAAAAAGATTGGAAAAGTAATCAACAACAATAGATTTCATGCCATCCCAAGTATAAACAACATCTCCAGAATCTGATTTTAAGGAAGAAATAAAGTTGTGAGATCTTCGAGCTAGAAGAGATTTGTGGAAGAAATTTGTGTTTCGATCTCCTTCTTTGAGCCATTGAATTCTAGATTTTTGCTTCCATAAGATTTCTTCTCTTTTTTCCCATTCCTCTAACTGAGTTGTGAGTTTAATTTCATCTACACTTCTCTTCTCTGTGAGGCCATCTAAACGGATTTTCTTATTCAAATTTTCAATATGAGCAATAACTTCATGTTTTTTTTATGAACATCCCCAAACTCTTTCCAGTTCCAAGTCTTGATTTTGGATTTAATGTATTGTAGTATTTTGGAAAAATAGAACATCTTAGTCCCATGCCTAGGTTTACCTTCCTTCCACCATTGTTGCACATGAGGTCTGAAGGAAATGTCTCTAAGCCACATTAATTGAAAACAAAAAGGAGAGAAACTCACATTGGTTTTCCACATTTCCACCATGATCGGCCAATGATCCGAACCAACATTATTAAGAGTCTTCACTTTAGGAATGTGACCATGGATTAAGAAATTTTCAGAGAGCAAAAACCTATCCAATCTCTCCATTATACAAGCTAAGCCTTGCCTTCTGTTAGACCAAGTCATAAGGCCATTATCTCGGTTGGATATCCACAAGATGGAGGTTTGCAATATATTCACTCATGAGGTCAGTACTTTTGTCCAAATTTCTATTTCCCCCCATTTTCTCATCCAGAGAGAGGATGGTATTGAAATCTCCTCCGATCAAGATCCAAGCTTTAGGAAAATGAGAGATAATATGAGTAATATCCTTCCACTGTCTTATTTTTTCCTCCAAAGAAGTCGGGGCATAAACAATAATGCAGAGCATAATCTGGTTGGAATGTCTACTTTGAATAGCTATAGCCAATAAACCCCAACTGCAAACCATATGGTGAATAACTACCTCTTTTGGGTCCCAAAGACAAGCAATTCCACCTTGGGAACTAAGGGAAACCACTTTTCCAACTGGCCAAATTTTACTGGCAATTAAGTCCATATCCTCCATTGACATCTTTGTTTCTTGAAGGAAAACAAGATGTGGATGATTTATCTGAATCATTCTTCTAATTTCATTTTGTTTTGAAAGACTCCCTTTGAGTCCTCTAATATTCCAAGTGATGATCTTCATTAATACCAGGGCTAAAAATGTTGGGAAGGGCATTAATCTTACCTTCCTCTACAAGCTTTTCACCTTCTTTTACCATATGATATTGATTGGTCTTGCGACCTACTTTTTGATTAGAATCCATCTTCAATTTTTTTTCCCTGTTTCTTGACTTATTCCAATTGAATCTGAGATGGCTTCTAACCTTGAAGAATGCTCATACACATCCAAAATTTTACTAGATGGTTCAATGGAGTCTATATTGGGACCTGCATTATTTGAAGTTTTGACATTTGAAATATTGTTTTTCTTGTGTAAATTTTCTCCTTTTTTTTTTGTTGAAAACCTTTGATTTGTTGGTTTGTCTCTGAGTTCTTTCCTTCATATTTAAATTGTGTTTCTAAGATTTCAGTTTCCATTATTTCCTCTTCCTCACTTGGGACATCATTTGTGGAAAGGATTTCAAACATATTAGCAAATGACTTTGATTGATCCTTCATTACTTGGTTTTTTTTTAGTGTTCTTCTTCTTAGGTATTTGGAAACCTGCTGAGTTTATATCTTCTTTCTTTTGATCAAGAATTTTATTTGGGCAAGCACTAGCCAAATGACCATATTCATGGCAAATTCTACAATGAAAAGGAATGTTCTCATAGTCCACTACTTGCTCCCAAGTGCCTTCCCCAAATTGTAATGTGATCTTTTTAGGTAGGGGTTTGTCAAAATCCATTAAAACACAAATTCGAGCATAAATAATATGTTCAAAATTTTGAGTACAATCAACAATCATCATAAAAGTTCCTAAAGAGTTTCCAATTGAAGAAAAAATAGTAGGATTCCAAAATTCAATAGGGAGGCCAAAGAGTCTAACCCACACGGGAGCTATAGAAGGCATCTCTTCTTCTGCTTTAAATTTAGTATGCCAGGGCTTCATGAAAAGCCCTGCCCTTCCAAAAAACCAAGGACCCCCTTGAAAAGTTTTCTCTCCATCTTCATTATTAGAAAATAAAACAAGAAAATAACCATTTGGATAAATAGAGATTTGTAACTCACCTTTAGTTTTCCAGACTTTTTGCAGCCCGGACTTTGAAAGCAGATAGACTCGGACGAAAACCCACGAACCGACAAATTAGTCCTCTTTTTTCCAAATCTTCAATGCCAATCTGAATGTTACCCATATCAAGCTTAACAATAGGAGTTCCATCAACTGCTTTAAGACATCCTGACTTCGTTTTCCTGGGATCAATATTAGGCATTCTTAGAGGTTTATGAGAAGCCCTAATATTGATATTAGCATTGGGCTGAGGCTGTCCACCACGAAGGGCATCCCTAAAATTCATTTTTGGGACCGAGTCTTCAAAATTCTTACCCTTGACAGGGGTTTTCACATTAGAATTATTTTGTGGGTGCACCTTAGCACCAGATTCACTTGAGATATGAGCCATTTTTTGATCAACTGCTTGAAACTTATTTCGTGGTCTCTTTAATCCTTGCCCTAGACGTCGTGGAAAGGTATGGTTTTCACTTTTCTTTTGTGTAGCAAATTGGAAGCCATTGTCACTCAAGTTCATAGTATGATCTGTTGAAAGACAAATTTCTAACCCATGTTGTATCCCTTGCAACATTTCTTGCTAAAATATTGAGCATAAACCACAAAAATATTGCCCGTTAGGGCCCGAAGGCCCTAAAAACCAACCTCTGGAGCTGCTTGCACTCAACCCAGATGAAACCCTCGCATAGCCGCTTGCCAAATATATCATTCACACATAGGGATGTGCTAGGATTTGTGTTTCTCCAAATGATATGAAAATTTTTGGAGATGTTCTAGGGTTTTTCAGGCATCTACCCTCAAAATTTTAGCTCAATCCGAGTTTGGATGAGTGAGATATGGCCGAAACGAGTTCAACAGTTTGGGCAGTCCTACGAAAAATGTGTAGTGGTCAATTTACATTCATATTTTTCCACTCTGGTCCTCAATCCAAACCCCTTCTATTGATTTCGAGATCTCTATTGTGGTATGTCAATGGTACCAAAAACCATGGAATTTATTATACTAGAAAGACCAACTTGAACTTGTTAGCTACATAGAGAGCGATTGGGTTGGCCACATCGATGATATGACGAGCACTTTCAGTTATGCTTTATACCTTGGATCGGGAGCAATTTTGTAGTCATCCAAGAAGCAACCAATTGTTGTATTATCCACTGCTGATGTAGAGTATGTTGTTGTCACTTCAATTGTATGTTAGGCAATTTTGCTTAAAATAATTTTAGGTAAGCTAAATCATCAACTAGAAGGGGCAACAACTGTATTTTGTGACAATAATTCAACCATAGCATTGTCAAAGGATCCATTGCTTCATGGAAGGACCAAGAATATCGACATCTTGTACCATTTCATCAAAGAATTGGTGAAATCTAACAAATTTGAGTTACTATTTTATAGGTTCAAAGAGCAGGTTGCAGATATTTTCACAAAACCTTTGAAGGAGGAAGACTTTAATAGGATGCGGAAAATGATCTATGTAAAAGCATTTATGAAATCTAATTTAAAGGAGAATGTTAGAAAATTAAACCAGATTTGACACCATTTGATAGATTTTATCTAATAGATTTTATCTTTTGCATTAATCAATGGATTTTATTGTACCCGTATTTATTACCAGTAGCTCACGATTTGATTGCAGTTGTTTGAAAAAAATTTTGCACCATACTTTTCATTTAATGCATGTCAATGTGTTGGTGAGCCTTTCTCGCCTTTCCCTCATTCTTCGACTCTATATATATGATTCCCTTATATTAGATTGAAATTGAGTAGGAGTGGAAGAGGAGACAGATAGAGGAGAATAAAACCCGAAGGAGAACTTCGAAGAGCAAGGAGGTGAAGCTAAAAATTTCATACAGTCACATTTGAGTTTAACCTGCAATAGTGTTTGCAAATATCTATGTAAAGCTTCTAGATAAAAAAGCGTCCAACGAAAGGTTTTTTCTAAAGCATTATAAAATTGTAATCATAGTAAATTTATATTTTAGTTAATATTAGAAATATATAAGTGTATTTTTAAACTTTCACATGATATAAATATCTTATGTTTTAATCTTTCCCATTTAATAGTGAAAACCTCATTGTGGGCCCCACAATAACTTGAGTGGAGGTTTACTTGATGTAAGCTATAACTTGATCTTTGGATTGTTATTTTAATTGAACCATTCGGCGGATGATAGTAAAACCCTACCCAAGTGTTGTTTAACCAAATTTTCTACCCACTCCTCGAGTAGACATTTTAGAAGCCAAGTTGAGTAGACGTAAGATAAAGTCTTGCCCCATCTTGAGCAATACTTCCCAAGTCAAGTTTGGGTGGAATTTCAAATAAATCATGCCCAAAATAATTCTGTCATCTACCCTAAGTCTTCCACATCATCCACCTCATATCCTTCCACCTCGGTTGGTCTTGCCACATCCTATTTTATTATGCCCGACTGCTTTCTCCGCCACGCCCCCTACTCTTGTCCGCCCGTCTGTCTTTCATATTCCCCATCCAATATTTGACTTATATCCACGTAATAGATCATTCTCTTGGAGGAGAAGATTTTTCAAAGGAGGGAGGCGAGAGAGACTCAATGGAAATGGATCACTAAAATCAATCTTCAAGCCGTAGATATTGTAAGGTGGTCATATTTCCTAGCCATAATGGAACTGGTGAAAGAAAATAGATATAACTAAGATCAACAACTAAGAGCATTGTAAGATTAAGGACAATATAGGAATGGGACCTAATATATTGTACTAAAAAATGCTTAGGGAAGTTAACCTTTTCAAAGAGCTCGAGTAGTTTGGAATTTCACCCTCAACAATGTTGCCACTGAGGTAAATGTCTCAGTTCGTTAAGTGCAGAAATATTTGCACATAAAATAATTACAATTAAAGCCTTACATTAATATCAAATAAAGGGTAGAATGTTGACCTCAATTGTTCAAAAAATTATAAATCCATTGTATATATTTCACCTTCAAAATTGTTGAATCTGAGGTACAAATGCTTTTTAAATGGAGAAATACACAGGCCTAAAATAATTACAATTATTAAATAAAGGGTAGAATGTTCACCTCAATTGCTCTTAAAAAAATTCTAAATACTTAGAGGTAAGTAAGTCTAAATATGGTAAGTGTTTTAAGACAAAAAAAAAAAAAAAAAAAAAAAAAAAGCTGGAGAGAGTCTAGTTAGTATTTCTTTTCTAACCAAAATTTAATTATAAAATATGTTATTAATCTTACATCATCATCATACAAATAAAAAATCAATATTCATGATGGTTGTACTCAACACCATCCCATAAACAACTATTAAAACCTTGCAATGAAGGCAAGGTTCTCCACCTTTAATATCAATAGAGCATGTCTTTCCTCTGATAGGCATGTAACATTACAACTTATCATCACACAATACCAACTAATGGCAATCAACAAGCATAGCATGACACTCAACGATCTGGAGACCATACCATTTCTTACGCTGCATCTTACAACTACTGCAAAGCAACCACATGTGTTTCCTAATAAAAATCATTACTTGGATAACGTGAGGTGTGCTAACAACAAGAATTATTATTTTCCACCTCCTTCTAAACTCTGGAATTATTTAATTATAAAATATAATTATGTTTAAAATATTTTATATTATTTATTTATGTATGGTTTAACAAAAATAATTTTTTAAATTATTTATTTATATATAATTTAATAAAATTTAAATTTTAAAATTATTAATAATTATTTAATTAAACTAATATTATTTTTATAAATTTTTAATAAAAACTAATTATATATTTTCAATTTTTTTAATGATCACTTGTAAATAATACAAATGAACTCTATCTCAACATTACTTTTAATTAAACATTACAATTTTCAATTTTATTAACATATATCAATTTAATTTTTTTAAGATATGATTATAAACATGTTTCCAATTTTATTAAGATATATAGTTATACTATTTATGTACGAGTTTTAATATATGAATGTAAATGCAATTAAAAAGTAAGTCTTATTTGCTTTCGAAGATATGATTATAAACATGTTTCCAATTTTATTATAATATAGAATTATATTATTTATGTAATATGAATGTAAATGCAATTAAATCCTTCTTTTGCTTTCGAAAGTTGTGGACGCACTATATTCACAAGTGCCTCACTAGGGTTAGGGTTCTTTGTGTAGACAATAAAATAAGATAAATGAAGATTCTCCCTTGTGCCGATTGCAAGATGCAGCATAAGAAATAGTCCTCGGAATGCCATCCTATTCTCTATTTTACATAGTATCCAACGGTCTAACGTGTAAAAGTGTTGGTTAAGAAAGAAAATTGGAAAATATATATTTTTATTATTTTTCTTAAAGTAACAAAGTGAACTCAAACCACAGCTCCAGTCAAAACCAGAATACAAACATAAATACCTGCAACTGAATAGCACAGGGCTCAATGAAAGGTTGTTGTGGATTACAGGAAGCAGGGCATTACTTTATATATATTCCATTTCCATAACAGAGCGAAGCTTCACAGTTGTTCCACAGTTATTCCTTGGCATAGACTTCTTCCATTTTTTCAGAATTTGAAGATTCAGAGAAAACGAGACCGATTGTGATACTTCACCTGTTGTCACGCCCGTTTAAGAAACGGCAATGAATAAGTGGTAATTATAATTGAAATTTTCACTGTCTGATGGGAAAGGTGGTTAAAAGTCTGTTTGTGGGCATGAAGCCAAATTTGAATGGAATCCATTTGAATGAGGACCCAAAGCACAATAAAGCCGATAGGTCCACAAAAGGCTTTGGAAGTCAATTTGATGACAACATTGACAGAGGAAAAGGCCCACTGACAAGCAAAAGTAAGACTTGGCTTGCAACCCCACGGTGGCCCGAAACCTTCGCCACTTTTGTTGCTACCCAATAAAAACATTTTCCCAAAACTTTCGCTGGTATTGTCCCGATAGTTTCGCCACATTTGTTGGTACCCCATAAAATACGTTTCCCAAGTCTCCGTCATATTTAATGTACAAATATAAATATAAATATAAATATAAATATTTCAGCGGATTGCTCGTAGAAAAAGCACACAACATATCTTTCATGCTGCAGTTTCTGTGGCTTGTTGATTAGGTTTTGGAATTTTTTTGAGACATAGTTTCCAATAAAAGTTTTAAGTCTAATTATTTTTAATGTCATTTTAATCTATCTATATATATAATGTTGTGTTATGTTGGCATGTTAATTGTATCATATGTAAACTTTTACAACTATAAAATAGATATTTATTAGTTTATTATATTATTTTTTAATATTTAATAATAATTATTATGTTGATTTGGAAAAAGCGTAAAGAACAAACATGTTAAAAGATTTTTTGTCTATCTAGTTTGTGCAATTTTATTTATAAAATTTTGATAAAGGTTCTAGCAAATAGATTGAACAATATTTTACTTCTTTACTGTCATGGCTCCTCTCTATCGAAACCTCTTTTAACGGAAATCGCCCGATTAATCTTAATAGGGTGTTTTGTTAACCAAAGGTAGATCTTGGATGGGATACTTATTGTTCATGAGGCTCTACACTCTATGAAGATGAGAGGATTAGAAGGCATGTTGTTGAAGTTGGATATGAATAAAGCCTACAGTAAAGTCTCTTGGAAGTTTCTCAATAAAGTGTTGTAGTATTTTGGTTTTGGGAAAAATTGGAGGTTTTGGATCATGGTTTGCATCTTCACTCCTCGGTATTCGGTGATAGTAAATGCAAAACCAATACATTTCTTTTCGAGTAAAAGAGGGTTGAGACAAGGTGAACCTATATCACCTTATCTATTCATAACAATGGCTAAGACTCTAGGAAGGAGCTTAACTACATAAAAATATGCAACCTTTATTAAAAGAATTTTTCCAACATCATCTCTAGATATCATTATTCATCAGTAGTTCATTGATGATATCATAATATTATTAGATTCATCAGTTGTGGAAGTGTAGAATATCATGCAATTCTCAAAACCTATGAAATAGCTTAAGTCAAAAATTAATTTCTTGAAAAGTAGGTTGTTCTTTGTTAAGAATAAAATTACAAGAATTTTTTGTTGTAGAGTGGATAGCTTTTCCATTGTATATTTTGGAATGCCCTAGTTTATAGGTAGAATGAAAGGAGAATACTAGAATTTAGTGCTTGAGAGATTCAATAGAAAGCTTACAATATGGAAAGACTCTTCTCTTACTCAAGCATGGAAATTATAACTATTGAGTGCAACCCTTCGAAACTTACCCATTTTCATGATGTATTTATTTAAAATCCTAGCATCGGTGGCTGAGAAAATGAAGTAAATGCAAATGAACTTTCTTTGGACATGTGTAGAAAAGATATAGAGGATTTGTTTGGTTGTATGGGAGAAAGTTTATAGGCATAAGCAAAAAGGTATTCTAGGCATAGAAAACATGAAGCATATGAACATGGATTTAATGGCTAAAGTAGAGTGGCAGAAAATGATTGAACATGATCAATGTTGGGCTCAGATCTACTTTGCAAAATATCTTAAGAATAGAATACCCAATGATTATAGCTTAAACACCACCTTTAGGATCATCTTTGTGGAATGAGTTGATCAAAACAAGAAATCTCTTATGGAAATATTCAATTTGATAGGTGGGAAGAAGTGATATGATACACTTTTAGGACGATGCATGGGTCACAAAGAGGTCTTTAATTTTTTTTTTTTTTTTTGTGTGTGGAAAACATCCCAAAAGGAATGCCACTTTCGGGTAAGACCCAAGGAGGCAGGGGTATCCATTCTACAAAAAATATCAAGGACATGGACCTGGCCTACCACCTTTGACATACTCAAGGAGAAAATAAACACACAAAACCAATTTAAAAATAAGTAAATAACAACAAAAATAATAAAATAAAATAAAAAACATGCTCCTTGAGTGTGTCAAAAACAAAAGCACAACCAAACATGTATAATAATATTAAAGAAACCACAACACAAACCACATAGAAAAACATAAGAACCACATAACAAAACACAAAAAAGACAAAAACAACAGAACACTACAAAGACATAACCCAAAAAAAACATGAAAAATAAACACAATAAAAACCTAAAAAATTAAAAATAAATAAAAATAAAAAACAACCAACAACAAAAAATAAACAAAAACAAAAAACATAGAAAACACTCACACATAAAAATACTAAATAACACAAACAAAGAGAAACCCAAGAACAAGAATGAAAAAAATACAAGAACAATAACAAAAAAAATTAAAAAAAACCAAAACAACAAAAACACATTAACAACAAAAAAACAACACAAATAACACAAAAACAAAACAAAACAAAATAACCCACCCACCTTAAAAAACTAAAGAAACAAAATAAAAAATAAAAAATAAATTGAATATAACAATGACTTATCTAGACCAGAAGACTATTAAAGCAAGAATCAACAGAGGAAACAAATTAAAGAATAGAATAAGCTATGGAACTAAAAAAAACGGAATGAACCAAAGAGAAACAAAAAAACAATCAAGAAGAAACTAGGTACCTTCAAAACTGGAGCCATCCAAAGAAATGATAGAAATAAGAGCTTCCCTAATTTGAGAAGCCCACCATATAGGAGGGCGGCCATAAAAATTAAGATCACCTTTGTCCAAATTAGCTAAAGCATCAGCACTCTTGTTTTGATCTCTAACCACATGATTGTAATCAACTTTCAAAAATCCTATATGGATTAATTGAATCTTCTCAATAATTCTTTTTATTCTCCAATCCACCTTATGATTCTTAGGAGTCTTTAAGAGATTAATCATAAGTTGAGAGTCAGACTCAACTAACACATTTTCCCATCCAACCTTAGTAGCCTCTTGAAGGGCTCTGAGTATACCATACCCCTCAGCAAGGTTATTGGAAAGAATACCCAAATTCTCAGCAAAAGTAAAAACCAGGGAGCCATCTGAAAGTCTACCAATTCCTCCCACACTGGCTTTTCTAGGGTTCCCTCTAGAGGCTCCATCAGTATTGACTTTTCCAAAATCCTTAGGAGGAGGTTGCCAATTTCTAGTCCTATCTATCTTACTAATACTCACATTCCATTTAAGTTGGTTGACATTAGAATATTTAATCTTCAATCTTTGCATCACTTTATCCCATCTTTGGTGGGAGTTTTGGGGGTGATTAAGGAGTTGATGGACTGATTCAACTAAGTTGGCTATGGTATTTAAAAAAAATGGACCATTGCAAGCCAAGTAAAGTGGTCATTCTCCTTCATTGCTCAGAGGCTAAAGTACACTCAATAAAAATATGGTTGATATTTTCTACATTCTCTTCACACATTTCACATCTAAAAGGGCCATGAAAACCACGCTTCATAAGTTGCTCACTAGTAAACACCCTACGATGCAATAAAAGCCAATTAAAGAACCTCACCTTAGGCTAGAGCTTTTGAGCCCACAATTGAGAAAATATGTTAGAAGAATGGTTGGGATTATTATGGCATAAGGTCAAATAACCTTGAGCAACTGAATACTCACCCTTAGTAGTGTTGTTCCATCCAAAACAATTTTTTTCATGGGACCAAGATAGGGATATCATATGAAGGATGCGTTGGATATCTTTTCTTTGCCTTTATGGGATTTGAATAGGCCAGTCCTCAATAGGGATCGAATATCTACCAACCTTTGAATTACCAGTATGGTACCGACAGTAATTAGCCACCTTTATTCAATTATCTCGGTGAAGCTCCTCCATCCAAGGCCTCCAATCGGGAAACTGAGTTATCAAAGGCTTGTGACCATCCCAAGAATCTGTCCAAAAATTTGCCTTTTGACCATTATGAATGATCCAAAATCATTTTTTCTTTATCAAATCCTCACCAGTCTTAAGAACTGCTAAAATTGGAGAACCTTTGGTAGGAAGTTGATAGAGAACAAGGTCTTCAAGACTTTTGTTCTTAGTATATTTAGCATGGAGATTATTGGTCCAAAGAGCATTGGGGTTATGCAACATCCTCCAATATAATTTAGCAGCTAAAGCTTTGTTGTTATTAATAGAAGATCGGAATCCTAACCCCCCTTCACTCTTAGGAAGACATAAATTATCCCATTTCACCAAGGCCCATTTTATTTTCTCCTTAGTACCACTCCAAAGGAAACGATTACTGATTTGATCCAATTCTTGAAGAAAAGAGTTTGAGATATTCAAAATGGAAGAAACATAAATAGGAATAGCTTGAAGGACTGATTTTACCAAGGTGATTCTACCACCAGAAGAAAGCCATTTGTTGGTCCACTTTCAAATTTTCTTCTTGACTTTGTCCAACAACCAATTCCAATCTTTATTTTTTTGCCTTTGAATATTTATGGGAATACCTAAATAAGTGATTGGAAGAGAGGTCTTTTTATATCTTAATTTATCCAAGACCATGGATTCCTTTCTAGTAGAGTAGTGAAAGAAAATAACTTTAGATTTGTATTCATTGATCAACTGCCCAGTAGCCTTAGAAAAATAGCTAATGATATTCTTAATTTATCTTCTTTAATTTTTAATGATTACTAGAAGTGCATCATTTGACCTTTAAAGCAAAAATATGGAAACATGGTTTAGGAGTATATCAAGGAGGAAGATAACTGCAAAGTGTGGCACATGTTGCAGTTGGAAGGAACTGATGCAATTATGCAATGTAGGCTTAACTCTCAATATTTGCTTATAGTATTACTATCTATAGTTCAATATAGGAGAGGAAAGGTTATTTTTGGGTCCTAATACAAAAGGAATATTTATTGTTAACTTAGATTTTTTCTTTGAAAGGGATAAGGAGAATCAAAATTTTCCTTCACATCGAGTTTGGAATAAAAATCTCTTTTTAATTTTTTTTGTATTTCTTTGGTTGGCATTATAAATTTAGATATTGATGGTGGATACTATTAGAAAAAGAGGGGTGATCATTCCTAATAGGTATTATTTATGTTGTGGGGATGAGGAGATAATTAATCGTATTTTTTTCCAGTGCCCCCTATCTTTGGAGGTTTGGCATGTACTTCTTCAATCACTTAAAACTTAATTAGTGATAGCAAAGTCTTTGGAGACTTTAAATTAAATTTGGGTTAACCCTTATCATAGCCCTCGATTGAAGAAAATTTGGATATTTGTTTTACCCCACTTATTTTGGAAGATATGGATGGAGAGGAATAAACGAGTGTTCTAGAACAAGACAAATAGTGTAGAGATCATTATCAGGAATACCAAATCTGGCATTACTAAAAATGTGACTATTAATATGAACAATCAAATCTATAAAAATGAGTTGGAGGAAGATATAATATCGAACTAAGGATTTTTGAGATCTATAGGGAATAATATTAGTAGGCTAAGGAGAGTGTAGACACCAAAATAGCACCAATCCGATTATGTGACTACAAACACTGATCGCTTTGACACACACAGCCCCCAGGGCAGCCCTCAGAGGTTAAACAGTGGTCCTAACCACTTTCATAGCAATTTTGTAAGGTCAAGAAGCAATTTGGCACATTCGGGCACTTTGCCCGAGTATTCGTCTCACCCAGGGACGAATACTAACTAAGATTCGTCTCACCCAGGGACAAATTCTGAAATCGTCTCTGGTTAGGACGAATTCCAGGTTTAACGGGCAAAAAGAAAAATGCTGCCAAGTGGCAGCTGAGGACAGTCAATTATTGCCTCATGTAGTGCATGCACGTGTAGATGGGTAGGTTGGCAGTTAGAGGACTGTCACAAGGGCAGTCATGGAAGCCCAAGTCAGGGAGGAGTCTCCTCCCTCTTGGAAAGGCATGGCCGGCACATGGCATCCCTGCATGCCCCTCCAAAGATACCCCATGGGTCTATAAAATGGTGGACTTTCCCACCCAAATAAGGAGAGGTTGGAGGCATTTTCAAGGAATGAAGTGCTACCAAATTGAACACCCTATTGCACCTTTTTTCGATTCACCCTTTCACATCCATTAATCTCTTTCGCAAGAGAGGTTATTGGGTGGATTTTGGAAGTGTGGATCCGAACCCAAACCCAAAATTTGACCACATTAATCCACCAATTTTCCGACACCACATTCTAAGAGATTTTGGGCCCTTCCCTAGTGGATTGGCGCCGAAATCAAGTTCCAACGGTGGGTGGCCCACTCGGGCACCCCGCACCTTTTTGAGTTTCATTCTAATTCGCTTTCTGTCATTTATTCATTTTGCATTCCATTCTATGCTGACTAGATAGTTCATGTATTCAATTTCGTAATATTTTAATCAGATTTCATCATATGCTTGTCACTTTTGTCGCTTTTGTTGTCCCACTAACTTGCAAGTAACAACATCAAAATTCTCGATGATAGAGGTCAAATTGGGATAATCCGACCATCTGGGTCGTCCCAAAATGGCCCCAATTACTTAACCACTCTGTTTGTATGTGTTTTGGAGATCTCGAGGTGTGACATTGGAGCGGCATCAACTCGACATCTTAACACAATCGAATTCATCCCACCCGGGGATGAATTACAGCAGAATTCGTCCTGCCCAGGGACAAATTCCAGTTGAATGCAAATTGGTTGACTTTTTCAATGGTGGTGGCCCTCTGGTAAGGTCTTTTGGTCTCTGTCAGATTTGCAGGCAACTTAGATTCATTTTAATCACTATTTTCGATAATCTTTTGCATGCATCTTTTGTTAATTTCAAGGAACAAACTTTTCCTATTTGCAGCAGGTGCTACTAACACCTTGGTTGTTTCTTTGAATGTAGGAGGAGCAACAAGGAGCGAGGATTCATCAGCATAAGTGGTGGCAACACCTTGGATAGCCCATTTCAAACGTGGGCATGCAGAAGAAGGATTATTGATCATGATTGTAACCAAATCTATTTAACGCTCCTAACCCCTAAAAAGGGAGGAGGCAATTTTGTAACCGAGGTTAAAGAGTTTAATAAAAGGGCTATGACTTCTCTAAATTCTTGTATCTCTTTTCAATCAATTTGCCTCTTTCGTTTAAATGCACTTCACATTTTAGGACTTAAGCGTTAGTTTGATTTTGAATGCATCGAAGTAGTTTTTCCTTTCAAAAATTCTGGAATCTCATGCTTTTAGAGAGAGGTGAGATGGACTCCTCCCCCAAAGTGGGTAAAACTAAATTTTTATGGAGCCTCTAAAGGTCATCCAGGTAAATATGGAGGAGGAGGGGTTCTAAGATCTATCTCAAGTATAGTGATCTCTTGTTATATGGTGAACTTTTGTCATGCATCAAGCCATGAACTAGAGGTGAGGGCCATGATTACAAGATTAAGTCATGCAAAAATGATGAACATTAAGAAGATTGTAGTGGAATGGGATTCTATGAATATCATTAATAGTTTTAATTTTAAGCAAACCACTAGATGGAGCATCGAAAGTATTATTCAGGATGCTTTGAATATACTATCAAGCGTGGATTCATTTATGGTCTAGCACATCTATAGGGAATGTAATTTTGTGTACAATGTTATGGAAAACATGGGATTTAAGATGGATGGATCCAAGGTATGAAATAATGGTTTCCTAGAGGTATTTATGATTATAACTCTGAAATAGGAAACAATTTAAGATTTTGTTGAGTTATAAGTATCAAAGCCTTAGGGGAATTGATCATTGTAAAATATCTATTGGCATGGGGCTAGTTTTCAAGGAAAGTCAACTAATATTCAGGAGCTGAATAAAGAATGTTGCATATTGAATGAAGACTAGGTGATAGATTCCAAATATTTCAAGAAAATATAGTTGAATCCAATAAATAATTGATTAAATATCTTGAATATTGTAAAGAAACTAATGGATTTAATTTTAAAAATACTAAATACCCATGGGATAGACTTAAATCAAAATTGTTGTATCTAAGTATGCAACATGCTCCTTTTCTACCAAATTTTTGTAATATGTAGGTGCTAAAAGTGTGTTTTCTCCTCTGCAATTGTAAAAATTTTGAGATCCTTTCAAAAACCCTTCATTTACCATGATAAAATAATAATAATAATTGTTATATTTTATAAGACTAAACAAAAGAATAGTTTATATTAATTCATTTAATTTAAAACAATTTAAAGGTTTAGTTATGGAATATTTACATGTGACTTTAAAATGGATGGATGTAGATATTTGAGTGAGATGAAGACACAAGGAAAATCGAGGACAATTAATAATGATGAATGTTTACGTTATGGTTGTTGCATAGTATTACATTATTTGGTACCTTGCAAGTATTTTGTAAATATCTTTGATTTTATGTAATCATTAGGTTTTGTCATAATTAGAAGGTTAATAAAATGTTTCTCCTAACATAAATATGAAGATTCATATCTCTAGTGACTTTGAGGAGATGAAAAATAGTTGATGAAATATCATGAGACTCCATTTAAAGGATTTATATATGGGTTGCAAGATAAATTGTATGTCATAAATTGCAATACATAATTTGTATTCTAATGAATTTATCATCCACCTAAATAGAGAGTGTTTTTTCATTTGTATCATGTCTTGAGTATATGAGTTGCATTCAAGTATATTATATGTAACCTTGTTAAGAATACTTTTTATCCAATAGATGTGAATTTATTATTGAATCTAGGCCTTAAGCTAAGATTAGTATCAAAGCCATAGAGTGGTATGAGGGACTAGGATTCTAGTGAGAGTCTATTTGAAAGGTTGTGTTTGTTGGGATAATCATCATCATCTGACAACAAACCCAATTCTTTATTCGATAATCATTGGCAAATGTATGAATCAATATACTAGTTTGAAGAAATAGTGTAGGGGAGAGATTATGGAAGAGAAATAACTCTACATCAAAAGTGAGAAACATAGGGGAAATGGCTCTACATGAGAAAGTAAGAAAAGTGTTGAAGTTCAATTTATAGAATTAATAACCTGCTTTTATATGTGTGATATATAACTCACCAGCCCAAAAAATCTTTGTGTTAAGTTCTTCTCCTTTGTCACCAAAAAGGAGGTCAAGTTTCTTGCTACTAACAGGTAAACCATAATTCTAGCACTTAAATATTTTAAATTATATGGTCTATCTCCTATGTTGAGTGTAATAAGGTCTAAATATTTACAAGTTTTTTCTAAGTTGATAACAAAAGTTGTGTCTTTATTGAGTTTGAGGTAATCTATGAGTCCTATCTAAGACATTCACATATGTTCAAAGCCTATGATAAACTTTTGTGAATTTTCTTTCTTCTTTTCCAAGGTATATATATTAAATCATGCCTAAGACATTATGCTTAAAAAGTTTGATTTGATCCCTTAGACATTACAAATTTTTTGTAGTCAAAATCCCAAGACACCTTCTTCTCTTTTAGTCATTCTATTATTATGGAAAATTAAAGTGGTGCAACATATAAATAAAAGGATAAATTAGTTTTAAAGTCCAGATTATTTTAACAGTGCACAATATATTTTTTAAGAAGGTCCATATATGCATTGAAAATTATTTACAAGGTGAAATTTTATATAAACTTCAACATTTCATTATTTAGTTGCAGTGTCATGATATTTGTACGATGGCTTGTGTGGGAGAATTGGATGTGTGAGCTTTCCCTTGAAGGAAAAATTTATTTAAACATCCACTAAGGTACATCCAAATCACTCAATTTCAATTCATTTTTCTCCTATTGCAATTTCTACTAGTAAATTTAAAAAATGATGGGTTTGAAGATTAATTCTACTAGTGAATTTATATATTTCTATGAAGGAAATATTAAAGCTAAATATTTGATTTACTCATAGAGTTTTATTAAAAGAGGGAAATAAAAGGAGATAAAGGGGAAAAAAATATTTTTTTAAATAAAAGGAAAATAATTTATTGCCTTAGTAAATGAAATTGAAGAAGATTTGATTTGAAAAATAATAAAAAGAGATTATAGCAAAAGCTCAAGGCAAAAAGGAAAGGACAGATTATAAATGAAATATTATCTTGCTCTTTGAGAAGAAAAATAATTCAAATATTTTTTTTTAATATTTAAGTCCATTTAATTTTATGAAGTGTATTTATTTTACAAAGGATATTTTTAAAGGACTATTTGGAAAGTACATATTTAAAGGATTATTTTCAAAGTAGAAACATTGAAGGTTGGTTCAAAGATAAGGTCAAATTTCTTGAAGCACTTTCCATAAGGTACGAGATATATTTTCTTTTACTTATTTTCTCTAAAGTATATTAGATAAAATATTGAAATAATATTGAAAACTTATATTTTATGAAAGGAATTTGTTTTTTAAAAAATAAAGAGGAAAATAAATTGAAATATTGAAAAGAAATTTATGTTTGAAGAAAGAAAATTAAAAAATATATATATTCAAGAATAGAAAATTCATTTTGAAAAACTATAGTGAATTAAATAGGGAGCCAAAATGATTTCTACTTGGTGATTAAAAGGATTTTTTTTATCATTCAAACAAATTATAGAAGTAGAAGAGTTGTTTGTAATTTAAAAATTAAAAAAAGGAATTAGAAAAGGTGATATTTTTTTTTAATGAAATTCAGGTAGGCATTATTAGTGATCCTACTTTGAGACACTTTTTTAAGACACCATGGAAAATTAAAAAATAGTTTTCTCAAAATCTCAATTACTAAAGGGACCAAATTTCACTCGAAAAATATGAATTCAATACTTAGTATTGAAAAACTTTGGGATATAGTGACTAGAGATAAAAACTATCTATAGGAAGCCACAATTAGACATACATATAAAGAAGAAAATACAAAAACACTAATGCTAATAACATTTGGGATATCAGATAAAATACGAAAACATATAAGTGAGGTCAAAACTTTACTAGAGGTTTGAGATAAACTATACACAATATTTGAGAGAAGGGACGAAGCCACTATTCTACATTTACAATCACAACTATATTCACTAAAATTCCAAGATGATGAAAATATAGAACACCTTCTTAGAAGGATAATAAATTTATAATAAAACCCACAAACTATGGGAGAGAAAGTAGAATTCAACTAAAGCAACATTGGTGAGGTCTAAATACATGACCTCATGGTTATGATAATAGAGGCAAGTGTCATCCCAAATGTGTGTTGGAAAGAATTGCTCACATGCATATAGAAGTTTGGTTGATGCAAAGTGAACAAAAAATAATATACACCAAAAGGAAATGCCAACATCAATATTTGAACCTCATAAATCAAGCTCAACATGCAAGCTCCATAATGATGCACCACCAAGGTAGGTGTGACTTTGAAAGGGGTACATTTATCTTATGAAAATCTATTGCAAAAATATATAAAGATTAAAATCCTCATCATAATTCAAACTTGAGACCACTTTTATGGAATCAATCGGACAAGTTATTTTCCATAAAATGTTGTGATGTCAATAGTCATTGCAACATTATAAATTAGTTGTAAGCATAAAGTGCTAAAAATTTGAAATTGGTGCTAAGAAACATTGGTATATAACTCAAGGGCATTACTACTCTACCATGGGTGCATTATAGAATTATTATGTGTATAGAAGCTTTGAAGATGAATTTTTGAATCCCAAGAAAATATAGTGTAAATATATCCATGGCTTCTGACCAACAAAATGGAAGAAGAAAAAAATAAGAAAATAATTAATGTGTAAAAAAAGGAGATACTCAAACAAAAGACTCCACTTATCACATCACAAGACCTAACCACTACAATATTGGTTGAGATATGATAGTCATTTCTTCTATAATAATAACCTATATATTGTGCATCTTGAATATATTATTTCCCACCTAGAAGAAGAATATTCACTAAATTCAAATTTTAAATTTGGATAATTTTTTTAATTGCAAATATAGATGATAAAAAATTGAAATCAAAAGTGCTAAACTAGGACCCTGACATTTTATAATAATCCACTATAATTATTGTTTCACCCATGCCTACCATAGTTTACCCTATAAAACCTTCTTGTGTGATTGAGTGAAGTTGCTTTGTTTGGCTTTGATACCATGTTGGAATTCACAATACTTTCCAAAAACATTCGAAACATACATTCACCATAATCATATGTAGAAAAAGGAAAAAGAGCAATATAAAATATCAATATGGATAAAAATAGAGAAAAGGATAAATGACATGAAATGATAGAAGGAATAAGTGTTGGGTGCTCACAACCACTCCCACAATATCATATGTCACAAATTGATACAATGGATTAATTATTGGAGGGAGGATTTATAATGATGTCAAATCCCCAATTAAATGCTAACATTAAATCTACATATTGAAGTTTAAATTACAATATGCTACATATATTAAACCCTATAATCAAGTTCAACCATAGAGGTAGGTTAACTAATATCACTAATTGTGATTACATCCAAATTGCCTATAGGCTTACAAAAATATACCCATATGCTTACATAAATATGCTCGTAGGCTTACATAGAAATATGTCTATAGGCTTACATAAAGATGCCCATAGGCTTACATAAATATACCCATAGTCTTACATAAAATGAATGATGCCCATAGGCTTACAAATAGAAAGCTTAAAGGATTACATAACACTTTCTCGTAGGCTACATTAAGAGAATCTAGAGGTACTTCATCACTATTAGCCCTACCCTATTAAGATCATATTGAAAATATTTCAACATATAGTATGTTATTCCTAGAACACCAAGAAATATTTTGTAATACACGATAGAATAAATATCTTGAAGCATATTTTTTCTCATCAATATCACTTTTCCAAACCAAAACTAAGTAGCCCTACAAGAAGAGTGGATATGTTATTATTTATACAAGATAAAGGGCTCCTCCTATGGAAAACCTTCTCAAGCAACACATTTTTTATTTTTTTTTAAAACCTCAAGATGTATGGTAATCACACATGCAATCAATGATATTCAAAATGGAAAATTTCCCTTGTACAACAATGTCTTCATTTATCATATAACTACCTCTACTATATGATCATAGTCATCGTACAATCCAATTAGTTGTATGGCTATATTTTTTGTAGGATAAATTTAATTGTATGATGGTCTTAATTATATGGCATGGTTCCTTGAGTAGCAATAAACTTTCACCTTCTAATGGTCTCCTCTCTTCGTTGTACAACACTTTGTAAGAGTTTGAATGATGTTATCACATCATTTATTTGAACAACATCCAATATGAATGGAAAATCCTTATTTGTATGACACTCCTTTGTATGGCACTTCCCATAATAAGGCATATCAAGACAATGGGTTCTCACATTATGACAATGCTAAAGTCCAAGATACTTGAGGTGGTAGTGATTCAATATGACAGTTTTATCTATTAGCTTTTCTATGGGATTATAATTTGAATTTCACCATATCTATGATTGTATGATAGTGCATGTATGGTAGTCACACATACTACATTTCAACACTCAATGGTGACATCGTCTCAGTAAAGGCTTCTTATTTAGGTTAAATTGCAATAATCTATAATATTTTCTCTTTGAATTGAGTATTCATTGGTTGGGAATTTGATTGGACTCTAGTGACTCTATTCAAACAAAGTCTTCTTCAAATAGTAGCATGACCACTCTCCTACAATTCCTACACAAACCAGATCACACAAAAGACATCTTGTAATTCCAATAACTTAATTCATTTGCCATTTAAACATGCATAGTGAAAGTAAGTGAAAAAACTTGGCCTTTCTTTCTTCACCTTTGAGGCTCACTCTTACAAAAAAATAAAACAAAAAAAATTGAACCTTTCCCTCTCTTTTTGGCTTCTCTTCTAAGCCATTTTAGATACACCTCCCGACCTCTTTCCAAATTTGTTTCTTTTTATAATACTAAATCTTCCTATTCTCTTCACTTTCTCCTTCTTTTCTTCTTTCCTTCTTCTTCCTCTTCTCCTTTCCTTTTGTATGCCACTCCACTTCCTACCAAATCCTCTTCATCTTCTATCTTCCTCTTTTTTATCCATTTCTCTTCTGTTGCATCCCTTCTCATCATTGGATGGTTACTTGAATGATGCATCCAACTATTTCTCTTGCTTAGGAGATACTCCTACATCATAATCAATAGGTATGAGGAAATATTTCATGAACTCTAACTCAGGAACATGAATTTTATTTCAAGCTATTACCATTTTAGCTTGGTTTCCTCCACAAGGTCAACTTCGATGTCTTATACTAGCCTTCCTTTGAGAACTAACCCTCCTCCTATATAATGCACTCAACATTCATTTTTCCTTGTCCCATTCCATCACTTCTATCAAATCATAATCAAAATATATTTCGTTGGCTACTATCTCTTGGTGCTAACATCTTCTTTTGAAGTATTTATGTCCTCCACAACTCTCACAAGCATGTCAATTCCAATACCTAGTTGCAACAAATCTTCCACACTAACTACAAAAACCCATCATAGGATCTTCATTCCTTGTACTAATATTTATTCTCATAAATTTAATCACATTGCTTCCTACTTGACCTATATATCAAAGGCCTTCATTCCTTGGATTTATTTCTAGCATAATGAGAATTTTCTCTTTATCTTTGTTATTTTTTTCCTTTCTCTTTATCTATATCTATAGTAGGAATCTCTACACCGTCATCTTCATAATCATTACTATTGCTAACCTTTTCTATCTTCCTATTTTCTATTTTTATTCTCTTTCCCATTTTTACTTTTTCCTCCTCTTTCCCTATAGGTTTCATTTTATAAGTTGGCTTATTACATAAGCTCAATCCATGACTAAAATCTATTTGGTAACCAATACTCCTTATGGGTGGCAACCCATCTCTTGAAATAATATATATATTCTTCCAATAAATCCTTCATTTCATGTGGGACTGCATTCATATTGTCCACTATCCCTTCTTCTATGGATTTGACGATGAAATAAAAATATGCTTACTTCTTCTTCATTCCCTTCAAGGTTTGATTTTTTGTACTTAAGCACACTATAGGACTACTGTCCACCTTTTCACCTTTGTCCTCTAATGGACTTAATGTGTACTCATTTCCATATTTTTCAAGTATAGGTGTTTACCTTACCACAATATCATAACATCACATACTATTTCATCCTTGTAAGAACCAATTTGGAAGTCTATCATACATTGTTTAGTTACCAAAATTTTATGTCAACTTCACAACCATGAGAATCTATAGGAATTTGGATGTTTAATTCTCTTCAACCCAAGATATTCTACCATCTCTATAGATACAAAATTATTTATACTCCCACTATCCATAATCACCTTGTAAAATTTACTTCCTATGTTAGTCTTACAATGACACTGAGAGGGGGGGGTGAATCAGTGTAGCTCTTTAAACTTAAATTTATAGCTCTTAATACCACAACAATTAAAAATTATTACTAGATACAACAAGTATAACAAAAGAGCATCACACAACATAATATTTAACGAGGTTCACCATTGTGGCTACTCCTAAAAAATTGGCTGCTTGGACTACCATCCAAATCCAACCTTTGCAAAGCACCAACTTTACAATCAATTTACCATCACCAACTGGAAGGAGCACCAACCCCTGATTTATCTGTACCAATAGAAAGGAGCACCAACCCCTGATTTACCAACACCAACTAGAAGGAGCACCAACCCCTGATTTACCAGCACCAATTGGAAGGAGCACCAACCCCTAATGCCAAGCACCAACCTGGACTTCAATTTGAATATATAGGTTTAACAGTAAGATACCTTTGCTTTTAAAAGACCCTGACTGGTCTTCTTCACCTTTGTGTTCTCTACGCACTCTGCTCTCTCTGCACAATCATTTCGCACACTCTGCTTCGTTACAGTTGAACTTCACAATCGTCTTCTCCCTTTTGTGCACTCTACTCTCTTTGCAAATTTTGCACTTAGAACGATTCGACATGACTTTCTCTCTACGCACAATGACCGTATTTCACACACTTCGACCATTCTTCAATTCTCCAAATAGCCCTCCTTTTATAATAATATTTTTATGATGAAAACCCTAATCTTAGTTGACTATAAATCCTAGTCTTAGTCGGCTTTCATAACAACTGTAAACCCTAATTTTAGTCGATTGTCATCGGTCTTTGTCAGTTTCTTTTGTTGATGTTTTCGTGAAAATACATGTCACGATATCACAACACTTTCGCCTTCATACGCTTTCTCTATTCTTTTGTCGTGATATCACGACATTTCTGCCTCCATAGTTTTCATATTTGCTTTTGTCATGATATCATGACATTTTTGCCTCCGTATACTTCATATTTGTTTTTGTCATGATATCATGACACTTCTGCTTCCATAGACTTCGACTTTGCTTTTGTCACGATATCGTGACACTTCTGCTTCCATAGACTTCGAATTTGCTTTTGTCGTGATATCGTGACACTTCTGCCTCCATAGTCTTCAACTTGGCTTTTTTTGTGAAATCATGACACTTATGCTTCTGTACTTAGCTTCTTTGCTTTTGTCACAAAATCATGACACTTCTGCCTTCAAAGTCTTCTTCTCTGCTTTTATCGTGAAATCGTGACACTTCTACTTTCATACTTTACTTCTTTGTTTTTGTCACGAAATCATGACACTTCTGGTTTCGAAGTCTTTATTTCTACTTTTGTCATGAAATCATGACAGTTCTACTTTCATACGCTTCCTCTCTTTCTTGTCATGAAAATGCGACATGTCGCGATATCGTGACACTTCTGCCTTTGAAATATTCTTCTCTGCTTTTGTCACGAAATCATGACACTTTTGCTTCCGTACTTTACTTCTTTGCTTTTGTCACGAAATCACGACACTTCTGATTCTGAAGTCTTGCTTTCTATTTTTGTCACAAAATTGTGCAGTTATGCTTTCGTACGCTTCCTCTCTTTCTTATATCACAAAAATGCAACATGTCGCGATATCACGACACTTTTCAAAATTACTTTCTCTCTCCTATTTTAGTCATGAAAATGCAACATGTCGCAAAATCGTGACAACTTTCCAACTTAATTTCTCTCTCCTATTTTAGTTGCGAAAATGCGACATGTCGCGAAATCGTGACACTTTTCTTACTTGTTCTCTTTCTTCGAACTTGTCGTGAAATCGCAACACTTTTTCCTGCTTTCTCTTTCTCTTCCAACATGTCACGAAATCATGACATTTTTTCCACTTGCCTTTTTCTCTTCCAATATGTCATGAAATCGTGACATTTTTTCCTATTTTTTCTCTCTCTTCCAACATGTCGCGAAATCGTGACAGTTTTTCCACTTGCCTTTTTCTCTTCCAACATGTCGCGAAATCGCAAAAGTTTTTCCTACTTTTTCTCTCTCTTCCAACATGTCACGAAATTGCAACAATTTTCCACTTGTCTTTTTCTCTTCCAACATGTCGCGAAATCGCGACAGTTTTTCCTACTTTTTCTCTCTCTTCCAACATGTCACAAAATCATGAGAGTTTTTCCTACTTTTTCTCTCTCTTCCAACATGTCGTGAAATCATGATAGTTTTTCCTACTTTTTCTCTCTTCCAACATGTGAAATCATGACAGTTTTTCTTGCCTGATGTATATGTCACGATATCGTGACACTTTTCTTACTTGTCTTTTTCTTTGATCTCTTGCATATGGGCCACTTTGGTCTTCTTGGAAAATCACTGTACATACTCTGAATAACCTTTGAACTCTTATCTTCTGCATCTGAATAGCTTTTGAACTTCCTATCCACTGCATCAACAGATCTATCTAACTATGTTGACAACAATGACAATATTGTTGTTGCACCTTGCTCAACAATCTCCCCCTTTGGAATTGTTGGCAACACATGTGCAATTTCTTGTAACTCTTCCCCCCTTTGACAATAATACCAAAGGGCTACTACAGACTCCCCCTGAGTCCATGCACAACATTCTCAGGCACAATTTATTACACTTAGCAAAAATAATGAACATGAGCAAAAATATAATCAAATACTTAAATGCTACGCCTGATAATGTGATCTCTGTAGCTAGTCAATTCTTGGAAAGTGTGACCACTCTCAATTTATTGAGAAGGTACTCAAAAAATTCCTTGGGAAATGGTTTTGTGAAGATATCTGCTACTTGCTTTGTAGTTGAAACAAAATCCAACTTAACCTCACCTTCTGCAACTTTCTCCTTCAAAAAGTGATACCTGATAGCAATGTGTTTTGTGCATGAGTGCATAACCAAATTCTTGGAGATGTTAATGGCACTGGTGTTATCACACTTAACTGATATTGACTCACTAAAGCTAATACCAAGATCTTTTAGGGTTTGTTTCATCCATAATACCTGCATACAACATGTTGTTGCTATAATATATTCTGCCTCTACTGTTGATAAAGAAACTGACTCTTGTTTCTTACTGTGCCACATGACCAATCTGTCTCCAAGATAGAATGCACCTCCACTGGTACTCTTTCTATCATTTACACATCATGCCCAATCTGCATCTGAATATGAAATAAGGGTGAAGTCTTTACCTTTTACATACCATAACCCATACTCCATAGTACCCTTGAGGTACCGAAGAATCCTCTTCACTGTTGTCACATGAGTCTCCTTGGGATTACCCTAAAATCATGCTACCATGCATACTGCCTGCAAAATATCTGGTCTGGTAGGCTGTCGAGTACAGTAAGCTTCCAATCATAGATCTGTACATAGTTTGATCAACAGGTGGAGATTTTTCATCCTTGCTCAACTTGCAACCTGTCGTCATGAGAGTGCTAACTGGATTACAATCCTCCATTGTGAACTTTTTTAACATCTCTTTCACATATTTAACTTGAGAAATAAATATGCCCTTCTTATTTTGATTAACTTGCAACCCGAGGAAATACGAAAGTTCACCAATCATTGACATTTCAAATTCTTTCTACATCTTATTTTCCAAATATTTACATGACTCATCTTTGTTGCTGCCAAATATGATATCATCTACGTATACAACAAGAACAATAAGATGCCCATTTTTTGTTTTGGCATACAAATTACTATCCACCATACCTTTCTTAAACCTTTGTTGAGTGAGATAGTTGTCTAGTCTTGCATACCATGCTCGGGGTGCCTGTTTTAAGCCATATAATGCTTTCTTTAACTTGCAAACCAATTTGGGATCATCACCAAGTTGGAAATCTTCTGATTGCTCAATATAAACCTCTTCTTAAAGTTTCCCATTAAAAAACGCTGATTTCACATCCATTTGATAAACTTTTAAATTCTTGTAGACTGCTAAAGCCAAAAACATTCTAATTGCCTCTAGTATAGCTACTGGTGCAAAAGTTTCCTCAAAGTCAATGCCTTCAACTTGTGCATAACCCTTACATACCAATCTTGCTTTATTTATGACTACCTGTCCATCTTCATTCAATTTGTTTCAAAAAATCCATTTAGTCCCGATTATATTTTTATTTGCAGGTCTAGGTACTAACTCCCAAGTTTAATTTTTCTCGATATGATCTAATTCTTCATTTATTACCTTCATCCAACTTTCATATTTGTTTGCGTCAGTAACATTTTTGGGCTCAATGCTGGATAATAAAGAGTAGTTACTTACTACTCTTCTTCTTGTTTGAACACCAACTTTGGGGTCTCCAACTATTTTCTCTTTAGCATGATTTTTCTGCTAGCTGCTTGTTTTGAATTTCTTATTTTCTTCCACTTTTGAATCACAACTTAAATCATCTGAGTCAATTTTTTGTATCTTTTTTGTTTCGTTTTCCTCGTCTCCTTCAATAACCTCTTCATAAATTGGGTAGTTCTCTTCATAGCTAATTACTCGTTCTCTGCCTTCATCAAATTTAACATCGGCACTGTCCACAATTTTCTTTAGCCTCTTGTTGTAGCATTTGTAAGCTTTGCTTTTTGATGAATAACCAACAAAAATACCTTCATCCGCTCTATCTTCAAACTTACCAAGATTATCTTCAGTTCTTTTGATGTAGCACTTGCTGCCAAAAACTTTGAGGTATTTTGATGTTGCCCTTTTATCGAACCACAACTCATAAGGATTTTTTCTTTCATGTGTTCTTAGCATGTACCTATTTTGGATATACACCGTAGTATGGACTGCTTCTTTCCAAAATTTGTCTACTACTCTGCTTTCATCCAACATAGTCCATGCCATTTCCTACACTGTCCTATTCTTTATTTCTACCACTCCATTCTATTGAGGAGTCCTGGCTGCTGAAAACTATCTCCTAATACCGTATTTTTCACAGTACTTTGTAAACTCATCTTAAATGAATTCTCCTCCTCTATCTAATCTTAAACACTTTATTATCTTTCCTGTTTCATTCTCAACATGGTTTTTGAAAATTTTGAACATTTTAAAAGCTTCTAATTTATGCTTCAAGAAAAATATCCATGTCATTCTGGAATAGTCATAAATGCACAACATAAAATATTTGTCACCATTTATGCTTTGTGTTCTCATGGGTCCACATAAATCAGTGTGTATTAGTTCCAAAGGTTTTCTTGTGTAGTACTCTTTTGTTTTGAATGTGACTCTAGTTTGCTTCCCCTTTTAGCATGAAGCACAAATGTTGTTTGTAGGTTTTTTGATGGTGGAAATATCTCTCACTACCCTTTTTGAGCTAATTTTTACTAGATTATCAAAACTGATATGATCGAGTCTCTTGTGCCACAACCAATTTTCTTCTTCCTGTCCAATAAAACAAGCTCCTTCTGAAGTCTTTGAGAGCGTGTACAAGTTGCTAGATGTCCTTGATCCATTTGCTATCAATTTTCCATTTTTTATTTTTCTGACTTCACAACCCTACTTCATAAAGACTACTTCATGACCTTTATCACAAATATGACTTACACTCAACAAGTTATGTTTCAAACCATCCACAAACAATACTTCTTCTAACTTAATTTTTTCATCACTAATTTTAATTGAACCTTTGCCAACAATCTTAGCTCCATCATTATTTCCAAACTTTACTAAACCACCTTCATATTTTTGTAACTTCTCAAATTTATGTTTGTCACCTGTCATATGACTGGAGCATCCACTATCAAGTATCCATGGTACATATTTATTCTATGCTTTAAATTTTTTTTGTATGATTAAGGATTCCTTTTCTTCCTTAAGTCGCTCTTTTTCTTTCCACTCCATTTTGATAGTAGTTTTGGGATATTATTTTTTCTTTCCCTTATCAATATCTTGTGCATGTTTTTCGAAAAGTTTTCTATTTTGTCTCATCCTATTTGGTTGAAATTTTCTTTTCTAAAACTTATTTGATGCAAATGTACTTCTACAGTTTCTTGCAATGTGCCCAAAATTATGACAGTTATAACATTCTACTGTATAATTCATTACAGGAGAAAAAGCATTTCTACTGGTGAAATTCCTTGGTCTTACATTATATTTGCAGTCTGATATTTTATGTCCATAGCCATTGCATTTAAAAAAAAAGAAAAGGTATAATTGAACCTAGGTGATGGTCTTTGCCATGTTGTCGTAGAAGCCATAGGTCTTCTTCTTCTTTGATGTGTGACATTGGTGAATCCATAATTGTCAATTCTCATTTTGTGCCTGGCATTATTGCTTTCTTTTGCATGAGACATTTTTCCTTGATCAACCTCTTTCTTATCTTCATTATTTATGGATTCTACATTTCTAGCCTTTGATCCATTTGATGATATTCTCCTTCAACGAAACCCAGACCAAATTTGATTCCTGCAAGCCTTTGGTCATTTATAATCTTATCCAGCTTCATAGAACTTTCTTCGCATTTGTGATAGCAACTAATTTTGTGATTCATATCTTCTATCTGCATCCGTAAACCAACATTATATTCTTCTAGTTTGTAGTAATAATCTATTTTCATGGTAATTTGTACTTTGAGATCTTCAGATATTTTCTTGTATTCTTCTGTCTATATTTTTAGATTGGTTATGATTTCGTTTGCATCCTCAAGATTTTTTGAAATTTTCTTATTCTTTTTTCTCTCTATTTTTCACTCTTCAAGTGCAGACATCAACTCATATTCTAAATCAACTTCAGCCTCAGGGTTTTCACCACATACTTCAGAGTTCACTTCTTCCTTTTCTAATTTTACTTCTTCAAATGCCATTGCGTTACTTCCAAGATCACCCTAGCCACTTAAGCTTGTACAAGAACTTAGCTCTTATACTAATTGTTAGTCTTACGATGATACTGAGAAGGGGGGGTGAATCAGTGTAGCTCTTTAAACTTAAATTTATAGCTCTTAATACCACAACAATTAAAACTTATTACTAGATATAGCAAGTATAACAAAAGAGCATCACATAACACAAGATTTAATTAGGTTCACCAATGTGGCTACTCCTCAAAAATTTACTGCTTATACTACCATCCAAATCCAGCCTTTGCAAAGCACCAACTTTACAATCAATTTACCAACACCAACTGGAAGGAGCACCAACCCTTGATTTATCTGTACCAATAGAAAGGAGCAACAACCCCTGATTTATCTGTACCAACAAAAAGGAGCACCAACCCCTAATTTACTAGCACCAACTAGAAGGAGCACAACCCTTTATTTACCAGCACCAACTGGAACGAGCACCAACCTGGACTTCAATTTGAATCTATAGGTTTAACAGTAAGATACCTTTGCTTTTGCAAGAACCTAACTGGTCTTCTTCACCTTTGTGTTCTCTGTGCACTCTGCTCTCTCTGTGCAATCACTTCGCACACTCTACTTCATTACAGTCAAACTTCACGATCATCTTCTCCCTTTTGTGCACTCTACTCTCTTTGCAAATTTTGCACTTAGCACGATTCGACATGACTTGCTCTCTATGCACAATGACCGTATTTCACACACTTCGACCATTCTTCAATTCTCCAAATAGCCCTCCTTTTATAACAATATTTTTATGATGAAAACCCTAATCTTAGTTGGTTGTAAATCCTAATCTTAGTCAGCTTTCATAACAACTATAAACCCTAATTTTAGTCGGATGTCATTGGTCTTTGTCGACTTTTTTTTTTGTTGTTGCCACAAAAATACATGTCACGATATTGCGACACTTTCTGGATAATAGAGAGTAGTTACTTACTACTCTTCTTCTTGTCTGAACACCAACTTTGGGGTCTCCAATTATTTTCTCTCTAGGATGATTTTTCTGCTAGCTGCTTGTTTTGAATTTCTTATTTTCTTCCACTTCTGAATCACAACTTAAATCATCTAAGTCAATTTTTTGTATCTTTTTTGTTTCATTTTCCTCGTATCCTTCAATAACCTCTTCATAAATTGGGTAGTTCTCTTCATAGCTAATTACTCGTTCTCTACCTTCATCAAATTTAACATTGGCACTTTCCACAATTTTCTTTAGCCTCTTATTATAGCATTTGTAAGCTTTGCTTTTTGATGAATAACCAACAAAAATACCTTCATCCGCTCTATCTTCAAACTTACCAAGATTATCTTCAGTTCTTTTGATGTAGCACTTGCTGCCAAAAACTTTGAGGTATTTTGATGTTGCCCTTTTACCGAACCACAACTCATAAGGAGTTTTTCTTTCATGTGTTCTCAACATGTACCTATTTTGGATATACACCGCAGTATGGATTGCTTCTTTCCAAAATTTGTCTACTAATCTACTTTCATCCAACATAGTCCGTGCCATTTCCTGCACAGTCCTATTCTTTATTTCTACCACTCCATTCTGCTGAGGAGTCCTGGCTGCTGAAAACTATCTCCTAATACCGTATTTTTCACAGTACTCTGTAAACTCCTCTGAAATGAATTCTCCTCCTCTATCTAATCTTAAACATTTAATTATCTTTACTGTTTCATTCTCAACATGGTTTTTGAAAATTTTGAACATTTTAAAAGCTTCTGATTTATGCTTCAATAAAAATATCCATGTCATTCTAGAATAGTCATCAATGCACAACATAAAATATTTGTCACCATTTATGCTTTGTGTTCTCATGGGTCCGCATAAATCAATGTGTATTAGTTCCAAAGGTTTTCTTGTGTAGTACTCTTTTGTTTTGAATGTGACTCTAGTTTACTTCCCCTTTTAGCATGAAGCACAAATGTTGTTTGCAGGTTTTCTGATGGTGGGAATATCTCTCACTACCCTTTTTGAGCTGATTTTTACTAGATTATCAAAACTGATATGATCGAGTCTCTTGTGCCACAACCAATTTTCTTCTTCTTGTCCAATAAAATAAGCTCCTTCTGAAGTCTTTGAGAGCATGTACAGGTTGCCAGATGTCCTTGATCCAGTTGCTATCAATTTTCCACTATTTATTTTTATGACTTCACAACCCTGCTTCATAAAGACTACTTCATGATCTTTATCACAAATATGACTTACGCTCAACAAGTTATGTTTCAAACCATCCACAAAAAATACTTCTTTTGACTTAATTTTTTCATCACTAATTTTAACTGAACCTTTGCCAACAATCTTAGCTCCATCATTATTTCCAAACTTTACTGAACCACCTTCATATTTTTGTAACTTCTCAAATTTCTATTTGTCACCTATCATATAACTGGATCATCCACTATCAAGTATCCATGGTACATATTTATTTTGTGCTTTAAATTTTGTTTGTACGATTAAGGATTCTTTTTCTTCCTTAAGTCGCTCTTTTTCTTTCCACTCCGTTTTGATAGTAGTTTTGGGCTCTTGTTTTGTCTTTCCCTTATCAATAGCTTGTGAATGTTTTTCGAAAAGTTTTCTATTTTGTCTCATCCCATTTGGTTGAAATTTTCTTCCCTAAAACTGATTTGATGCAAATATACTTCTACAGTTTCTTGCAATGTGCCCAAAATTATGACAGTTATAACATTCTACTATATAATTCATCAGAGGAGAAAAAGCATTTCTACTGGTGAAATTCCTTGGTCTTACATTATATTTGCAGTCTGATATTTTATGTCCATAACCAATGCATTTAAAACAAAAACTAGAAAAGGGATAATTGAACCTAGGTGATGGTCTTTGCCATGTTGTCGTTGAAGCCATAGGTCTTCTTCTTCTTTGATGTGTGACATTGGTGAATCCATAATTGTCAATTCTCCTTTCGTGCCTGGCATTATTGCTTTCTTTTGCATGAGACATTTTTTCTTGATCAACCTCTTTCTTATCTTCATTATTTATGGATTCTACATTTTTGGCCTTTGATCCATTTGATGATATTCTCCTTCGACGAAACCCAGACCAAATTTGATGCCTGCAAGCCTTTGGTCATTTATAATATTATCCAGCTTCATAGAACTTTCTTTGCATTTGTGATAGCAACTAATTTTGTGATTCATCTATTCTATTTGCATCCGTAAACCAACATTCTCTTCTTCTAGTTTTCAGTAATAATCTATTTTCATGGTAATTTGTACTTCAAGATCTTCAGATATTTTCTTGTATTCTTCTATCTGTATTTTCAGATTGGTTATGATTTCGTTTGCATCCTCAAGATTTTTTAAAATTTTCTTATTATTTTTTCTCTCTATTTTCCACTCTTCAAGTGCAGATATCAACTCATCTTCTAAATCAACTTCGACCTCAAGGTTTTCACCACATACTTCAGAGTTCACTCCTTCTTCCTTTTCTAATTTTACTTCTTCAAATGCCATTGTGTTACTTCCAAGATCACCCTAGCCGCTTAAGCTTGTACAAGAACTTAGCTCTTATACTAATTGTTAGTATTACAATGATACTGGGAGGGGGTGAATCAGTGTAGCTCTTTAAACTTAAATTTATAGCTCTTAATACCACAACAATTAAAACTTATTACTAGATATAGCAAGTATAACAAAAGAGCATCACACAACACAAGATTTAATGAGGTTCACCAATGTGGCTACTCCTCAAGAATTTACTGCTTGGATTACCATCCAAATCCAGCCTTTACAAAGCACCAACTTTACAATCAATTTACAAACACCAACTAGAAGGAGCACCAACACCTGATTTATCTGTACCAATAGAAAGGAGCACCAACCCTTGATTTATCTGCACCAACAAAAAGGAGCACCAACCCCTGATTTACCAGCACTAGCTGGAAGGAGCACCAACCCCTGATTTACCAGCACCAACTGGAAGGAGCACCAACCCCTAATACCAAGCACCAACCTGGACTTCAATTTGAATATATAGGTTTAACAATAAGATACCTTTGCTTTTGCAAGAACCTGACTGGTCTTCTTCACCTTTGTGTTCTCTGCACACTCTGCTCTCTCTGTGCAATCACTTCGCACACTCTGCTTCATTACAGTCAAACTTCACAATCGTCTTCTCCATTTTGCGCACTCTACTCTCTTTGCAAATTTTGCACTTAGCACGATTTGACATGACTTTATCTCTATGCACAATGACCGTATTTCACACACTTCGACCATTCTTCAATTATCCAAATAGCCCTCCTTTTATAACAATATTTTTATGATGAAAACCCTAATCTTAGTTGGCTATAAATCCTAATCTTAGTCAGCTTTCATAACAACTGTAAACCCTAATTTTAGTCGGATTTCATCGGTCTTCGTCGACTTCTTTTTTTGTTGTTGCCACAAAAATACATGTCACGATATCGCAACACTTTCACCTCCATATGTTTTCTCTATTCTTTTTTTGTGATATCACGACATTTCTACCTCCGCAGACTTCGTATTTTCATTTTGTCGTGATATCATGATATTTTTGCCTTTGTATACTTTGTCTTTGCTTTTATCGTGATATCACGACACTTCTACTTCCATGGACTTCAACTTTGCTTTTGTCGCGATATCATGACACTTCTAACTCTGTAGTTTTCAACTTGGCTTTTGTCATGAAATTGTGACACTTCTACTTTTGTACTTAGCTTCTTTGCTTTTGTTGTGAAATCATGACACTTCTGCCTTCGAAGTTTTCTTCTTTGATTTTGTCATGAAATCATGACACTTCTACTTCTATACTTTACTTCTTTGTTTTTGTTGCAAAATTGTGACACTTCTACTTTCGAAGTCTTGCTTTCTGCTTTTGTCATGAAATCGCGATAGTTCTACTTCTATACGCTTCCTCTCTTTATTTTTTCATGAAATTGCGACATGTCATGATATCGTGACACTTCTACCTTCGAAGTCTTCTTCTCTGCTTTTGTCATGAAATCACGACACTTCTGCTTTCATACTTTACTTCTTTGCTTTTATCATAAAATCGTGACACTTCTTCCGAAGTCTTGCTTTCTATTTTTATCATGAAATCATGACAGTTCTGCTTCCGTACGCTTCCTCTCTTTATTTTGTCGCAAAAATATGACATGTCACGATATCACGACACTTTTCAAACTTACTTTCTCTCTCCTATTTTAGTCGCGAAAATGTGACATGTCATGAAATCGTGACACTTTTCTTACTTGTTCTCTTTCTTCGAACTTATCATGAAATCGTGACACTTTTTCCTGCTTTCTATTTCTCTTCCAACATGTCACGAAATCGCGACAATTTTTCCACTTGCCTTTTTCTCTTCCAACATGTCATGAAATCCTGACAGTTTTTCCTGCTTTTTCTCTCTCTTCCAACATGTCGCGAAATCACGACATTTTTTCCACTTGCATTTTTCTCTTCCAACATGTCGCGAAATCATGACAGTTTTTCCTGCTCTTTCTCTCTCTTCCAACATGTCGGGAAATCGTGATAGTTTTCCACTTGCCTTTTTCTCTTCCAACATGTCACGAAATTGCGACAGTTTTTCCTACTTTTTCTCTCTCTTCCAACATGTCACGAAATCGCAACAGTTTTTCCACTTGCCTTTTTCTCTTCCAAAATGTCGTGAAATCACGACAGTTTTTCCTGCTTTTTCTCTCTCTTCCAACATGTTACGAAATCGTGATAGTTTTTCCTACTTTTTCTCTCTCTTCCAACATGTCGCGAAATCATGACAGTTTTTCTTGCCTGTTGTATATGTCGCGATATCGCGACACTTTTCTTACTTGTCTTTTTCTTTGATCTTTTGCATATGGGCCTCTTCGGTCTTCTTGGAAAATCACTGTACATACTCTGAATAACCTTTGAACTCCTGTCTTCTGTATCTGAATAGCTTTTGAACTTCTTGTCCACTGCATCAACAGATCTATCTGACTGTGTTGACAACAATGACAATATTGTTGTTGCACCTTGCTCAACATCCTAATTTATAGATCATCCTAAACAAATTCCTTCTTTACTCATTTCCATGCACCTCCATTTCTATTTTCAACAATAATATCTCCATCATAAGAGATTTTTCTTTCTCTAGTTCCTCTATGTGCTTTGGTGAAGCAATAGTATCTTCATCTACTTGTATAATTTGGTTATGAACTTCCTTTCCATGCCCACTAGTATATTGTCCTTGACGATACTCATATGTTTTATGTCCTTATTACAATCATCTATAATATTTTATAGCAATACCATGTCCTCTATATCTACCAAATATATCTTGTCCTCTTGATGATTCATGATTTTATTGGATACCTTGGTTGAAATCACTTTAAGAAGTGCTAGATTTTCCTTGCATATGCTGCCCTCTACCAGTATTTGATTGTTATCCTCTAGAGAATTATCCTCTTCCTCTATAATTGATTTATTTCCTTCATAACAACTTTTTCTTTCCCTTGAGTGTGTATTGATATACCTCTTCAATGATTCTGATTCCAATAATACCAATCTCATCTTGTGTGGACAATCTTAGTTCATTTATGTATCTTGTTGTATTTTCCTCATCATATTCAATATGACCTACTCTTATGGTCAATTTATAGAATTACTCTATATACTATTTCATGCCCAAATCCTTTTGTTTGATGTTTTGAATTCTCCTAAACAACTCAATATAATAATTATCTAGTAGAAAATTTTATTTTAATTTATCTATAAATTTTTTGCCACATTTGGATTCTATAATTGACGTTTCATTGCCTATCTATTTGGACATGATCCCATCAAATTCAAGCATATTTATGAAAATTTTATCCACTTTGGATCCTCCATTGATTCATAATCAAAAAAATTCTCCATGTCCATTATCCAATCAATCAACTCTTTCAAGTTTAAACTTCTATTAAAATTGGATGTATCCATATTTGATTTACTTTCAATATTTGAGATTGTCCAAATCAACCACTAATTTTTTTTTTCTCATTCCTATTCACCTCAATTTTTTGCATGACCAACTTCCTCATCTTCACTATCACTAATCTCCTTAAGATGAATGCCTCTCCATTAATTAGTCTCAATTGCATCTAACATGGAAGTAATTCCTCTCACCATATATGCTATATTTTATGGTCAAGGTCCCAAACCATACGACCTTCCTTTTACTCACTACATCCTCTTCCTCAATTATGTATCACAACCATATCTAATACCAAATGATATAGAAAAAATAAGGGGATCCTCCTATGCACAATATTTTCAAGCAACACAAGTTTCTTTTTTTTGAAGACCTCAAGATGCATGCTAATCACATGAGAAATCAATGAGATTCAAGTTGAAAAATTTTCCTTGTATACCAGTATTCATTTATCATATAGCTACCTCCATTGTACAATCATTATCATCATATTATCCCATTCAATGTACACCTATACTCATTGAATGCCAACTTTAGTTTTACGATGGTCTTAATTGTACAACATAGTTCCTTAAGTAGCAATAACTTTCATCCTTTTATGTCTTCTCAATTCATTGTATGACACTTGGAAAGAATTTGAACATTGATACTACATATTTTATTTGAAAAACATCCAATATGAATACTAATTCCTTAGTTGTACAACACTCATTTTTATGGAACTTCCCACAATAAGGTATCTCAAAAAATGGATTCTCACATGATGAAAATGCTAAGGTACAAGACACTTAAGGTTGTAATGTTTCAGGATGACACTTATGACCATAATATTATAATTGGAATAGAATCCTATGTGTTATTATATGGTAATTTCATGCATGGTAGTCACGCATACTATACAATAACACTCAACGATGGTATCCTTTTGATCAAGGCTTCTTATTTTGCTTCAATGGTAATAAACTAGAATTTTTGCTATTTGAATCGAGCATTCATTGGCTAGGAATTAAATTTAACTACAATAAATCCTTTATCTAATTGGAGTCTTCCTCAAAAACATCACAACCCCTCTCCTAAAATTCTTACACAAAGTAACTCACACAAAATATAACTTGCAATTCCAATATTGTAAGGCATTTTCTATTTAAACATGCATAGGAAAAGCAAGTGAAATAAAATATTTATTTTATTTATAAATAGTTGTTGGTTTTACAATTGCACCTAGACTATATTTCTACCCCTTCAAGGTTCACTTTTATAACCAAATAAAAAAATGGAACCTCTCCATCTCTCTCTCTAGATTATCTTCGAAGCTATTTTAGATATGTCTCCTGACCTCTTTCCAAGGACATTTATTTTTCTCCTACCAAATATTCCTCTTCTATTCCCTTTCTCTTTCTTCTCTTATTCCCTTCTTCTTCTCATTTCCTTCTATATGTCACTCCACCTCCTACAAAATACTCTTCTAATTCTATCTTTCTCTTATTTATCCATTGTTCATCCTTCGTAATCCCTTCTTGTTGTTGGATGGTTACTCAAATGGTTCATCCAATATTTTCTCTTGCTTGGCATATGATCCTACATCATACTAACCATGTAATAAGAAATATTTCAAGAGCTCCAAATCATGAACATGAACTATTTTTCCAAGCTATTACCATTTTAGCTTGGTTGTCTCCATAAGATCAATGTTTTTGTCTTGTCTTGTCCTTCCTTTGAGAACTAAACCTCCTCCTATACAATGCACTCAAAATTCATTTTTCTTATCCCATTCCATCACTTCCAACCAAAACCAAATAAACATATATTTTATTGGCTATTTTATTTTCACGTGAATATATTATTTTGGATTTATTGCATCCTCCACAACTCTCACAAGGATGTTGGTTCCAACATATAGTTGCAATGTGTCTAAATATTCCACACTGAATGTAACAAACCATTCTAGGAACTTCATCTCTTGTACTAGTATTACTTCTTAAAATTTTAGTCTAAATGCTTCCTGCTTGACCTATATATCCAAGGATTTTATTCATTGGGATTATTTTTGGTATTATAGGAATTCTCAAATCTTGACCTTATCTTCTCAATAATTTACAATTGTACCCAATTCTTATAATTATCTTGGAGTGAATAAATTTGGTGGGTCTTTCAAAGCACCTAAGATATTCATTATCATTTTGATATATATCATCTTTATTCAAATACCATGCACCATCATAAGGTCCTTCACCACTTTAAAGTACCACTCTTACTATCAACTAAGGTAGCATGGCATTTTTCATGTTCAACACAACACTAAATGATATCATGACATTCATCTTCCTCTCCTATTTTTTTTCTTCTTTTTCTCTTTCTCTTTCTTTGTATCTACAACATGAATTGTTGCACTATCATCTTCATCATATCTACTACTGGTAAAATATTCCTCTCCTATTTATTTTTTCTTCTTTTACTCTTTCTCTTTCTTTGTATCTATAATAGGAATTATTTCACTATCATATTCATCATCACTACTATTGGTGACCTGGGCTATTTACCTCTTTCTTGTATTTATTCTCTTGTGTGTTTCTACCTTCTCCTCATTCCCCATTTATGTCATCCTATAAGTTGGATTATTACATAAGCTCAACCTAGAACTAAAATCTATGTCATGACCAATGCTCCTTATGGGTGGTAACCCATCTCTTGAAATAATATCTATGTATTATTACCAAAAATCCTTTACTTCATGTGGTACTACATCCATCTTGTCCACTATCCCTTCTATGGGTTTAGCAATGAAAGAAAAATATTTTTCTTTCTTCTTCATTCCCTTCAAGGATTGTTTTTCATACCTAAGCATATTGTAGGACTATTGTGTACCTTTATTATTTGTCTTAAAATGGACTTAATATGTACTCCTTGCCATGTTTTTCAAGAGTTTAGGTATTCACTCTACCATTATATATTATCATTTTATATAACTACCATGGTTTTTTAAAAAATACATGATAAGCATCCATAGGCATAGAATCACATATTATCTCATCCTTGTAAGCACCAATTTCGAATTTTACCATACATTTTTCAGTTACCAAAATTTTATGTCCCCTTTGCAACCATGAAACTCTATGGATTTGAGTGTTCAATTATATTCAACCCAATATTTTCTACCATCTCTGTAGACACTAAATTATCTATTCTTCCATTATCCACAATCATCTTGCTACATTTACCTCCTAATTTTTAAATCATCCTAAATATATTCCTTCTTTGCTTAGGTCCATGTACCTCCTTTGTTTGTTTTAACAATACTTTCTCCATAATAAGGGATTCACCTTGTTATGTTTCCTCCATCTATTTTGGTGAAGCAATACTCTTCATCTACTTGTACAATTCAGTTATGGGTTTCCTTTCCACACCCGCTAGTCTACTATTCTTGAGGATACTCATATTATCTATGCCCTTATTCCAAGAATCTATCACATTTTATATCAAAACCACATCCTCTACCTCTACTAAATCCACCTCATCCTATTTATGATTCACCCTTTTATCGGGTATCTAGGTTGAAATCACTTTGAGAACTACTAGCTTCTCCTTCTTGCATATGTTGCCCTCTAACACTATTTGATTGTTCTCTTCCTCTAAAATTATTTTGTTGGCTTGACAACAACTTTTCCTCTACCTTGAGTGCATATTGATATACCTCTTTAATGCTTCTAATTTGAATCTTACCAATTTCATCTTGTATGGATAATATTAGTCCATTTATGTATCTTACCTCCTTTTTCTCATCATATTCAATATTACTAGCTCTTATGGTTAATTTATAGAATTAATTCATATAATATTTCACTCCCAACTTATTTTTTTTAAGGTTTTAGAGTCTCCTAAACAACTTTATCTAGAAAATTTGATTTTAATTTTACTACAAACTATTCCCATGTTCGGATAACATTTCATTGCCTCTCTATTTGGACATGATTCCACCAAATCTAAGTATGTCCCTTCAACTGTGTGCACACAAATTTAATCCACATTAGATCCTCCATAATTTGATAATAAAATAAATTTTCCATTTTTGTTATCCAATCAATCAACTCTTTTGGGTTTAAACTTCCACTAAAATTGGGAGTATCCATATTTGGTTTACATATAGTATTTGAGATTGCCCAAATAAACCACTACTTTAGTTATTCTCCTTGCTCTTCACTTCAATATTCCACATAACCAACTTCCTTATCTTTAGTATCACTAATATCATCAAGATGAATGCCTCTCCTTTGGGCAGTCTCAATCACATCTAGCCTGGCAATAATTCCTCCTAATATTTTTGTTATATCTAAGGATCGAGGTCCCAAACCATGTGGTTTTCCTCATCCTTGTGTATCACAAATATCTCTAATACCAAATTATGTAGATGATATAATGGGGTTCCTCTTATGGATAACCTTCTCAAGAAACATAAGTTTCCTTTCTTTTGAAGACCTTAAGATGCATGGTAATCACACCTATAATCAATGAGACTTAAAATGAAGAAATTCTCTTGTATGACAATGTCTTCATTTATTGTACGAATATATCTATTGTGTGGTCATAGTCATTGTACAATCCCAATTTTTGTATGGCCATACTCATTGAATGACAACTATGATTTTACTATGGTCTTAATTGTACAACATGGTTCCTTGAGTAGCAATAAACTTTTATTTTTGCATGGTCTTAAGAGTTTAAATGATGACACCACTTTGTTTATTTGAATTAAATCCAATATGAATAATAATTTATTAGTTGTACAACACTTCCCATGATATGACAACATCTCAAGATGACGGTTTCTCATGGGTCAACAATGTTGATGTCCAAGACACTTGAGGTGGTAATTTTTTAGGATGACACTTCTATATATTAGCTTTTCCATGATATTCTAATTGGAATGGAACCCTGTGTGTGTTTATGGTAATTGCATGTATAGTAGTCACAAATACTACACTTCAAAAGTCAACAACAACATCTTCTTGGTCATGTCTTCTTATTTAGATTAATTGGAAATAAACTAGAATATTTTTTATTTGAATAGAGCATTCATTGGCTAGGAATTTTATTGGACTACAATGACTCATTTATATAAATAGAGTATTATTTTGGCAATAGCATGACCCCTCTCCTACAATTCCTACACAAACTAGCTCACGCAAAATACAACTTGTAATTCCAATAGCTTAAGGTATTTTCCATTTAAACATACATATGAAAAGGAAGTGAATGAATCATTTATTTCATTATAGGATAGTCTTTTGTTTTAAATTATGCATGACCTCTCCTTGTTCCTATTCAAGGCTCACTCTTACAACAAAATTAAAAAATGTAACCTCTCCCTCTCCCTTTCTCTCTCTATATTCTCTTTTGAGTCATTTTAAATACACCTCCCAACCTCTTTACCAAGCTATTTATTTTCTTCTACCAGTTGTTCCTCTTCTACTTCCTTTGTATTTTTTATTCTTCCCTTATTCTTCCTCTTATCCTTTACTTCTATATGTTGCTCCACCTCCTACCAAATCCTCTTCAAATTCTATCTTCCTCTTTTTCTATATTTCATTCATCTTTCCTCATACCTTCTCATTGTTGGATGATTACTCGAACAATTTTTCCAACCATTTATCTCACTTTGTAGATGCTTCTACATCATAATTTTTGGGTAAGAAGAAATGTTTCATGAGCTCCAAATCATAAACATGAATTTTTATTCTAATATATTACAAATTTAGCTTGGTTGTCTCTACAAGTTCAACATTTTTGTATTTTCTTGGCCTTCCTTTGAGAACTAAACCTTCTTATATAGAATGCACTCAAAATTTATTTTACCTTATCCTATTACACCACTTCCATCCAACCAAAATCAACATATATTTTGTTGTATACTTTCTCTTCATGTCAATATCTTCTTTTGGAGTGATTGCATCCTCCACAACTCTCACAAGGATGTTGGTTCCAACATCTAGTTACAATGTATCTAAATATTCAACACTAACTACAATAACCCATCCTAAGACCTTCATCTCTTATACTAATCTCACTTCTCAAAAATTTAGTCTAATTACTTTATGCTTGACATATATATCCAAGGCCTTCATTCCTTAGCCTTATTTTTGGCATTATGCATATTCTAAAACCTTACCCATATCTTCCCAATCCTTTAGCATTGCACCCCATTCTTTTCATTAACTTAGATCCAATACTTTTGTGTTTCTTTCAAAGCACCCAAACTCTTCATCACCACTCTAATCTCTATCATCATTATTCAAATACCACACACCATCATAAGATCCTTTACCACACTTTAAATAACCACTATTACTATCAACCTAGGCAACATATCCTTTGTCATGGCCAACACAAAACTCAATGACATTATGACATTCATCTTCTTCTCTTATATCTTTGTTTTCTTTTGCTCTTTCCATTTCTCTATATCTATAGTAGGAATTGTTGCACCATTGTCTTCATCATAACTACTAATGGTGAACCAGGCTATCTACCTCTTTTTAATGTTTACTATATTACTTATTTCTACCTTTTCCTCCTCATTACCCATTTTCCTTATCCTATAAGTTGTATTATTATGTAATTTTGATCCAAGACTAAAATATATGTGGTGACCAATGCTCCTTATAGGTGGCAACCCATATCTTAAATGAATCTATATGTATTCTTCAAATATATTCTTCACTTAATGTGGGACTACATACACCTTATATGCTATCTCTTTTCTATGGATTTAACAACTAAATAAAATCATGGTTCCTTATTTTTCATTATCTTTAAAAAGTTTTTTGGTACACAAGCACACTATGGGATTGTTGTCCACCTTTTTTTATGTATATTTAAGTGAACTTATTGTGTACTCCTTACCATATTTTTCAATAGTGTAGGTATTCACCCTACAATATTGTACTACCTTTTTATTGAGTTGCTATGGTCTACCCAAGAATACATGACAAGCATCCATAGGCATAACATCATGTAGTATATCATCCTTGTAAGAACCAATTTGGAAGTCTACCATATATTGTTCAATTAAAAAAATTTGGTGTCCCCTTTGTAACCAAGTGACTATAGATTTGGTTTTTAATTCTCCTCAACACAAGCTTTTATAACATCTTTGTAGACACTAAATTGTTTGTACTCCTAGTATGCACAATCACCTTGTAATAGTTACCTCTTGATTTGAAAATTATTTTGAATAGATCCCTTCTTTGATCAGGTTCATGCACCTTTGATGGTTTCAAAAAAATTCTCTCCATCATAATATATTTGCCTTATTTTTGTTCCTCCATGTGCTTTGGTGAAGAAATATTCTCTTCATCTACCTGTAAAATCTAGTTATGGGATTTCTTTCCACACCTATTAGTCTATTGTGCTTGAATATACTCATATGGTCTATGCTCTTCTTCCAAGAATCTATAAAAAATTCTAGAAAAACCACATCCTCTACCTCTACCAAATCTACCTTGTCTTGATTATTCACCTTTTTATTGGGTACCTTGGTTGAAATCACTATGAGAAGTATTGACATCTCCTTGGATATGTTACCCTCTACCACTATTTGATTGTTCTCTTCCTCTATAGAACTATCATCTTCCTCTACCTTGAATGCATGTTGATATGCCTCTTCAAAAATTCTAATTTAAATCATACCAATCTCATCATGTGTGGACAATCCTTGTCCATTTATGTATCTTGCCATATTTTCCTAATCATCTTCAATATGACCCACTTTTATGGTTAATTTATAGAATTCCTTCATATACTCTTTTACTCCCAGTTTATTTTATTTGAGGTTTAGGATTCTCCTAAACAAATCAATCTGATAATAAACTGGTAGAAACTTTTATTTTAATTTGGCTATAAAAATTTCCAAGTTTGGATTTTATCCTTGCTTTTTTGGTTCCTCTCTATTTGGATATTATCCCACAAAATTGAAACATGTACCTTGAACCATATACATGTAAATTTGACCCACTTTGGATCCTTTATCAATTCATAATTAAATAATTTCTCCATGTCTATTATTCAATCAATCAACTCTTTCACGTTTAAACATCCATTAAAATTGGAAGTATTCATCTTTGGTTCACTTCCATTATTTGATATTTGTTTGAATCAATTATTTCTTTAGTTATTTTGCTTGCTCTTAACATCAAGATTTCATATGACCAACTTCCTCATCTTAACTATCACTAATATCCTCAATATGAATGCTTCTCCTTTGGGTAGTCTTGATTGTATCTAGCCTTACAATAACTCCTCTCAATATTTTTGCTATGTCAAGAGGTCAAGGTCCTAAACCACACAATCTTCCTCTTCCTCATTGTGTCATCTTACTCTAGTATGTATCATGACCAAATTTGATACCAAATGATTTATATGAGAGAAGGATGATACTAATATGGACAACCTTATAAAGAAGAACAATTTTATTTTCTTTCAAACCACAAGACATGCAGTAATAACACATGCAATCAACAAGCTTCAAGATGAAAAAGTTATCTTGGTAGGAAATGTGTCTATTTATTGTATGACTATATCCATTGTATGATCATGGCCATAATAGGATCTTATTTTTATATGACCATACTCATTGTATGATAAATTTGATTGTATAGTGGTCTTAATTGTATAGCATGGTTCCTTGAGTAGTAATAAACTTTCATCTTTGCACGATATTCTCACTTCATTGTATGATACTTGGTATGATTTTGAATGATAGCACCACATAATTTATTTGAAAAACATCCATTATAAATGACTATTATTTATTTGTACAACACTTCTTTTTATAGAACTTCCCATGATATGACAACATCTCAAGATTATGAGTGGTAATGTTGAATTCCAAGACACTTGAGGTGGTAATGTTTTAGTATGACACTTTCATCTATTAGCATTACACATGATTCTAATTTTTTTGGCATACTATGTGTGATTGTATAGTAAGTGCATGCATAGTAGTCACACATACTACACTTCAACACTCAATTATGATATCCTCTTGATCAAGGATTCTTATTTAGGTTAAACGGTAAAAAACTAGAATATTTTCTATTTGAATGAAGTATTCATTGGCTAGGAATTTGATTGGAATGTAGTGACACCTTTATCCAAATAAAGTCTTATTTGGATAGCAACATGACTCCTATCCTAAAATTCTCGCATAAACCATCTCACACAAAAGACAACTTATAATACCAATAGCTTAAGGAATTTGCCATTTAAACATGCATAAAGAAAGAAACTGAAATGACTTATTTATTTTATTGTGGAATAGTTGTTGGTTTTATAATAATTCTTTGTCTCTCTTTATTCCCATTTAATGCTCACTCTTACAATAAAAAAAAATATGAACCTCTCCCTCTCCCTCTCCCTCTCCCTCTCCCTCTCTAGCTTCTCTTCTAAGTAATTTTATATATTTCTCCTAACCTTTTTCCTAAGCCATGTCTTTTTCTCCTACTAACTTTTCATCTTAACTTCCCTTTGTCTTTGTTTTCTTGTTTCCTTATTCCTCTTCTAATTTTTTCTATATGCTACTCCACCTCCTACCAAATCATCTTAACCTTATATGCTATCTTTTTTTTATCAATCATTCCTCCTTTATAATACTTTCTTATAATGGGATGGTTACTCAAATGGTTCACCTAATCATTTCTATTTTTTGTCAAATGCTTCTACATCATACTCATTATGTAAAAAAAAATGTTTCATAAGCTCTATCTTATGAACATGAATTATTTTTCCAAACTATTACCATTTTAGCTTGGTTGTCTCCATGAGGTCAACTTTATTGCCTTATTGTGGCCTTCTTTTAAGAACAAAATATCCTCCTATAAAATAAACTCACCATTAATTTTTCTTTGAGGTTTTTTAATGTTGCAATACATTATATTTAACCTTAATGTTATGTAATGTTGCAACACATTATGTTTAACCTTAAGGTTATTTAATTTACTTTGAAGTATATAATCTTAAGCTTGGTAAGCTCAATTTTCAAAAGGATGATCTGAATGATATTCAACCTCTTAAATAGATCCTCAAACTTTATCACTTCTTTCAAATCATGTATATAATATAAATGATAAAGTCATGTTAAATATCTAAGGTGATCAATTCATAAGCTTCATCTCTTCTTATGTATTGCATTTGTTTCTTTTTCATTGATGCTTATTGTGGAAGCCTTATTTGATTCCATATACAATCATAACTATTTACTTTTAAATTAGGGCTATCACTTGGTATTTTCATAAATCACAATTGGATGCACTATGTTTGGGTATGCTTCTATGAGATTCCATGAAGTTCTTGCATGAATTCATCTTAATAACTTTGAATGCATTGGAAAAACCTTATTATTACATATATATTAAAAACATATGCATTTTAAAACTAGTGACTATAATTCAAAAAGTTAAATATATAAATAGAATCCTAAGGTGTTGTATTCATATTATGGCCATAAACCTACACTCTGTGAGACCCACATTGTGCTTTTATCTCATGAGACCATTGAGAAATGGGTAAATCCTCAAGCATTCCATCAATGGCACCACTATCTTGGTTTGCGAAGTGTGCAATGATTGAGGTATTTTCCTTTTACTCATCTTATTATTTACTTAAACAATTTCATACTTAGTGAATGTGAGAATATTAATGTTATTTAAATTCTAATGTGTTGAATCATGTACACTCACTTTCTATTGTTTAAACATGTATTAATTGTAATAACTCATATCCTTAATCTTTTATGCATATTTATTTTTCACACTTTAATTTTCATGAAATTTGTGTAGGTTAGCATAGTAGTATTTCTACGTGGAAAGTATGGATTCGGCCTCAATATAGAGATTGGTATGAACCATTAGAACCCCTTCCAACTTTTGTGAAGCTAGAATTAGGTGCAATACTAAATTAGAGGCTAAAAAAAATCTTTGGTTTAGTAGTGACTTTATAAAAAATAATAAAAATTATTAGGTAAGATTATAATAAAAATACAAATGGAAACTAATCTAATAATGTCTGCAAATATGATTACCTCAAAAATAAATAGATAATTATGAAATTTGATGTAAGTCTACACCACCTTGCAATTGAAATAAGAAAATAAATATTTATATATGTCAGGAATGTCTATATTTATTTTATAAGCCAAGAAGTCTTAAGGTTAAAAAGCATTTGAAGCTATATTGTCCTACATAAAGTAAGTCAAGAAAAAATCCTTACAATTCAATGACTTAAAAAGTTTAAATAACTTATTAAAATTCTCATCTAAAAAGATAAATTTATCAAAAATATTTTAAAATATTACAAAATAAACAAAGATAAATATTTTATAATTTATAATAATATTTAAATGAATGATAAGTACCAAATGACATGAGAGAAATTGATGAAATTCCTCCACTTTTAAGGAGGAGACCAAGATTCAATTTTTTTTAAGGAATACATGCACAATATGATGTTGTAATACATATGCAAATTCAAACTCATATAATCAATTTTAAAAAATGAATAAGAACTAAATTTTAACATATATAAATAGATAGATTGAAATTTTGTTTTCTTCATGAATATTATACATGCATGCATGGGATAAAGTAGTTATTATTATTTTTTATTTTGTTATGAAAGGTGTAGACATGGAAAGTTAACCCATCAAGACTAGTCATTTTATTTAGATCCCTAGGATTCCTCTCAAAATTGCTAAGTGGAACTTTGAGCCCCTTTTCCCCTTTTTTTAGTTTTTTTTTTCTATAGCCTTACCAAATTCACACCCACCCAGTATGAGGCATGAATTTGACATACCAAATTCACACTCACCAAGTACGAGGTGCAAATTTAGCAATCTTGGGTTTTTTCTCTCAAAAACCCTAGCCTTGTGTCAACTCTTTGTGATGTCGACCCTTTTCCGAGTTAATATTTTGTTTTCCCATATTTTCCCCCTCCAAAACTCTTATAAATAAGAGGTTTGGAATCCCTTTTTAAAGAATTTCTATGTTCTAAGTGAAGTCCTAAATTTGATCTTTGATCTATGTCATCTTTTGTAAAAGTGCTCTTGATAAATCTCTACTTTTGGACTACTGTGCTACTTTGCTTTTGTGTGTCTTTTGATTAGTTGCTTTTGGTGAAAAAGTGAAGGAGTCTTGACAATAGGATAGGTCTACCATTTTGGTCGATACCTTCACACTTTTTCATTGCTCCTTGATTTCTCCATAGGCTAATCAACTTTTTATTTTGTTATTAGATCAATAATTTTCTATTTTGCATTGCTTTTGTGTATTTTGTAAATTATAACAAGGCTCTTTACCATACAAGGTGAAAATTTGGTGAGCCAAATTTTTTCCCATCCCTTATGGGGCATAAATTTTATTACTAGGATTTGAAGATAAATTTTTTCTCCCAAAAATACTAGTTCACTTATTGCATACTTCATTTCTATCATATTATTTTTGTTTGCACTTTATCTATGTTATTTGATGTTTGTTATATCTTTTTTTGCTTTTTAAAAATATTGATAATCATTTTTATTTCTAAATGGTTAGCTAAAAGGACCGAGGGGTATTGATTGTTGTGCCTCCAAGCTTAATCACATAGTGGCCTAAGCAAGCTGCCAAACATTGATTAATTTTTCCAAGGATTTTAAAGTTGTTTGACATTTTAGGGTACAAATTTGGCTAGTCTCTACCATTGGATCAAGTAAGTGTTTTGATAGATATTTTAGGCTATTTGTTGTTTGTGTTTCATATCTATTTTTTGTAGCTAAAAATAAAAGACTTTGTTTCCATTTATAGGCATCAAAGGAGAAAGAACATATAGTTTTGCATTTAGGTTAAATTTGTTTGTGCATTCTCTTGAACCCTTGCTTGAAAAAGAATATATTTGATCTCTTGAAAATTAGGAATAGTATTAACAAAAAAATTCATTCTAGGAATAGTCTTTTGTTTGTTTGCATCATTTTTTGCCCTACATTATTCTTTAATTCTTTATAGCTTAGATCTAGTGGAGACCAAACTTAGGAGATTGCCCAAAAAACACATCAATAACCCTTCCATACTAGACTTGGAGTGAGTCCTTAAACTATTCATAGTGAACCCTTCAATACCTCAAGCCCTTGAGTGCAAAGGAAATACAACCCCACGGTCACCTCAAATCCTAATGGATCCGTCGATAATTGTACAGAGAGGATAGTTTTCCCCCTCTACAAAGTTGGTGAACCTAATGTGAAACATGTCCTTAGTGGCCATTTAGAAAGCCTTTCCCCCTTTTTTTCTTCATTTTAAACTATAAGAAAGATAATTTAATTTGTTTGCATAGATCAAAAATTAAAAAATCAAAAGTAAATCATTTTTTTGTTTTTGTGTTTGTTTTACATTCTCCTTTTCTCCATTCCTCTTTCTCATTCCTAGGACCCAAAACTTAGGAATAAGAGGAATATTATAGAACCAGAAGAGAATACTCTATACCATAAGGATGATCAAGTTGACATGGAGAATCTCAATCTATAGGAATAATAGGATGTAGAGGCTAGTGATGACTCAGATCCTATTGAAGGACCTCGTGGTTAGGTCACCTTCAAATCACATAATCAACTTTTGGATTTATTTAGGAAACATAGTGAATCATTGAATTAAGCCTTGGAAAGATAAACCCACTTTAATAAAGCTATAAAATCTCATCATCAGTAACCATCCAAGATTTATACCTTTTGAAACAAGGAAAAGATGAAATTTTCTCAATTTTTTGTTTCATTGGAGAAGTTTGGTTGGACAATTAAGGTACACATCCTTACCTCCTCAAGACATGCTAGAGATATTTATTGGTAATTTGCAAGAGCAAATATAATATGAATTAGAAAAAAAAATCATTACCTATTTCGAACAAGATATATATTTGGAAAGAAGAGCAAAAAAGACTCTTATTCAAAGAGGTCAAATAAAACCAAGGAAAGAAGATGAAAGGACCACAAAAACCCAACATAAGAACAAGCATGTAATTGGTTATGGGGTAACATATATCAAATAAACCAACAATGTTAATATTGCTATTACATTATAAAATATGGTACTTGGTAAACCTCAAAAACCCCCACCAAGGAACTTCACTACCAAGGAACTTCACTAGACTCAACCAACGTATTTCATCAGTACTTAAGTAGATTTCAAAATATAATATGATTGAGTTACCTCCCTTAAGGTATTTTGATACAATAGTTTGGTATAAGTCTTATCAAAATTATGAGTATCATAGAGTGGAGGGGCACATGACAAACTCATTAAGAGGTTGAAACACATGGTTCAGGACTTAATAGATGAAGGTCATCTTGTTTTGGATTATTTCCAACCCACTCCTAACCACAAACCTCCAACTAATCAATCTTATACTTAATATACACCTATGATTAATCAAGATATTAATATCCTTCTTGGATGCCTTTGGATCTATGTGATGATGGTTGTACCTTCTAATCTTCATCAATGTTTAAAATATGAATTTAAAAAACAACTTACCACCATTCAAGGTGACTCTCATCAATTCCAATATTGTTCAATGGCTGAGTAAGCTCAATCTAGCATCAATTTTTGTCCATCTATTTCTCTTCATAAAATTCCTTCTACTTTTCATTTTCATCATCCTTCTTCATAATCTTGAATCATCAAGGAGTTTGAAAATATCAATATAAGTAAGGAACCATCAATCATAATATCATCATAGGATCAAGCTAATATGCTCAATGACAATGCTCTTCTAGATCTAACCAAGCTACCACCTTCACCTCGATCTATCGATTTGCCCCATAAAAAATGTGAAGTAGTGCACATAGGTATGTGTATATTTTTTTATGTAGGTACATCCCAAGAAGAAAATATCCATGGTAGAAACTTATTTATAGTAGACATAACCTTTGCCCATTGTGATCTATCCAATAATTACCCACTTTCTAAATAGATCATATCTAGTATGGGATATGTAGGTGTGAATACAAAAACGAAACACTAAATATAACAAATAAATGAAACCAAGAGACAATATTGCACAAAAGAGATAATTTTATTGATATGGGTGGAGCCTCAAATCTCCAATGTTACAATAAATAATTTGATTTATTTTGATACAAAATATTACAATACTAGGGTTCTCCAAAACCCTAGTGAACAGTGGTGGTGTCTTCAAACTTATTTTTGATCCCAACAGATATGAGTGGGCTTCATGTTATCCAATACTGGGTCGCTCTAGCTTAAGAAACTACTCAATGTAGGTGTAGTATTTCTATATTTGCACACAAAACGTAGCAAACAAGCTAGTAGCAACTGTGGGGCTCCACTGTGTGAGACCCTCAGAAATTATACCAACCCTAGCTATGCAATATAAATAAAGTGAGCATAATTTGAAAATACATGAAATAAAATAAATCAATGATGGATTTACCTTGTTCACTTGTTTGGAAATAGCAGAGAGGTATTTAGGGATTGAGACAAGGTATATAGAAGCAGATATGCTTCAAGTGAGGGATACGATGATGAATGCAGTGGTTGATGTGAAGGTGAGTGCGATGATGGATGAACTCTTTAGGAAGATTAGGGTAAAAGACATTGGAAATTCTCAGATTACTTAGGCTTATCAAAAACTTTGGGGTGAATTGCTTAGGGAAAATTTAGGGGTTGAGTCATCAAAATGACTCCTATTTATCATCTTCCCTAGGGCACGTTAGGGTTTAAAAAACACAATATGTGTAATCAAGATTAAAATGTGATGGAAGGTAGAGATTAAGTTTGGGTAAGTGATGCAGATCAAGGTAGATGAACAACTAGGATTAGGCTAAGATGGATGGCAGAGATTAATTTACACACATATTTATACATTTATTAAATATATATAAAATATAATATTAAATATTAATATTTTAATATATATTAAACAAATAAACCTAAATATATATAAATAAATAGGTAAAAATTATGGGAAGACCTGGATGGATGAAAAGGGGCTAGATTTTGGTGTCTACAGATGCCCCTTTTTGTACTGTGTTGTGTGAAACGCAATGCAGTGCAAATACATAAGACACCTATTTTGGCATGATGCAAAAGTAGCTTTGTTGAGATGTGGACATGAGCTTGGAGATAAAAATTTATGATTGCATAGCTTACCCTCTCAATTGGTGAATTATTTTACAGATGAATCTTATGAGCCAATTGAAAAATGAGTGCAAATGATTGTATGGAATGTGTGTTGTGATTGTGGACGATATGAATGATGTAAATGTGATATCATTCTTGCCCCAACGGTGGGAAGGGGGTTAATGGAATATGAAAATGATTGATTTTGTTTTTCCCTAATAGATGAAGGGGTGTTTTCCAAGTGTAGATCCCATGATAATGTAATATGTATCCTTTTATGGAAAAATTAAAACCAAATTTGGTTGCTCCAAATTTGGGATGATTCGATGTTGCTGAAGAATGTGCCTTTGGCTGTCATTGATATGCAAATATGAATATGAAAATATAAAAATAGTCAATTTTAGAGGATCAACTAGTGATTGTTAGATAATTCCTATGATTGGAACCAATCACCCTAGCTAAAATCAATTGCCATGATGATTGTCAAGGAGATGTGAAATTATGAAATGTGATTTTATCCATGTTTTAAGCCCCATGAACTAGGCCATCAATGAGAGCTTTTATGCAAATTTTTCTTGGCAAGATTTCATGCAAAATGTGAAGTACCAAATGTGATTTTGATTTTGATCAAGGATATAGTGAATGATTAATATGACCAAGTGTCCTTATGGTAGGTTATACCGAATTGCATGGATTCCAATCGTTGCAATTGCCAAGTAGATAGAATAAACAACTAGATACAAGGTTCACTTGAATTTTTGTTTGAACTTGGAAAATATGCAAGTGTTATAATTTATTATTTTAAATGATGTTATAGTGAAGTATTGATGATGACAATGCTTATTATAGTTGTTTTGTGAATATTTGGACTATTTTTAAGTGCTTTTGAAATTTGATAAGTGATTTGGCACCTTTTGGGCGTAAACTAAAATTATGCATGCAAATCGGTTTGGACCTTCACAAAACTTGATAATTTGATGAAATGGATGCACATATGCAAGGTGTATTGATTTGGTGGGGGTAAGCCACTATTTTTCAATGAGTTTACATTTTTGTCAATTTTTATGCCAAATGCTAGTTGGCGCTTTTGGTATGTGCAGATGCCCACCGATGTTTGGGCACTTTGCAAACATCTCAGTGTGCTTCAATGCACCAGGAAACACCCATTGGTGCTTCAAGGTGCCTGAAGCAACTATAAATAGCTTATAGGGTGAAAATGGAGCTCATTTGTGTATTTATGAATTTGTGAAGCTACGTTTGGGAGATTTGGGTGGAGTGGAGTGGAGTGAGGTGAAGAAAGGTGGGCATAAAATATATGGCGGTGAAGGTATCAGATGTGGGAGTTGGAGAGGGGACTAGATTATGATTTGCTGAGGTAAGGCTATTCTTTGAAGCTCTCTTTTTATTTATGCAAAAAAATTATTTTATTTTTGTTGTTTTTTTATTTTTTTTTAATATGTATTAACAAATTTTTTGTGTTGTCCTACAACTAAGGATTTTGGAAGCTCAACATCAGTTCTCACCTCTCATCCTTGGTATGAGGAAGGCACTTCAAAGTGAGTACTGGGATTAGTTTGAGGTTGTGGGGCGAGTAGAGGTAGCCCATATTGATGTGTTGAAGGTGGACGAGGGCTACCTCTTTGCCTTGGTGGAGAGGTGGAATCTAGATAAGGGAACCTTTCATCTCCCCAATGGAGAGGTGACCCCTACAATTGACGATGTATATCTCATCATCAATATATAGATAGAGGGAATTTGTATCAAGGTTGGACATGATCAGGGGATAAATATGAAGAAGATGTTTTGCAAAAACTAGTAGGGTGTGAGGGTGGAGTGTGGGGGTATTCCATACTTGTCTATGTATGTGGACAAGAAATTGAATGCCCTATAGGCTTTGGTAATGTTCATGTTGGCCAACATCATGGTCTTGAATAGAATCAATTGTAGGTTTCCTTAGAACCTGATAGGGTTACTAAGAGATATGCTCATTGCACTGCAGGTGTATGCATGGGCTCTTTCATTATTGGTATAAGTGTAATAGGAGCTCTATGAGGTGAGGATGCAAAAGAGGAAAGGATTGGGGAGCATTTTGATTTTGTAGTGCTAGGGATAAAAGAATTTTAGCATGGTTTTACAAGAGGTTCTACCAACTATAGGCTGGGATAGGGGGTAGCCCTATGCTAGGAGATGTATAGTGGTGGAGGAGGTACCACCGAATCATCTTGTATAGAAAAGTGAGTGGTACAGGTATTTATGGGATGGATTAACATCTACTTAAGTTATATGGAGGCCATGGAAATATTCCAGGTGGATAGGTGATGGAGAGCAACTACAATGGGTGAGGCAAGCTAGGTGGATGGTTGGGAGGTATCGAAGTGAGGCTAAGTATATTCAGTTATCACTGGTACTTTTGTATTTTGGATTGAGGTAGGGTATTCCTAATGATCCAGTGCTTTATAGGAGGTATAAGGAGGAGGTAAGGTTACCTTGTTTTGAGCCATAAATGGAGGATTATGAGAATGACCAAGAGATAGATCTCCCCGATGTGGATGATGTGGGTACTACTACAAATTACGATGTATGGTTCACTATATAGCCACCATGGGAATAAACTCTAGTAGTAGCTGGAGGAAATGAGGATGAAGCTAAGGAGACTGAGGAGGCTCCTAAGTGGTAGAGGTGCCTTCAATATGATAGTTAAATAAGGAAGGCTAAGGGTGCGGTGAGGTAGGATCTAGGGAGTGGAGGATATGGTGTATATGGGGATGATATGGAGGAGACTCTAGATGGACCTCTAGGTTAGAGCGATGAGGATTGGGTGAGGCTGGAGCAATAGGTGGTAGAATGATATGCAATGGTTAAAGCTTAGGATGAGAGCATTTCAAGGCTTCAAGAAGAGTTTCTAGATATGGAATGTCATCATAATGTTGATATAGTGCACCTTCAATATCGATAGAGGTATATTGAGGCTTTGGAGGATAAGTTGATAGAGCATCATATTCCTCTTCTAGATCCTCTAACCTCATTTGTATCCAAAGCTATTGTATGTAGCGATTCCAGGCATAGCTCTAGGTCTAAGGCTCATTCTAGGTCATAGGTGTCCTCTTGGAGGACTTAGCTAGTGCTTAGATGCACTTTTATGAGCCTTGGTGCTCCATTGTATGTAGACTTTGGGCACTTATTGTACATGTAATATTATATATATATATATATATATATATATATATATATATATATATATATATATATATATATATGTTACATGTTTGTGTGAATGCTTTTTGTGGAATGCATGTTTATATGGTTGATTAATTCAAGTGGTGGTGTTATGGATGATTAATGCAAGTGGTGGTATGCAAATGTTCTAATAATAATTCATAGTTTATATTTTTCTTGGCCATATTCTAGCATTTTTGTTTAATCATGGGCACCAAACTAGGTGGTATATGAGATGGATGACTCATGAAATGATATGGATGTTGACATGGAAGAAGATATTGATGTTGATATGGATGTTGATATGGAAAAATTATTCTTTTGCAGAGACTTAGACATATGAGTGATATCAAAAAAACTCAATAAAGGTTGTCTAACTTCTCTAGGACCAACTGTGTGTGCAGTGAATTCATTTACCGAATTAATATCATGGTAATGACTCGAGGAAATCAAGAACCAATGTGTGTAACAGAGATTTCATTAACTCATCTAGAGTAAATTGGGTGTAATGTTTGTTATGTATGAGACCAAGAAGTTGGCTTGTCTGTATGTATGGTCAGAGGTCTCTTTAAAAGAGACATTTCACCATGCATGAGCATACTCCACTGCCATTCAAGCGTCTATAGCTCCGATGAAGGCTAACTCCATAGTCTAAGGATTTTATCTCTTAAGTTTTAGAGATGAATGCCTAACCATTTAACTAGAAATGTAGTACGATCCTTACAATCCAATGATCAATGGTGTGTGACGTAAACGATTTAGAGTTTTTGTTAGGGATTTTTCCCTATTCTTTCTTTTATTTTTGGAATTGTGATAGTGGTGAAAACCACTATTTTTGGACTATGTTGCATGATCAGACAGGTGAGTATTACCCTTTTCACTTCTAGGTTCAAAAAGTGTGGTGTTATCCCTCTTTAACATAAGATATTTTTAGGATGTGAAATTGTGTTTGGTTCAATAATATTTTGGAGTCAATTTGTAAAACTCAATATTTTATTAGTGAAGATGTGTAATGGTCCTAAAAATAACTCAATGTGTATTTGTGGTTTGCTTAAAACACTAGGAGTGGCTGAGTGACCAAAAAAACCTAGGAATTATGGACATGTGACCTTGCAAATGATAATTTAGCTTTATGGAATGGTATGGATGATGTTGTGAAGGTACCCCTTATTAAGGAAACATGACTTTATTGGACCAATTAAGACCTTGAAACTAATAAATGATCCCTAATATGAAATGTGAAATGTGAATGGAATGTATGAAATGCCATTTGTTGTTAAATGAAATGTGTGCGAAAGCAATGCAATGTTTTTGAATGAAATATGTGCAAATGAAGTGCAATGGTTTTGAATGAAATGTGTGCAAAATAAGTGCAATGATTTTGAATGAAATGTGTGCAAATGAAGTGCAATGTTTTTGTGTATTAGCCATGTATATATACATATATATAAGTCACATTATGCATAGAATACTCTCAATTGTATAACATTATGTACTTCGGGTTCTTCCTCTCCCTCTAGACTGGCAAGCCTATAAGTACCATTACCCACTCTTTGAGTGACAATGTATGGACCCAACCAATAAGCCATAAATTTATCACAAAGATGTGGCAATGTATTGGTGTTTTGTTAATTCTCTTTAAGGACAAGATCTTCTACTTAGAATTCATGTATATTAACTTGAGCATTGTAAGCACGCTTTATACGGTCTTGATAAAATTGTAAATCCTCTAAAGTATTGACTCACATATCATCAAGAAATGTGATTTCGTCAAGACGTGCTTGTCTAGAAGTATCTTCATCTATGAAATCTTGCAAAGAAATTTGCAATAAAGGGATATCAATCTCAAAAGGCATTATTGCTTCAGTTCCATAGACCAATTAAAATGGTGTTGCCCTAGTAGGCATGCAAATGCTTGTTTGATAAGCACATAATACCAAGGGAATTTTAGTATGCCAATATCTATGATTTTAACTAACCAAATTCTTGAGAATAGCAACTAAGGTCTTGTTGGTAGCCTCAGCTTATCCATTACCTTGTGGGTAATAAGGATTTGAGAAACTATGTTGGATGTTATATTTCTTGAAAAGTGCTCAAACATCCTTGTTTTTGAAGGACTTGCCATTATCAGAGATGATTTTTGAGAGGATACCAAAATTATAAATTATGTGGTGAAGTATGAAATTCACAATTCTAGGTCCTATCATATGGGTTAGAGGAATTACCTCAACCCACTCTATGAAGTATTCAGTAGTTGTGATGATGAATGTATATTGTCCCAAGGAATGAGGTGAATTAAATCTAGACCCCATTATGAAAAGAGCCAAATGCTTTGAATGGGCTACAAATATTGTGATGTCATATGAGTTAAATTAGCATGTTATTGACATTCCTTACAATGTTTGACATATGTGCAACAGTCACGATCCATGGTGGGCAAATAATAACCCATGCATATAATACGCTTTGTGATGGCCATACCACTAAAATGACCACCACAAGTACCATTATGAGCTTTAGCTATGGATCTTTGTGCCTCAAAAACCTTGAGATATCGAAGGAGGATTCCATCATAACCATGTTTATACAACATGTCCCCCAAGAGAACAAAATGAGCTACTTTTTTATTGAAAGTGCATTTAGCAGTCCAAGACATATCATATGGGATTGTTATAAACTTGAGAAAGTCTACTATTTGGCTTGACCAAGGCTCATATGAATCTGAATGGATGAATAAAACATCCTTTTCATCTTTAGATTTGGCATGAACAATTGCATATTTAGAGATCATTGAAATAATAAGGGGTTGTACCTCTCCTAAGGAGTCTTTCAAAATCAATGATCCAAGGGAGGCCATTGTGTCTGCAAATATATTAGCTGAACATACCAAACTATTAATTTCATACCAATCAAACTTAGAGAACAATTTCATTTCTACTTCATGGTAAAGTTTAATAGTAGGTTCTTTGCATTGATATTATCCATTGATTTGCTTAACAACAAGCTGAGAATCACCAAATATCCTGATACACTTAATGCTCATAGCAATAGTGTATTGAATACCTAAAATTAAGGCTTTGTACTTTGTAGTGTTGTTTGTGCATTGGAAGTCAAGATTGAGTGATAAGGAAATAGATACTCCTTGAGGTGTATGAAACATGACTCTAACACCTTGACCTTTCTTGAACTTAGAACCATCAAAGAATAGTGTGATATAGACATCTTACTTCAGAATGACATCTTATTATTGTTAAGTGACAGTGAATACCGAATCGTATGGGATCTCAATAATCAAAGGATGGTCACTAGGTATAATATCTTTTGCAAGTTTATTGGCTATGACCTGACCTTTAATGGATTTTTGGCTAATGAGAATTATCCATTTAGCGGTGTGGGTGTTATTGTAAGTTCAAGATATCATATAACGTAAAATATTTTCTCTAGCTATGACATATATTATGTGACTAAGCATGTAATTTCAAAGTTTCATAGTGGTAAAAACCACTTCTAAGCACAATTTGTTTACATAAGTGTATCTAGTTTCATAGCTTACCAATGTTTGACTAATGTAATAGATAGCTTGCTCTCTATTTTCATATTTATTTTGAGTAAGAATTATCCCTAATGCAAATTCTGTTGCTAAAACATAAAGATAGAATGGGACCCCTGGATGAGGAGGAGATAATACTAGAGAAGAAGCTAGGTATTGCTTAATATCGTCAAAGGCTTTTTGGTACTCATCTATCCAATAAAATGGCACCCCATTTTGTAGCAAGTGATTAAATGACCTACATTTATCAAAAATTTACGCAATGAAATGATAGGTTGATTGAATATTTCCTTGTAAACTATACAATTCCTTTAAATTTGTTGGGGGAGACATCTCCATGATGGCCTTGAACTTGTTTGGATCCACCTCAATGCCTTTTTTGGAGACAATGAATATTAGTAGTTTGCCATAGGTAACACCAAAGACACATTTCTTGGGGTTCAACCTTACATTATGCTCTAGGAGTTGATAAAAAACTTTTTCCAATACACCAATGTGCTATTATCAAGTTTTAGATTTTACCAAGAGATCATCCACTTAAATTTTGATAATCATGGAAAATATATGTCATGACACGTTGATAACTAGCACCTGCATTTTTAAGGCCAAAGGGCATCACCTCGGAACAAAAATTTCCCCAAGGTGTAGTAAATGTTGTGTTGTGTTGGTCATTAGGATTTATTTAAATTTTGTTGTATCCTGAAAAACTATCCATGAGAGAAAGCATTTCATGGCTAGTGCAAGTATTGACAAGAGTATCAATGTTTGGAAGAGAAAATTCATCCTTAGGACAAGCTTTGTTAAGATCTCTAAGTCAATGCAAATGTGTATCACCCTATTAGGCTTATGAATGGGTACTTTAGACCCAAAATGTCCACATACTTAGTAAAATTTTGTATAATTTTGACTAAGTGATAATATTGTTATTTCGCTCGAGAGCTATGTTGAGGGTACGAGTCCGTTGGAGATTTATACAATTATGAAGGCATGTTGATAATCCGGGAAACTCAGTTCTAGGTTCGAAATAACGATGGGTTTCAAAATCCTCAAAAGTTCCTAAGAAAATGTGACATTAATAACAAAGAAGTGCAGATTTGACTCTTGGCATATGTCCAATTTTGGAAAGGCCTTTTTGCTTCCCGCTCTGGAATAATATTTTTCTTCCCGCTCCATATTGGTGAAAGTTTTGAAATCCGTAAAAGTTGCAAGGATATTGTGACATCAATAGTGAAAAAGAGTGGATTGGCGATCTGAGGAATGAACAAGGACTCTCTTTTCTAGAATAATTATGAGGTAGAAAGGTGGAATAATCTAAGTGTTTGACTCTAGGCCTAGAATTGCATTATCTCTAAAATCTACAAAGGTCATGAGGAGATAATGACATCAATGATGAAAAAGTGTGGATTAACGAAGACAAGGCGAAAGATAAAAGTTTCTGGAGCGGATTCAAATTTTTGATGCTGCGAATCTGGATTGAAGATTCTGATGCTGAGGAAATGAGCAGGATGCCTTTCAGCTCACCCTAGACTTAATCTAAGTCGTCTAAAAAGGAGAATCATTGATTGAGGTTTGCCTATCAAATTTTTACTATTTAAAAGGTTTTTTCACCAAAACCATGGTGTGTAGTCAGAAGATGAAACATCAAATATTTTCAAGAAGATCAAACCAAAAGCGATTACAGATCGATGGTGGCAAGTGGCTCTCAAGAAATATCGACGAAATGTGTGATATAGAATATTCTAAACTAAAATCCTTCTAGTCAATCATCAAGTTGTAGAGATCCCGAACGGCCATGGTGGATGCTCTTCCAGTGGATTTCCCGAAGTTTGGACGAATTAGCTAATGCCAACTAAACTCTTTGTTGAGCTATTATAACAAGATTGAATGTATTGTTTCTTGAATATTGTAATATGAAAACTATAAAGAGAGATCAAACCCTCATTTTTAAGGGTTAGCTCTAGCATGTTTTCCTGTACTACTATAAATATTTTTGAAGGACTGAATGCAAGGAGCAATACATTGATCTTCACCTCAAAGTTATGTTTCTGTGTTGGATGTTAGAGGTTCAGATTTCATAGTTGTATTTTTGTAAATACTTAGATGGTTAGTTTGTGCCAATCATGGATTACTAGTTGTTATGAGTAATTGAAATCTTCTTTGAAGTTTGTTCTTTGTTATTAGAAGGTACATTTCTATAAAATTTATGTTTTGGTGAATTTTGCTATTTAGATTATCATTTCCTAGATATTGAAATTGCTTACTATAACATTTCTCTGTTATGCTTTAATATCCAAAACAAGCTATCTTAGAATAAATATTGATCTAGATGTATATCTTTAGTATGGTTTTTGGAAGCTTTTTATGGTAATGGAATGTTGTTAACCTATCTGTCCACTGATATATACATCTCTCTAACCTTACCATTTTCTTACCCTAAATTACAAACCCTAATTGAGCATAATTGTGTCAACAATCTACTATGTTGACAAGGAACCAGCCTACTCTGGAGGATGGATTTGAAACCCTTTTTTTGGTCCATCCAATGTTGAGTGCTAAGCTATAGTTATTGGGTCCAAGCCTAAACAAAAATTAGGAATATAGATAGTTGCAGTATCAAGTAAAACTTGGTGTAATTCAGTGCCCAATAGTTTTTGGCATGCATGATAGAACCATTCACAAGGAACACGAAACCCACTAAAGAGTTATTTTTATCTTTACCAAAAGGAATCAAGATTTGGTAAATAATCTTGACCTTGTTATCAGAGAAAACAAAGTTCAACTGGAGACTCCCTGGTCAAAAGACCCTAAAAAAGTGTTGTATACCAATACCCTTTCATGTATACCAGGTATTTCAAGAGGAACAACCCTGATTATTTCTTTCATTGTGAGTTACCCCTTAGAGGGTCTACTATCATCAGAAGTTTGGATCAAGATTTTTTTGAATAAGAAGAGCTTCTAGAAGAAAATCTAGTAGTTCCCCCAAGAAGACCTATAACCAAAAACATGGCACACAATGTGGCCCCAAATCAGCCACTACAGAAGTACCCTAACTGGGACTCAACTAAGCCCCTTAGATTAGCCCAAATGGATGCCATTCTACAATTTGTATCTAATGCAACACCCATATATGATGGATTTGGAAAAATATCTTATGAGAACTACCAAGATATCTTGAATCTGGCAGCAATCCATAATATAAAAAAGAAAAATATTATTGTCAAAATTATAGCCCTATCATTTTGTGGGAAGATATTACATTGGTTTAGAACTCTGGAAGATAATTCTATCACCTCATGGCAGTCATTATTTGAGCCATTCATAGAATATTTTAACGAATCTGCTGATCCCTTTTCTTTGTTGAATCAGTTTACAACCATGCAAAAAATACAGTAAGAAACTATCTCAAACTTTAATTTTAGATTTAGCAGAACATGGAAGAGAATTCCCCCTAAAGCTAGAAAAGCTACTTTTTTGGCTTATATGTATTACATTCATGCCCTAGGATCATATCTAGGTATGCAGATGTAGCAATCTGGAATTGAAACATTCCCCCAAGCCTATAATATCGATGTCCATGCTGAAAATATCTTGATCAATGTAGGAAGAATTCCCGCCAAGACTATGTTGCCCTACAACTCGAAAAATAGTGGTAGCCATGAAAAATATACTAAAGCCTCATACATGGATCCTCATTTTGTATCATCCTCATTCCATAATATGAATCTGATTCTTGGATCTAATGTTGTGTCCTCCACATCTTCTTTCCCCCATCTTCCTTCCCAACCTTCTCAAGAATTATTTGCTATCCTGGACATACAAAATACCATGAAATTCTGAGTAACATAATGAATTCAATGGAGAAGAGAGATCAGGATAGGTCACAACAGAGGAGATTTACATATGTGAACAAAGATCAAAGGCTCGGTCCTAGAAATATTACCAGGGTTAGGGTGAATGCAGCATATGAGGATCCTGAATGTTCAGTAGATTCCACTCTTGCAAATATCTGGTGTTTAGTATGCAATGATACCCATGACTCATAGTATTGTGTGATGTAGCAAAACCATGTTCAATAAGCCATGGATTAAGCTGAAAGAAAACATAAGGGAAGAGTTAATATGTTATGGCACCCTGATCAGATCATGGTTGGAAAAGAGTTGGAGGAAGAAGACCCAATTATTGTTATTATGAGGTCCAAAAATAAAGCTTTACAAGTAGACCCTCAGAAAATGGGACAGTTATAGGTCCCTTCTCTAAAGAAATTTGATTTCCCCCTCAGAAAAGTGACACTTTTTCCATTCCCCGAGCTAAGGGAAGGGAGAAAATTGATAATTTTCCTAATATTTCAGAAAGAGTAATAGAAAGAGATAGAATGAAATCCAAGAGTGAAGAACAAGAAAGACTCAGGTTCCTCTATGTTACTAAAATACAAAGGTTAGAGGCAACCCAAAAATACAAAAGGATGTATGGTGAGCCTAACAGAGGACTGGAAAGACTATCCCTAACCAATTCTAAGTATAACATTGCGGAAGAGATGAAAAAGATTCCATCAAAATCTAGCCTGTATGATACCCTTTTCATTCCGAGTCAGATTGACTTGCTTAAAGCTTCCCTCAGTAAAATCCCCCAGAACAGACCAACTACCACCATCCTTAGTATCCCATCAGAAAATAAATAAATGACACCTATTGTTCTAAAGAACAAACCTCCCCTTTTTATATATCCTTAAGAATGGAGGGATGGGTAGTCCGAAATTGCATGATTGATTCAGGAGCATCAACCACAGTTATGCCTAAAGTAGTATGTGAAGATATGGGTATGGAATATACCCGATCTTGTCCTGGAGTGTTGAAATTATATGGAACACCTGTAAATATAGTTGGGGTTATTAAAGATGTACTGATGAGGTTGCACATAGCCCCTGAGGTGACAATAGTACAAGAAATAGTGGTGGTGGATTTAGAACCCTATTTTGGATTATGTCTCTCAATAGAATTTACTACAAATCTTGGAGGATTTATGTATATGGATTATTCTAGCATGGTAATACCTTTCAAGGGTAAAAGGATAAGGATAACTCCTGAGAAGCCAGTTGCTTATCATATTGAGAAAATTGAAGACATGTGCAACCTTAATCCTGTGGAAGAATTTGAGCTAGTACAAAACATTGAGGAACTAGACATTGAAGATGAGTTACCTTTCAAATAGGATTACAGTCAGTTTGGAATTAGTATGGGTACATACAACATCATAAATGAATTGGAAAAGAAACTCTTTGCTATTTCTAATCAATCCCTAATAAAAAATGAAACATGGGTTATGCACTTTGATGGTGCTAAATGCAAAAATGGTGCAAGGGTTGGTGTAGTTCTGCAATCATAGTCCGAAGGGATGAATAATTTTTCTTATATACTGACATGGTCATGCACCAATAATGCTATAAAATATGAAGCTTTGTGCCTTGGGTGAATACAAGCTGAGAGCATGGGCATCAAGATTTTGAATATATATGGTGATTCTAAGTTGATAGTACATCAGGTAAGGAATAGGTGTAACAATAAACACCATTACTTAAAGGCTTATAGGAACAGAGTATGGGACCTAATGGATTCATTTGATACCCTAAACCTAACTTTTATGCCTAGAGAAGAGAATCATCTAGTAGATGCATTGCCAACTAAGGGAGCTAATTTCAATTGTCCTATAAATTTTAGAACTAAGAAGACCAAGGGGATTTAAATGGTTTTTAGACCTGCAATGTAGGATAAGCAAATATTCTAGTAGGTTTTCGAGAGTGATGAATAGATTATGGAATTTATGATAAAACAAGCATGCTTTACAACTGTCCAAGAAGAAGACTTGCAGGAGATAGATCAGCAAGACTTTATCTAGTTGAGAAACAATCACATCCTAAAGGGGTTGGTTACCCTTGAAATTTTATTCGATAATGAATATAGAAAGAAAGCGGGAGCTATGAAGGTTGGTAAGAAGATCTATAAAGAGATATAAGTCAAAATTAGAAAGAAGTTAAATATTGGGGTCTAATTTTCTCTTGAGGAAGCAAAAGATATTAAAGTTTTATGTCTAAAATACTAATATACTATAGCTTGGTCATATGAGGACCTTAAGTTTTATGACAAAAATATTATCCAGCATACTATTGAGTTAGATCCTGATGCTAAACCATTCCGACAAAAATAGAGGCCTGTCAATCCAAGGATGGAAGTCATTATGAGAGAAGAACTTTTGAAGTTTCTAAAGACCAAGATAATATATCCGATAAAACACTCCACTTGGGTAGCTAATTTGGTACCCGTAAGAAAGAAGAATGGGGACATACACCTATGTGTAGATTTCAGGAATATGAATCAAGCTTCCCTGAAGGATCACTATCCCCTCCCTCATATTGATCAGATTCTACAAGTAGTAGCTGGAGCAGAGAGGTTCTCAATGTTATATGGTTATTCTAGGTATAACCAAATTTGGGTAAAATATCAAGATCAATACAAGACAACATTTACTACAAAGTGGGGAACATTTGCCTATCATAGGATGTCTTTTGGGTTATCTAATGCAAGAGATACATTTCAGAGGGCCATGGATTATGCCTTTGGTACACTTATAAAAAAGGTTATTCTAATTTACCTAGATGACATGACTATGTTTTCTCATGATAAAAATGATCATCTATATCATTTAGAACAAGTTTTTCAAAAATGCAAAGAATTTTGTATTTCTCTAAATCCTAAGAAGTCATTCTTTGTTGTACATGAGGGAAAACTGCTAGGATATGTGGTCTCAAAAGAAGGTATGGCCATAGAACTAGATAGGATTAAAGCAATCCTAGCTATTCCTTTGCATACTAATCAAAATATGTTGCAGTATTTCTTAGGCCAGATCAATTTTGTCAGAAAGTTCATTTCTAATTTTGCACAGAAGGTGAGGCCTATATCTGAACTACTCAAGAAGAAGGCAGAATTCAAGTGGACTGCGGTTAGGAAGCAAGCTTTTGAAATCATCAAGCAATCCATTTCTATAGCCCTAGTTTTGATAAATCCTTATTTCAACAAAGATTTTATTATATATTCTTATGGATATGAACAAAGTTATGCTTCAGTACTCACTCAAAGGGATGATCCAGGGGATGAACACCCTGTATTATTTTGGAGTCAAACTTTGCATGAATATAAAATAAAATATAATTTTATTGAAAAATAAGTGTTCGCTATGATGAATTCACTTAAGAAGTTCAAACAATATCTGGTACAGAGTAAAACTCTGGTGTATGTGGTTCATCCGGATGTAAGGAGTTTTATTTTATAGGGTGACCTAGGTGATAAAAGAGTTGGTTGGATTACAAATATCCAGTAATATGATGTGGAAATATGCCCCACCAATCTGGTAAGAGGTAGAGCCTTATGCCAAGGATTGATAGATATTTTATCTCTAGCCGGAGTAACAGCTTTTCAGATGACAGAAGAAGATCAAGTAGATATTGTTCACACTCTGGACTATTATTGGATCAAATGGATGACCTAGTATTTTCGAACTAGTGTATGCCCACCTGATCTGAGTTCTTCTAAAAGAAGTAGGTATAGAATTCATGCCCTAAAATATGCAATACTACCAGAAGGGTTATTCAAAATAAACATGGATGGGGTTCTCTTAAAATTTTTGAGGGAAGACCAAAAAAAGAGAGTCCTAGAAGAATTTCATGGAGGAAAATCTAGTGGTCATGGCTCAGGTAGAGTTACAGCTTTGAATATAATAAGAGTAGGCTATTATTGACCTATTGTATTCAAGGATGCTTTCAAATTTACTCAGGTTTGTGATAAATGTTAGAGGTATGTTGGAAGAACTAGAAATGTTGCATCTCATCTAAAGCCTATTCAAGTTGAGGAGTCTTTTCAACAATGGGGATTAGATTTCATAGGATTTATAAATATTAACTCTTCTGGAGAACATAAGTTCATATTGACAGCTACTGATTATCTAACTAGATGGGTATAGACTATCCCTACAAAAAGGGTAGATCAAGATGTTGTGATCAACTTTATGGAGAATTTAATTTTCATATTTGGAATCCCAGAGGATTTGGTGAGTGATAATGGTCCTGCTTTTATAGGGGCCAAGTATATTGAGTTTGCTATCAAGTATCGCATCACTCTAAAAAATACTTCAAATTATTACCCTCAAGTTAATGGACTTGCAGAGTCTACTAACAAGAACATATTGAGGATTTTGAGAAAATCCCTAGAAGGCACCAAGAGGATTTGGCATCTATTGCTTGACCATGCTCTATGGGTGGATAGGATTACCATTAAGATGTATATAAAAATTTTTCCTTATGCACCGGTATATGGAAAAGAAGAAGTATTGTCGATTCACGTAGAAATTCCAGTACTGAAGTTGGTCAGTTCAGAAGAGGAAGAATTGGAGGGAGATCCAGTGAAAACCAGATTGACACACTTGCTACAACTGGAAGAAAGCAAAACTCAAGCATATGACAATTTTTAGAAGCATTCATCAGACACTAAAGCATGGTTTGATAAAATGGCCATGTTAAAAAAACTTCAAGTTAGAGACTCAGTTCTCAGGTGGAATGTGGATAGAGCAAAGCAGGGAAAGCATGAAAATTTTTATTTCTTCTGGGATGGTCCTTTTGAAATAGTGGAAGCTAAATAATCTAATGTATTTCAACTCAAGGATCCGGAGGGGGACATTCAACCAATTTTGGTGAATGGTTTCCACCTCAAGCTTTACTATATGCAAGCTGTGATTTCATTGTAACATATGTACATAAAAAATTCCCTTCATTTCTACACTTTGTACTTGTTTTCTTTTTGCACTTTGTAAAATTGGTTCTTTTCAAAAAGGGTTCTAAAAAAATATATATTGTTTTAAAAAATGACTAAGTTTTGATAAGGGCATGCTAAGGTTGCATTCCACATATGGTACCACCTAAATTTCTTTGGAATGACACTTCGCCTTCAAATCCACGTGATTAGATCCGAAAGGAAAATTTCGCAAGATGATCCATCATAAGAAAGACAAGAAGGATACTTATCCAGAAATCTCTCAAGGCTTGGAATAAGTCAAAGCGAAATCAATTCAAAACCAAACGAAAAGTTTTAGGTTGACACGTGGAGGCTAAATATTGCTCGTGCATTCAATACTGATGAACTCATGCATGAAATAAAAAGTAATTGAGGGGATGTTATGATCTGGCAACGTAATTTCAAAATTTGACCAATGAGGAGATAGGGTGCCACCTTTGTGCCACCAAATTGAATAATGAAATGAATTGGAAAGTGTGCCCACAAAGATATCGTGTAGTAGCTGCATTAATGGTGAAAGATACGTGGGCTCTAGAAGGGGGGAGTGATGAAAAGCATTTGCCAAATTCACTTTGAGGTCTTTGCATCTACAGAAAGGTGGAAGAAGTATGACCATACTTGGAAGAATTTACTACAAAAAATTAGGGAAATGAAGCTTGATGCTATCAAAATGGCACCCAAGAAATCATCCACTGAATTGATGAATATAGTGACAAGATTGCAGGTGCATGCACATTGCACCAGTCGAGTCATAGATACAATGATGGCAAGAGTAGAGAGGACTCGCCTCAGGATCGATTTTGAATTTCCATATTTTGAAGGAAAGACAATGCAACGGTAAGGTATGATAGCCATGAAATAATTTTTGTTCTCTTATATTTGTGATTTTGTACACCACTGTCCTGAAATGGTCTCTACTATGATTCAGTTCTATGACCCTAAAAGTAGGACAGTTAGAACCCATGAGGGCACTCACTTATTTTCTATCACAAGGGAGGCATGTTATGAATTGTTTGTCATAGGAATAGGTCCACCATCAAAACCCAAAACTTTTAGCGTAGTAGAGCTGAATAGGGCTTACAATAAAATGATGGCTATAGAGGAAAAAAGAGAAGCACTAGAAAAATGGCTTCGGTTTAATTTCATAAGGATAAGAATAAAGCTGAGATGCCTGAAGTCCTGATTCATATTGATGAAATTGCATATCCAAAGTTCTTTTCTATGTTGGTTTGTATGGAGGGTTTGGACTTTGAAAAAATGGTTCATGGTTGGAAAATCATCGTAGCCTATTATATGTCTGATGAGAGAATGTACAAAAAGGGGGCAAGAGAAAAGGGTATCAGAGTAATTTTCTTTGACTAGCTAACCTTTCTTTCTCAAAGGATTCATGAGCAGATGATAAACATGAATAGGGGTGTTGGTACTTCTAGTTTTAGGCACTACTCAAGTCTGGTATGAATGTTCTATGTAGCTATTAGAGACCAAATGCCATGGATTATGGCTAGGGATAAGACCAGTGATGGGGAACCCTTGCCAGTCTATTATTGGATAGATATTTTGAAAAGTAATGGGTCCCATTACAGATTCAATTTGGAATTTTTGGAACCTTCTCTTAGAATAATGTACAATGAGTGCCCTAGGTTACTTACTTTAGCTAAGTAGATTATGAGGAAAAAATAGGCTGAGGAGGGGGATTGGTATCTCCTAACAAAGGGTACCGTAATCAGGTTGTATGGTTTCATGGTTAACCTTTCCTTTTACCTCACTTTTTTATGAAAAGACTATTTTCCCTAGAGTATCTAAGATAGGTAGTGTATTTTAGATTAAAGATACAACGCCAAACAAAAATAAAGAAATCACAATAAAGGAATGTAGAATAGTTGTACAAAATGAATGATTTTTATTAATCAATGGAGTTTAGAAACTCCTTTTAAGTACAACAGGGCCTGTAACCCTTTTCGTGATACAAAGTTACAATTTGTGCTAGGGTTCTCCGAAACCCTAGCTGGCACAATGTGGTGGCATCTTCGAATAATGTATCCTTAACCTCAATAGAATGAGTGGGCTTCGTTGTATCCTTTGGCTCGGACCACTCCGGCAAGCGACTGCTATCAACAAATCAGATCTACCACTAGAATCCTGCACACATTAAAATTATCAAAGAGTTAGAAACTAATAAGAGGGCTCCACTGTGTGAGCCCTCAGAAACAGTCTAAAACCCTAGATTTATGAAATAAAAATAAATAGAATGCAGAATTCAACAACAGATTAATACATAAAGAAAGATTACTTGCTTTAGACGAATCTATACCTTTTCCTGTTAACGTGGCGAGACCAGGCGGTGGCGATGGATGCGGTGAAAGGGTTTAGTTCAGACTTAGGGCCGTAGAAGACTCAGAAGACTCAGGATTAATAGCAATAGCCAACTCCAGACTTAGATTGGAAAGATAGGTAGGTTTAGCCGAAGAGATAGATAGGGTTTGAGCCATCAAGGTGACTCAATTTATAATCTACTCTTAGGGCACACTTTAGGGTTTTAACGACACTTTGAATGTGTGGCTAAGATTAAAGTGGATCCAAGGGTAGAGAATAAATCTAGGTTGTGAAACGGATTAAGATGGATGGACGGATGAGATTAAATGAAGGATGGACGACTCAGATTAAATCACTTAAACTTTATTTATATATATATATTAAAATATTAAAATATATATATAAATATTAATTTAAATAAATTTGGGGATGAAAAATGTCGGGAAAAGTGAAATTGGACCAAATAATGGTGGGAAAGTGTGGATTTGGGCCAAATAATGGCGATAAGGATGGATGACTGACACGTGGCTGGAAGGAAGGTATAGATGACTTACAAGTGGCTAGATTTTGGTGTCTATAGATGCCCCTTTTTGAGCTGCTTTGTGTGAAGACACAATGTAGCACAAAAACTTAAGACACCTGAAAAGCTGGATCAGATGCAACTCTCTCTCAAGACTAAAGCACAACTTTGAAGACCAAAGAATAAAAGAATATTTAAAAAATTTCAGCTTACCCCCTCAATTGGCGAGCGATAATGGTTCTCACAAGCCAATTGGAAGAAATTCGAAATAAAATGAACCGTTTTTGCCCCAACGGTGAAAAAAGGGGTTGGTGTATGAACCATATGTTTATGTCGCAATAGAAAAGGGGTTGGTGTACAAACCATAAAATAATATGATTGAAGACGATATGAGTGATGTGAAAGATGGACCGTTTTCTGCCCCAACGGTTATAAAGGGATTTTTGCCAAACTGTAAATTCCATGATCATGTAAGATGAATTCCACTATAGGAAAATTAGAAATTGATAACGGATGCACCAACTCCTGTGTGTGAATCCATACTATTGATGAAATTGCCTTGTTGGCGCCATTGATATGCAGAGATGAAAGATGCATGAAATATTCCAGAACTCAGATATGTTCCTAGTGACTGTATGGATAATTCCTCGGGTCGAAACCAATCAACCTAGGTAGCCACAATCTCTAGCAAGACTTAAAATAATGACGATATGAAAGATTGTCCATGTTTAAGGCCCCATGAACGAGGCCATCAATGACAACTGTTGAGCAAATTAATCTTGGTATGAGGTCACTTGAAAAGTAGAATACCCAAAATTGATTTCCAATTTTCAAACAGTGAAATAATTGATGATGATAAATGGTAAGTGTCCTTATGGTGGTTTAATCCTCTTACCGAATTGCATGGATTCAAATCGCTGCAATCGCCAAGGTGATAGAATATACCACTAGATACGAGGTTTAATTTAATTTGATTTGGCAAAAATATGCATGATGAAATAAGAATGAAATTGACGATAGATCAGAAGAATTGATGAATGTGGTTAATTTTGTGAAGGTTTTGAATATTTTTAACCCAATTTGTAAAACAATGATGAATGATGCGCTTTTTGAGCGAAATGACAAAATTTGTGTCCAAAACTGTTGTAACCTTCACAAAATGTTTTGTTATGATAAGAAGAATGGATGAATGCAATTTGATGAAATTTGGAGGAGGTAAGCTTCAATTTTGTAAGTTTTGTTCCTTTATTCGATACTGACACCAAACGTCGGTCTGCATTTGTGGTTGGCAGAGACGCTCGCCGATGTTTAGGCACTCTGCAGACGTGGTACTATGTCTGAATCTGCCATGAAATGCCCTACTACATTTCAAGGCACCAAAATAAGCTATTTAAACAGTTTCAGCAAGAATTTCGCTCATTTGTGCATTCGAGCTTAAGAGAAGTGCATCTGAGGGAGTGGAGTGAAAGGTTGTGTGGGAGAGTGAAGCACGCGGGAGCTATGGAAGAGATGGGAGTGGGCGCGCCAGTGCAGCCAGCTGAGGTATTTGTTCATTTAAGCAAGTACTTATTATGTGTTTTTTTTTTTTTTCGAAAAAATTTGTAACAAATTTTTGTTTTGTTGTTTTGTAGCTTAGGGTGTTAGAGGCACGACACCGATTCTCCCCTATCATTCCGGGGATGAGGAGGTCGTTGTCCTAGGTAGACTGGGAGGTATTGGAGGTAGTGGGACTAGCGGAGGCAGCCCGGTTAGAGGTAGTTCGGGTGGATGAGGGGTACCTCTCGGCTTTGGCCGAGAGGTGGGATCCAGATCGGGGGACGTTCCAGCTCCCGACTGGAGAGATGACGGTGACACTTGAGGATGTATACCGCATCCTCAAGGTTCCCGTGGAGGGGGCACGGGTGGAGGTTGGATGAGATAGGGCCACGGAGATGGCCAAGGTGTTTGGGGATGACTGGAGGGAGATCCGGATGGAGAGCGGGGGGATCCCATACTTGGCCATGTATACGACCAAGGAGTTGGGAGCGGTGGAGGCTCTAACGATGTTCGTGTTGGCCAACATTGTGGCCCCGAACAGCACCGGGTGCAGGTTCCCATGGAACCTAATGGGTGTAGTGAGTGAGATGCTCACTAATAGGGTAGTGTATGCCTGGGCGCCCGCTTTATTGGTGCAGGTGTACCGGGAGTTGTATGAGGTTTGGAGACGGGGCCGGAAGGGCCTGGGTTGCAGTGTGGTGCTCCAGTGTTGGGGCTGGGAGCACTTCAGAGTGGCCCAACCGGAGGGGTTGCCATGGGCTCACTAGGATGTGAGCCAGGCTTATGGTAGGAGATGGCCAGTGGTGGAGGAGAGACAGTCGAGCCACCCCGTGAGATCGGGGCAATGGTATAGGAGACTATGGTCAGACTTGATAGATGTCTAAGTCATTTGGAGGCCCTAGCGGGAGGCGACGTGGATCGGGGATGGAGAGCACCTGATACGGGTGCGACAGGCCAGATGGGTAGTGGGGCGAAGCCACGGTGAGGCTGAGTACATACAGATGTCTCGAGTACTCCGCCAGGTCGGATTGAGGCAGGATGTCCCCGGTGAGCCAGTGCGCTACCGGAGGCACAAATCAGAGGGGGATTTGTCGTGTGCCGAGCCGTGGAGGGAGGCGGTAGAGGATAATGAGGACATGGAGATCCTCGATGTGGACGATGCCAGGGTGACAGCTAAGTATGCAGCATGGATGGCCACAGAGCCGAGGTGGGAGCCACCATTGGTGGCTGGTGGAGCCGGAGAGCCCGAGGCTGGGGCTGGAGAGGGCGAGGGAACCGCAGAGGTTCCCAAGCGTAGGGAGGGTCCTCGCCTTCGATCTGACAGTTGAAGGAAAAATGGTAATATGGCATGATAGGCTCTGGGGAGCAGAGATGATGGGGAGGATGGTGGAGAGGGCCTAGGAGAGGCCATAGGAGAGGCTAGGGAGGTACCCCCTAGCGGGCATGAGAACAAACTGGCGCAGCTGTAGCAATAGATAGCAGAGCGTGATGCTATGCTAGCTTCCTGGGATGAGAGGATAGCTTGGCTGGAGTAGCAGGCGGCAGAGCGGTATGCCCTGTTAGCTGCTCAGGAGGAGAGGATGGCCCAGCTACAGGCGGACTTGGATGGAGCGACCAGGGTGCCCCAGGATGATAGGGTGACAAGACTCCAGGCAGAGCTAGCGGAGCGGGAGCGATGGTACAGGATAGACATAGCTAGGCTTAGGTCTAGGACTCGTTACATTGAGGCTCTGGAGGACACATTGTTTAGGCATCACATTGTTTTGCCTGATCCTCCATCCTCCTCTGTCTCTAGGCATAGTGAGTCTAGGCACACCACTAGGTCTAGGGCTCCTACTAGGTTTTAGGGGTCCTCTTTTGATGGTTAGCTTGGTGCTTAGATGCACTCTTTATGATCCTTGGTGCTCTATTGTATATTGTAGCCTTTTGGCATTCATTGTACAGTTTGACCTTTATACATATATATATATACATGGCTTTTATTTATTTGGTGTTTTACTCTCTTTTGTGTGAATGCCTATGTTTTTGTGATGCATGTTTTTATATGTTTTAATGTTTTTGATGCATATGTGATGGAATGGAATGCAAACTTATAGATGATTAATGCGAGACTAAGTAAATGAAATATGCACTAAGAAACACTCATACTTTTAGATAGTTAGATTTAGCCAACTGTTATCATAATTGTTTAATCAGGGGCACCGAACTTGGTGGCTTGTGAATGGATGACGTATGGAATGACATGAATATGGAAGAAGATATGGAGGGTGATATGGAGGTTGATATGGAATACTATTTTACAAAGACTCAAACATGCTAGTGGTATCAAAAAACTTACTAACACTGCCTAATTCAACTAGGACCAAATGTGTGTGCATGCGAGTTCATTAACCAAATCGGAAGCATGGTAGTGACTCTAGGCAATCAAAAACCTGTGTGTGTGCAAGTGTGTTCATTAACCTCATATTGCATAAATTAGGTAACCTTGTTATGGAGAAGACCCTGAAGCTAGTTTGTCCGTATGAGCATTCAGAGGTCTCTTTTTAAGGAGGGACATGTCGCCACGCAATGAGTATACTCCACTGCCAATCAAGCGTCTATAGCCCCGGTGAAGGTTAACTCCATAGTCCATGTTGTTTTTGACCTTTGTAAGCCTTGGGGATGACTACCTATCCGTCTGACTGGACAAGTAGTATGATCCTTACAACTTATTTGGGATCAGTGGTGTGTGAAAAATGTTCATTTCCTTAGAGCTTTGGGGAATCGAATTCTCAACCGAAGTATGATGAGAATTTTACCCTATCCTTACTACTCTGTTTATATTTATATTTTGTGATTGCTTGTGATAGTGGTAAGAACCACTGTTTTATGGACTATGTTTGCATGATAGGACAAACGAGGATTACCCTTTTCACTTAAAGGCACAACCCAAGGATGGTGTTATCTCTCTTTGACACAAGATGTTTTTAAGATGTGAAAATGTGATAGGTTCAAGACCACTTTTGAAATCATTTCCCAATACTCAAGATTTTATTTAGTGTAATTTGTGATATGGCCCTAGAGAACTTTGACATGCATTTCAAAGTTTTCTTAAAAAACTACGAATGGCTGAGTGACTGAAAACATTTTGGCAATGTAAATATGTGTAAATGGAAAATGGGTGTACGAATGACAATTCGGTTTGATGGATTTTATGAAGGTGCCCCTGATTAAGGCAACATAACTTTTGCTTGACCAAATTTTATATCCAAAAGATAGAATGGTCTCTAACTTGATATGCAACTATGGCTGAAAATGATATGTTATGGTTTTCAATGAGATGTATGAAATGCAATGTTTTTGAATGAGATGTATGCAACTAACAATGAAATGCAAATTTTTTTTTTGTTCTTTTGTTGTACAAGCCATGTATATATGTACATATAAAATTCAAACTATGCGTAGAATGCCCTCAAGTGTATAACATTAAGTGGTTCGGGTTCTTCCTCTCCCTCTAAACTGGAAAGTCTATAAGTTCCATTACCCACTCTTTTAGTGACCATATATGGACCTAACCAATTAGCCGCGAATTTATCTCGAAGATGCGGCAATGCATTGGTGTTTTGTTGATTCTCTTTAAGGACAAGATCCCCTACTTGAAATTCTCTTAGATGAACTTTGGCATTGTAAGCACGTTTTAATCGGTCTTGATAAACTCGCAAATGCTCTAAAGCATTGATTCGTTTTTCATCTATGAGTGTGAGTTGATCAAGACGTGCTTGTCTAGCAGTATCATCATCGATAAATTCCTGCAAATAAATTCGCAAGGAAGGGATCTCGAGCTCAAGAGGCATGATTGCTTCAGCTCCATAGACCAAATAAAATGGCGTTGCCCCAATGGGGGTTCTGATGCTTGTTCTTTAAGCCCATAATGCCAAGGGGATTTGTGTATGCCAATCTTTATGATTTTCTTTAACAAGTTTCTTAAGAATAGCAATTAAGGTCTTATTGGAAGCTTCAGCTTGTCCATTGGCTTGTGGGTAGTAAGGAGTTGAGAAACTATGTTGGATATTATACTTTTCGCAAAGAGCTCGAACATCCTTATTCTTAAAAGACTTGTCGTTATCATAAATGATTTTAGAGGGAATACCAAAACGACAAATGATATGGTGAAGTATAAATTCCACAATTCTAGGACCTGTCGTACTGGTTAGAGGAATAGCTTCAACCCACTTTGTGAAGTATTCAGTGGCTATAATGATGAAAGTATGTTGTCCTGAAGAGGCAGGTGAAATCTTGCAAATTAAATCGAGACCCCATTGTGAGAAGGGCCAAAGGCTTTGGATGGGCTGTATAGCTTGTGATGGTATATGGATTAAATTAGCGTGTTCTTGACACTTTTTACATTGTTTAACATATTTGCAACAATCTTGTTCCATAGTGGGCCAATAATACCCCATACGTAAAATACGCTTCACAATGGCCATTCCACTAAAATGACCACCACAAGTACCATCATGGGCTTTAGCAATAGCTCTATGTGTTTCACCTGCTTCTAGATAGCGGAGGAGTACTCCATCATATCCATGTTTATACAACACATCCCCCAAAAGAACAAAACGAGCCGCATTTTGCTTAAAACAGTGACGGGAAGTTCAAGACAAATCAGATGGGAGTGTTCCAAACTTGAGGAAGGCTGCTATCTCACTAGACCAAGGCTCATATGGATCCGAATGGATAAAGCAAACATATTTTTCACCCTTAGACTCAGCACAGACAATTGCAGACTTAGAGATTATGGAAATTATTAGGGTTTGTACCTCTCCAAGGGAGTCCTTTGGAATCAATGATCCAAGAGAGGCCATGGCATCCGCAAATCTATTAGTCGAACGAGGCAAACTAGTGATCTCATACCAATCAAACTTAGAGAGCAACTTCATTGCTACATCATGATAAAGCTTAATGGTAGGTTCTTTGGCTTGGTATTCTCCTGTAATTTGTTTAACCATGAGTTGAGAATCCCCAAATATCCGAATACGCTTAATACTCATAGCTATGGCTGATTGAAGACCTAAAATTAAGGCTTCATACTCTGCTATATTATTGGTGCATTGGAAGTCTAGTTTGAATGATAAAGGGATGGGAATCCCTTGAGGTGTATGAAACACAACTCCAGAACCTTGACCTTTCGCGCACTTAGAGCCATCAAAGAATAGCGTGATGTCAACATCTTCCTCCGGAATGATGTCCTCTTCTTGTTCAGTGATAGCAAATACCGAATCATCTCGGAGCTCAATAATCAAAGGATGATCACTAGGTAGTGGAGCTTTCGCAATTTGATCGGCTATAACTTGACCTTTAATAGATTTTTGGCTAATGAATTCAAGATCGAATTCGGTAAGCAACATTATCCATTTAGCGGTACGAGTGTTATTATAAGTGTGAGACATCATATAACGCATAGGGTTTTCTCTAGCTATGACATATGTTGTATGGCTAAGCATATAATGACGAAGTTTCTTAGTGGCAAAAACCACTGCTAAGAACAACTTTTCCACATAAGCATATCGGGTTTCATAGCTTACCAATGTTCGACTAATATAATAGACAACTTTCTCATGATTTTGTTCATTCTTTTGTGCAAGCATTGTCCCTAAGGCAAAGTCCGTTGCTGAGATATAAATATTGAAAGGGACCCCTGGACGAGGCGGAGCTAATACTGGTAGAGACGTTAAGTACTGCTTGATGTCATCAAAGGCTTTCTGACACTCATCTGTCCATGAAAATTGTACCCCCTTTTGTAGTAGGTGGCAAAATGGCCTACATTTATCAGAAAGTTATGCAATAAAGTGACGGATTGAATTAATCTTTCCTTGCAAACTACGCAACTCCTTCAAATTAGTTGGGGGACACATTTCCATAATGGCTTTGACCTTGTTTGGGTCCATCTCAATACCTCGTTTAGAGATAATAAAACCTAGGAGTTTGCCTGAGGTAACACCAAAGACACATTTCTTAGGGTTCAACCTTACTTTATGCTCTATAAGTCTATCAAAAACTTTTTCCAATACATCAAAATGCTCTTGTCGAGTTTTAGATTTTGCCAATAAATCATCCACATAATCTTCGATAATCTTATGCATATAATCGTGGAAAATATAATTCATGGCTCGTTGATAGGTTGCACCTGCGTTCTTAAGGCCAAAGGGCATCACCCTGTAACAAAAATTTCCCCAAGGTGTGGTAAATGTTGTTTTGTGTTGATCTTCAGGGTTTATTCGAATCTGGTTGTATCCTGAAAATCCATCCATGAACGAAAGCATTTCATGACCAGTACAGGTATCGACAAGAGTATAAATGTTTGTAAGAGGAAAGTCATCCTTAGGACACGCTTTATTTAGATCTCAAAAATCGGTGCAAACACGTATCCCCCTGTTAGGCTTGCGAACGGGTACCATGTTAGAAAGCCACTCAGGATAATCAATCGGGACGACAAATTTAACATCCGGAAGTTTCTGAATCTCCGATTTAACTATGAGGGCCACAGTAGGATGCATTTTCCTAAGTTTCTGTTTGACAGGTTTAGCATCTTTTTGTAAGGTGAGGTTATGGACAACCAAATTAGGGTCTAGGCCTGGCATGTCTTTGTAAGACCATGCAAATATCTCCTTCTTCCACTTGAGTAGAGCAATCATTTGCTCTTGTTCCTCTGATGATAGACTTTTAGCCAGTTTCACAATTTGGGTGCCATCTTGGTCTGTACTAAGGTCTACATCGATAGTTTCTTCAATAGACATGTGGGAACCTTCCTCAGGCTGATGGGGGGTAGGGATCAGATTTATGTCATCTAAAATGTCATCAGGCTCCTGTGCCTTGCTCTCATCTATGTCTGCCTAGAAGAACTCTGGCTTAGAAGATGAAGATGAATGTGGAGGTGAAGAAGGAATGTAGTTGGCGAAAGCCCTTAACAATTCCTCGGAAAGGATGAACTCTGAAATAGATGGAGGAGATGAAATCTAATCCATGTCAATCAGGTTTGGGTTGATCGGGATTGGCTTATCCGGATCATATGGATTATGGAGCGGGGTGAATAAGTCTTCAAAATTCATTGTCGACTTATGAAAGAAAGGATGGGCGGAATGGAAGGGAATACCGGTGAAGACCTCGGAAGACCTGAAATGCAAAACAACATAGTTTTTCAGTTTTTTTTTTTTTGTAGTTTGAGTTTTTTTTTTTTTTTTTTGTAGTGGTGAAAACCACTATTACACACATACATAAAGCAATAAAGTATTTTTATATATTTTGATTTTTTTATTTTTATTTTTTTTGGGAATTTTCTGATTTTTTTTTTTTTGGTAGTGGTGAAAAACACTATTTTAGTATATACATATAATACAGGTTTGGATTATGGCTTATGGATGTGGCGGAGGGGGTGGTTCACCTCGTTCTTGTGGAAGAAACAAGCGAAAGATGGCTTCTTGGAGAGGGAACAATTGGAGATAAAACTCGTCTTGTTCAAGGTGAGGGTAACAATTGGCGCCGACTCTTCTTCAGATTCATCACCATTTGACATGACGTCAAATTCTTCATAGGCTTCATCTTCGGATTCGTCGGGGTGGAGGATTTCTTCTTCTAAATTAAGATTAATGCTTTGAAAATATTTTTCAAAAGAAGAAAGGGATGGAAGTGGTTGGTAGCCCAGACCAAAATGCTCAGTGGGTCTCTGGTATGGCATATCGATGCGTTCAGTTACCCCTTGCTCGTATCGACCTAGGCCAAATTGCTGCCAATTATGTCTATGGAAATAGCGAGAGGGAAAACCCTCCATCCTTTCGATATTGGCAGGGACTGGATGCTTGGGTTCTAGTATGGTCGTAGGACTAGAAGATGACTCTATTCCCCCATATACAAAATTAATGGAATTTGGCATAGAGCCCATGTTATAAACCGATCCAATGGATAAATGTTGGTCATGTGGACGACCAAAATCTTTAACTGTTTGCACATTGAACGGTGTGATGTGGACATCTTGGATGGCATACTCACCAATACCTGCATCAGTGAGATGGACCTTGACTTGGGAGGTAGATGGACTAGATGATGGAATAGAAGAATGTGGGATAGAAGAATTGGAAGGATTTGGTTGGGTTGATGCTTCATCGACTTGTGAAACATCAGTGGTGATGGTTGGGAAGATGGAGGAATAATAGGTGATGTTGAAGAAGGTGTAGAAGAAGGGGGTAATGACGTGGAAAGAGATGATTGGTCATGGCCACATGTGCATGTGGTCACTGATGAAGAAGAAGGAATATTAGGAGATGAAGAAAGTGGTGAATGAGATGGAATAGCGAAAGAGGAAGATGGTTGCGATATGATGGGTAGCTCCTTAAGAATGGGAGATTTAGAAGAAGATGGTATAGAAGAAGTAGATGGGGTCAATAAAATATGAGTGGATGGCAACACAATCTCATAAGGATTTGAGACATAGTTGCAATGTTTGAAGGGTTCAGTGTCAGTAGGTACACAATGAACCTATCCCTGATATACATACTTCAGACATTGATGCAGTATAGAAGGGACACATCTCATATCCCTAAGCCAAGGCCGTCCAAGCAATACATTATATGCCATGGACCCTTCCAAGATGTGAAACAAGGTATGCAAAGTTCGGGCCCCTACCTCAATGGGCAAGATAACCATGCCAACCGTGGAAGATAAAGCATCATTGAATGCTTTAAGAGTAAAAGTCAACTTGGTGATAAGGGATGGCGACAACTCTAGATTACTCAACGTTGATGTTGTAATGATATTGATTGAGGAACCGGTGTCAATTAAGACTCTCTTGAATGGATTGTGATCGATCTTGGCCATGATATGCAGTGGAGGATCTATACTTTCTGTTGACAAAGGTTTGATTTCAAAATCATAGAAAGTGATGGAGGGCTCCATGCATGTTTGAATACTCCCCACAAAGTTGTTGAAGGCATTAGTATCTTGAGTTTGAAGCTCGATTGACTTTAAGATTTCCATTAATGCCTCTCTATGCGGGGGAGATTGTTGAATGAGGTCATAGATCGATAACTTGGCAGAAGCCATTTTTAAACTGGTAGTTAATCGGCTACTCAATGACATGATGGGTCGTTGGCGTTGAGTAGAATGATTTAGCGGTTGTTGAGAAGTACTAGCATGTCGTTGGGTCACTGTTACCTGAGGTGGACTGGGGGTTTGTACAGGTGGCTGTGGTTCAGCCTAATTCGGTTGGTTCGCCCTTTGACCCCAGGTTACTACGTTAATAGTACCCACAAAACCTTGGTATTGTTGTACATGGTTGACTTGATTAGGAGGAGTTACCTGAGTTACTCCCCCTGAATTTTTTGGAGCTTCCTCTCGATGTGGAAGGGGTGTTTGAAATATACCAAGATTTTGATTTTGTTGGGCTAAGGGGCTATCCAATTTAATGGCTCCAATCTCAATAAGATCTTGGATCACATGTTTGAAAGTTGTACAATTATTGATATTGTGCCCATTTTGCCTATGATAAGGACAAAATAGGTACTCCTTGTAATACTTCCCCCTTCTATATGGTTCTAAAGGTTTAAACTCAGGTAAAGTTAACTGATTTGTGCTATATAACTTGTTGAATATGACCGCATATGGTTCATCTAAAGGTGTGAACTGTCGCTTGGGACGATTTTTTTGCCAAGGTCGAGTTTCCATGGTTGGCTTAGTATTGTGAGCTGGTTGAGGAGGGGCGGGTACCGCATGATAAGCAATTGGTTGCGGTTGAATTTGCATTACTTGTTGTTGTTGAGCCATTATGGGCTGGCTCACCACCACTTGATTAACTTGGTTAACATTTGAGGTTGTACTAGCCTGTGCTTGTTTGTTTTGGCCATAATTATTATTTCGTTGTTGGCCCTTTTGTTGACATTCTTTTCTACGGGGTTTTAAAACACCCTCTTGGACTTTAATTTCTTCTATGATACTTGCTTGGGCCAAAGCCTCTTCAAAAGTCCTGTATTGTTGTAATTGGAGTAACCAAGAGATAGGTTTTAGACAACTCTGGGTGAACATTTTGGTTAACTCCTCCATTGGTAGGGAGAATGGCAATTTATTAATGATAGCCCTCCAACGGTTTCCAAAGTCATAAAAAGTCTCATCGTCATGTTGCTTGAGCTTGTATAAGTCGGACAATGAGACTTTCCTTTGTACATTTAGGGAGAATCGTTCTAAAAACAGATTAATCAATTGCTCGTAAGCATAAATGCTATGGTGAGGTAAATGATTGTACCATTGTACAAAGATCTCCTCCTAATGTCCGAGGAAAATTTCGAGCATAAGAGCATCATTATTTTGGATTCTAAAGTAGGCATGCATGAATGAGCTCACATGTTCATGAGGATCCTCAGTTCCTCGAAATTTGTCAAACTTTGGTAATGTGAAATCGATCGGATATGGCGATGAAGGTACCGAAGGATGAATTGGTTGATTGATCAACGACCTTAGCGTAGGTTTCTGACTAGATGAGCCAGGCATTTTGAGCATAAGGTTGTCAATATGTTGTTGCATAGCATGGAGTTGAGAATCTTCATGAAAATTTTGATTCGTTTGATGATTATGATGATGCAATGGAGGAGTGGAAAAATGATGAGATGGGATGAAATTGCCTGGATTAGGCGGTGTGGAATGGACAGGTTGTTGGTATGGATGATACCGAAAAGAAGGTTATTGGGGTGAATGATGAACTGGATTGGGTTGGGAGAAAGGTGGGGTAGGAATGGACACCACCGAAGATTGGGGTACCAGGTGGGGCCTGAGCTAAGAAAAGCTGGCTGGGTAGAAATTGGTTGGGGTGTAGGATTTACTACGACAGGTGGTTGGGCATTTTGTTGTTGTTGTTGCTGAAGCAACTTGTCGAGGTACTCCCTAACCTTATTAATTTCTAACCCAAGGGATGTGGGATGATTGGATGAAGGTGGAGGGCAGGCTGCCATGGTAGTCACGGGAGACTGCATAGCAAGGGCAATGAAGGTGGCTGAAGTAGGCGGTACACGGGAAGAAACGATGAGACTATGCCCCGGGTAGGGTGAAACCATAAATGGTTTGGGAAGAAGAGGGTTGAAATTGGTCATGGCTAGAGGAGGTTCCACCAGCCTCATAGAGAGAATTGGTGTACACCCGGGTAAATGGAGGAGAAAGTAGTCGGGAAGACACTACATTTGTCTCCAAAGGAGGACAATTGAGCATCTGGGAAGATGTTGGAGATGAAGTCGGCTGAGCAGATACAACATTAGCCTCAAAAAAAGGGTTAGTGTAGACCTGAGTGAAACTAGCGAGTATGGTTGATGCAATATCCTCGCTGAAAAATAGAATCTTGCATAGGGGAATCTTGGATTGGCTCAAGGACATAACCGGTGCCATCTCTTAAGTGAGTTTGCACTTGGGCCATATCAATGTGGGTAATATGACAGGAATTGTCTTCCTCCATGGGCATGGCCATGCGATAGACGATAGAAGGACGTGAAAGACCTACAGGAGAACCTGCCTGAAATTCACTAGGATAAGTGGTCATGTTGGTGGTGGGGATGTTCTATGAATTATTCATTTGATTATTTAGATTTAACACTTTAGATTGATTCCTTGTTAAGACCATAAAGCAATAAATCTAAACAAATTCAGAAAAGAATAATGCAAAACTTGAATGATAAATTTACACTAAAGAAATTATCAGAAAACAGTCACAACCTAGGTTTCAACCAATGTGTCTTACCTACGGTTAATTACTTATTTTCTGATCTTAATCTGCAGTAAATTTTAAGTGTCCGGTTTATGAGTTTTGCATGTGATCTAATCTTGAATTATTCACAAAAAGGGTAAAAACTATGGCTAGGAAAGGACAACGAGATTCTTACTGGTGATGAAATCCAGCAAGTTTGCTCGGGGGTGACCTATGGTGTCTGAGGCAGAATTTTAATGTATGGAGATGAATTCCACCGTCACTAAACTTCAAGCAATACCTGGTGATGAAATCCAGGATATTCTTGTTTTAAATGCAATATGAAATGCAGTGAATTTTATTTTAAGTGTTTTAGTTGTCTAATGTATACATACAAAGCTATAAATCAAAAGTTCTAATGATCTAAGCAAGAGGCCACCGAAAATATGCCATTTCCTCCGAAGAAGTGGAGTACACCGTTTAAAACCCCCTGCCTACCAATGATATCAGATATCAAAGGAGCAACCGGAAGGTTTGTCCACTTCTCTGCCTGGAATCACCCAATGGCAGGAGTACTATTGACATCCAATCAATAGTCCTACTTAGATAACTAAATAGATAATTTGTAGCTATTATAATATGCAGCTAGGTATGCAATTTTTTTTTTTATGCAAGCAACAACCAATAATGCAATGCAGAAAAATGTAACTAAAAATGTAACAAAAAAAAATGTATATATAGCTTAACTGTTCTTTTCCAGATTACTTAGTTTTTGTTCATTTTAAAGCAATGATCTAAAAAAGAAACAGAATACGACAGAAAAACCAAAAACGTAAAAAGTACAGTTTAACAAAGAAAAAAAATGCACTTACTCGGAAGCCTACGCTTTCTCTGTAAAACTACCTTCAAATGCCCAAGGGAGTCTGCGCAGGCTGAAACGCACCTCTGTGTTTCGGATCAGACTTCCAGAAGCCGCTCTGCGTCTGCTGTGTTTTCTGCAAACTCCTCAGAAACCCTAGTTCGTTGGAACAGCGAATTTCACGATTTTCGAAACCTGCAAAATAAAACAAAAACAGGAATAGATCATTAAAGCAAGTATTAAAAACATGAAACCCTAGGGGGTCCCACTGTGATCGCCATTTTTAGATTAAAGATACAACGCCAAACAGAAATAAAGAAATCACAATAAAGGAATGCAGAACAGTTGTACAAAATGAATGATTTTTATTAATCAATGGAGTTTAGAAACTCCTTTTAAGTACAACAGGGCCTGTAACCCTTTTCGTGATACAAAGTTACAATTTGTGCTAGGGTTCTCCGAAACCCTAGTTGGAAAAATGTGGTGGCGTCTCCGAAGAATGTATCCTTAACCTCAACAGAATGAGTGGGCTTCGTTGTATCCTTTGGCTCGGACCACTCTAGCTTAAGCAGCTGCTATCAACAAATCAGATCTACCACTAGAATCCTGCACACATTAAAATTATCAAAGAGTTAGAAACTAATAAGAGGGCTCCACTGTGTGAGCCCTCAGAAACAGTCTAAAACCCTAGATTTATGAAATAAAAATAAACAGAATGCAAAATTCAACAGAATATTAATACATAAAGAAAGATTACATGCTTTAGACGAATCTATACCTTTTCCTATTAACGTGGCAAGACTAGGTGGCGGCGATGGATGCGGCGAAAGGGTTTAGTTCAGGCTTAGGGCCGTAGAAGACTTAGAAGACTCAGGATTAACAACAATAGCCAACTCCAGACTTAGATTGGAAATATAGGTAGGTTTAGCCGAAGAGATAGATAGGGTTTGAGCCATCAAGGTGACTCAATTTATAATCTACTCTTAGGGCACACTTTAGGGTTTTAACGACACTTTGAACGTGTGGCTAAGATTAAAGTGGATCCAAGGGTAGAGAATAAATCTAGGTTGTGAAACGGATTAAGATGGATGGACGGATGAGATTAAATGAAGGATGGACGGCTCAGATTTAATCACTTAAACTTTATTTATATATATATTAAAATATTAAAATATATATATAAATATTAATTTAAATAAATTTGGGGATGAAAAATGGTGGGAAAAGTGAAATTGGGCCAAATAATGGTGGGAAAGTGTGGATTTGGGCCAAATAATGGTGGGAAGGATGGATGACTGACACGTGGCTGGCAGGAAGGTATAGATGACTTACAAGTGGCTGAATTTTGGTGTCTACATGTATATTGACGCAAGCTTCGGTTCTGGAAGAAAGAAGAAGTATCTGATTACTTACCACCCTAAATTTTTTTTATTATATCATAGTGGTAGGTCCAACTAATTGAGTAGTACCTTGATAGATTAGGTCTATTTTATATTACGCAGAGGTAGAGTTATGATCCCGATAGTATTTTTACTGTAATAAATAAAATCCTCAATGGAGACAAAGCCAATAAATTTGAAGAAGACCCAGGGCTATGTTTGAATAAGGGAGGAATAATGATGAAACTTCTCTTATGGAGTGGAATGTTTCAAAGATGAGTCAATTGCATCCATGGTTGGATTTCTATGAACAAGTAGTAGATTTTGATCCAGAGCATGAGATCAGTCATCAGCTTACCAAAGATACTATTAATAAAGTGACAATTAAATCTGTCAATTGAAAGGACCTTCCTTCTAAATAATATATATCACAGAGAGGAAAACTAATAGAAAAGGGACCATGGAAGGTAAAGAAGATTGTGGATTGGTGGCGTATGAGGATTGAAATAGAAAACCTTTTCCCAATTCAAAGTTTGGAATGAAGATGGATAAGTATTTTTCTGGAATTTATAATAAAAATTTTGAAACATCAAAGGATTATGACAGAGGTACGGGAGTTCTTTCGACCAGCACTAAAGTACCAAAGATTTCCAAACCCATATTTGATCTAGTAGAGAAGTTTTCCAAAGAACTAGAGGTCAATATTCTACTAATTGAAGTAAACCCCCCATATTTTTTTCCAATGGTCTCATTTGAGCTGCGACCCATAGCAGAGTAGTCCCTACTTTCAAGGATTGAGCAGGGAAGCGAAGAAGGTGAACATTTTTAAGGACAAAAAGTCACTTATCAAATAGTATATAGAATAACTAAGAGGGCTTTAGAGACAAAAGAGAGGGATGTCTCCAAGAAACAAAAAATATGTGTAGAAGGAATTATTGGAGGAATGATTGTTGTTACTATAGAAGGGTTGGTTGACCAAGGACAATAGCTGGCAATAGAAGCTTAACAGGAACACCCTACATCAGCAAGCAAAGGTATGGTTTCTGATCTCTCTTCTCCTTCTCATATTAATGAATCTCTGGAAGGATTTCCCTCCCTTTCTATTCAAGATATGGTAAAATTACTTCCTCCAATTTATAGTTCTTCTCTCAATATATGAGTAGCCTTGGAGGTACCAGTCAGTTCTGTATTATTGCAACCTCTTCCAAACGCACTCTCAACCTCTCAGGTGTCCACTCTCATGTCTACCATTGTCACATCTTCACCTCTTTCATTATCATCATCAATGGGACGTTGTGTTCCAAATTCATCCATTCCATCCACTAGCATTTTGGTCTTCGTTTCACTTAATTTACCTATATCAACAATAGTAGTAGTCACAAATTCCACCATTGTAACATAAGTTGTAGTGAGAATGTCTTCATCCGTACCAACAAAGGGTTAGTCTGCCCTTATGTTTTTAATGTCATTGTCTCCTTTGGTGGCTGATGTTTCAAGGTCTGTAGCTATACCCAAGAACAGGAAAGTGCTCAAAGCATAAGTGATTATTGGTCAAAAAATGTCACTAAACCCTCCAACCAGATGGCTATGACGAGTAAAAGTATGTATGTTAATTCTATCACCAGGCAGAGTATTTCAAGGTCTTTAGTTCCATGGGTAATCAATCCTGTGAATGAGATGACTGCTTAAGATTATAGAGTAGAAGAAATTGTAGAATATATTGACCAATTATGTGCTAAGGATGAATTAGGGATGGCCAAGGACCGCTTAGAAACTTTTTGTGTGAAGATAGATATAGCCAAAGATAAGGTGAATAAATTGGAACAATAGGTCGAAAGATTAAAAAAAAATTTCTATGATAAAAAGAAAATAGAAAAGGCTTTAAGAGAAGAGGTGAAGGGTTGGCAAGAAAAATTTCAAAAGGCTAGTGAGTTGAAAGATCATTTAGAAGAACAAAATAAACTGCATGAAAAGCAGGCCAGAGAAATTCAAAGTCTGAAACATCAACTTCAAGTTGAGAAGGCCAAATCTTTGGGGTTTTCCAAGGACTATTTGAAAAGGATAAAGCAGGAGTTACTTTCTGAAATCCAAGAAAAATGTCTTGGTCTTCAAATTATAATCAACTACCTAAAGGATGCTAACCAACTACTATCCATCATTTAGGTAGATACAAATCAAATCATGGGGGAATTATAGTCTATGGTGATTTCGATAGAACAAATAGGTCGGTTGATTAGTAGCAAGTTTGATAATGCTCCTAAACCAATTTCTAATAAAGAGTGAAATCTAGCTATGATAGTTTCAAATTGAAAAAGTGCAAAGCAGCACAAAAATCTTGGTTGTTATGTAACAGGATGGATGGAAGAGTCAAATAAATCATTTATATAAATAAGGAGATTATTCATGTTGGTTTCAAAGGAATATGGAAGGAATATCATAGCTTGTTATCTATAGAATAAGTTTAGCATAACATCAAATATATTTTGCAAGATGAAGCTGAGATTGATTCGCTAGCAGAACCACTATTACAAGAACAAGATGCCAAATTGATTATGAACTATACCCATTTTAGAGATTTGATGGAAAATTTGGTGATTAAAGGGAGGGCTGCTAATTACAAGGATGTTGGAGAGCTACAATATGTTTATAAGTAGCTTAAAGAAACGTCAAACCCTTTCAAGGAATTTTGGAGACATACCCTCTAGTCTTTGGAATCAATGACCAAATTGTTGGGGGACACCTCTGGTGGAAATAATCAAAGTGTACAAACTCCGAAAGAGTAAGAAGAAGAATATGAATATGAAGGAGGTGTGGAAGAGTAAGGATAATATTGAGCACTCACATACCCAAGAGGGGCTCACGCACAAGTCATTTCCATTTTTGTTTGTACAAATACATCATTTTTGTATTTCTTGTTTTTTACCCTAATAATTGTCAAAAATAAGCAATAAAGGTGTGAAGCCTATAAAGCAACAATTTTTGTGTGAGGACATTCTTTGAAATAAATCCATATAAAGGAAGAGGAGTTGCGTATATTTTGAAAAGGTAGTAATGATACTACTATTGTAGGCACAGTCTCTATTTTAAATGGGAAGTTTTATGATGTCCTTAGCATGGTTTCTATATGAACCTCTATCCTCTAAGTAATGTTTAGATTTGCAGAGGGTAGGATTTGTATATGAACCTCTATCCTCTGCAAATCTAAACATTACTTAGAGGATAGATGTTCATATAGAAACCATGCTAAGGACATCATAAAACTTATCATTGTCTTGAATTTTAAGGCCCAATGGATAAGACTCTGGAATCGATTGGCTTTGCGAGCAAATCCACCCGGGAGGCACCAGAATGTAGACCCAAAATGGCCACATACGTAGTAAAATTTTGTAGAATTTTGACTAAGTGATAATATTTTTATTCCACTCTGGAGCTATGTTGAGGGTGCAAGTCCGCTTGAGATTTATGCAATTATAAAGGCATGTTGCTAATCCGAGAAACTCAGTTCTAGGTCCGAAATAACAATGGGTTTCAAAATCCATAAAAGTTCCTAAAAAAATGTGACATCAGAAAAAAAGAAGTGTGGATTTGACTCTTGGCATATGTCTGATTTCGAAAAGGCCTTTTTGCTTCATACTGTGGAATAATCTTTTTTTCTTCCCGCTCTGAATTGGTAAAATTTTCAATATTTGCAAAATTTGCAAGGATATTGTGACCTCAGTGGTGAAAAGAATGGATTGGTGATATGGGGAATGAACAAGGACTCTCTTTTCTAGAATAACGATGGGACAGAAGGGTGTAATAATCTAAGTGTTTGAGTTCGGGCCCGGACTTGCATTATCTCTAAAATCCGCAAAATTCATAAGGAGACAAGGTAGAAGATAAAATTTTCCAGCACGGATTCAATGTTTTGATGTTGCAGATCTAGATTGAAGATTATGATGCTGTGAAAATGAGCAGGATGTCTTTCAACCCAAGTCGGACTTAATCTAAGTTGTCAAAAAAGGAGAATCAACGGTGGAGGTTGGCCTATAAAATTTTGACTGTTTAAAAGGTTTTTGCACCAAAACCATGGCGTGTAGCCAAAATATGAAACATTGAATATTTTCAAGAAGATCAAACCAGAAGTGGTTTCAAATCAATGGTGACAAGTGGCTCTCAAGAAATATCGATAGAATGTGTGATATAGAATATTATGAACTACAGTCCTTTTGGTCTATCATCAAGTTGTAGAGATCTCAAACGGCCATGGTGAATGCTCTTCCAGTGGATTTCCTAGAGTTTGGAGGAATTATCTAATGCCAACTAAACTCTTTGCTGAGATGTTATAACAAGATTGAATGTATTGTTTCTTGAATATTTTAATATTAAAACTATAAAGAGAGATTGAACCCTCATTTTTAAGGATCAGCTCTAGCATGTTTTCCTGTACTACTATAAATATTTTTTAAGGACTAAATGCAAGGAGCAATACATTGATCTTCACCTCAAATCTGCATTTTTGTGTTGGATGTTAGAGGTTCGGATTTCATAGTTGTATTTATGTAAATACTTAGATGGTTAGTTTGTGCAAATCATGGATTACTAGCTGTTATGAGTAATTGAAATCTTCTTTGAAGTTTGTTCTTTGTTATTCGAAGGTGCATTTCTGTAAAATCTAGGTTTTTGTGAATTCTGCTATTTGGATTATCATTTCTTGGATATTGAAATTGCTTACTGTAATATTTCTCTGGTATGCTTTAATATATGGAAAAAGCTATCTTGGGATAAATGTTGATATGGATGTATATCTTTAGTATGGTTTTTTAGAAGCTTTTTATGGTGATGCAATGTTGTTAACCTATTTGTCCACTGATATCTACATCCCTCTAACATTACCCTTTTGTTACCCTAAAATCCAAACCCTAATTGAGCATAATTGTGTCAATAATATGCTAAGTTGAAAAGGAACCAGACTGATCTAGAGGTTGGATCTAAAACCCTTGTTTTGGTCCATACAATATTGAGTGCTGAGTTACAACTATCGGGTGCAAGCCTAAACGAAAATTAGGAAGATAGACAACCGCAGTTCAAGTAAAACTTGGTGCAATTGAGTACCCAATAGGTACCATGTTTGAGAGCCACTTAGGATAATAAATGGGTACAATGAAACCAACATATAATAGCTTTTGGATCTCTTCTTTTACTAAGAGGGCAATGGTAGGATGCATCCTTTGAAGTTTCTATTTTATCAGCTTAGTATGAGGGTGTAAGGTAATATTATGGACAAACAAATTAGGATCAAGACTAGGCATATCCTTGTAGGACCATGCAAAAATACCGTTATTATTCTTGAGGAGAGTAATTAATTTCTCTTATTCATCATTGGATAAGCTACTTTGACAATTTAGGGATTGTAATTGTCTAAACTAAGGTCCACACTAGTGGTATCTTCAATGGACATGTGGGAACCTTCCTCAAGTTTATGGGGCGTAGGGATCATATGAATGTCATCTATGATATCATCAAAATCTTTTGACTTATCCTCATATATTTCTACCAGGAAAACCTCAGTATTTGAAGGTGAAGGTGAAGGTGAAGGTGAAGGTGAAGGTGAAGGTGGAGGGGATTAAGGAATGTAGTTGGTGAGGAAATCTAGTCCATGTCAATAAGGCTTATGTCAATTATAATTAGATTAGCCGTATTGTATGAATTATCAAGTGGGGTAAATAAGCTAGATGGATTCACGTTGACCTATAGGAAAAATAGATAATGTACAATGGATGGAATGGATAAGTGGACAAATATTATTGGCTAGAACCAATGATAGGACCTTGGAAAACATGAACAACAAAAAGCAACACAAATAAATGCTATATACACAAAATGCAAAAAAAAAAAAATTGTAATGGTGAAAACAAAATTTTTTGTTTTTTTTTGTGTTATGTACATATATTACAAGTTTGGTTGATGAGATGGATTAATGAGATGGAGGTGGTGGTTCACCGGTAGGTGTGTCTCATTCTTGTGGAAGAAGCAAGTGAAATATGGGCTCATGGATGGGGAATATTATGAGATAAAAATCATCCTATTCGATCTAGGGAATTATGGGTTCTGATTCCTCTTAAAATTCATCAAAAATTATCAAAATGAGTTTGAATTCTTCATAGATTTCATCATCATAGTCATCAGGGTGGAGATCTTCTTCTCCTTAATTTATATTAAGCCTTTGGAAGGCTTGTTAAAGACAAGAGGTGGTGGAAAGTGGAGTGTAACCTAATCCTGAATGGTCATGCATTTATCGATATGGAACATCAATAATATCATGCATTCCTTGTTCATGCAATCCTAGGCCATGTCCCTACCAATTAACTATGTGAAAATAATGGGATGGAAATCCCGACATGTTTTGTATGTTGGTAGGTTTTGGTTCTTTGGGTTCTTTTAGGGGAGATAGATTGGATGAAGAATCAATCCCTCCATATACAAAATTTATGTTATTAATATCTTAACCCATGTTATATTCTACTCCTATAGATAAATATGGATCACATGGGTGACTAAAATTTTTAGCATTTGGAATGGTGAGTGGTATAACTGTAATGTCTTTGACCACATATTAACCAATACCTAGATTAGTAAGGTGGACCTTGACTTAGGATGATGTGGTAGTGAATGAGGATATAGAAGGATCATGGTTGTATAATGGCTTGAGAAATGGTAGATATGAAGATGTCTCACAATCCATCAACTCAACTTGTGAAACATTGGCTAATGGAGATGGATTGGATTGGGAATGTTGTTGGATAAATGATGATGATGTGGAAGGTAAAATTGTGGAAGGTTATGATGTTGATGATGTGGATTGAATTTTACCACATGTGCATGTAGTCAATGATTAATATGATGGGGGTATGGAAGCTTGGTGGGGATTGGTGATAAGGAGATCCTCATGAATGGGAGATTTTGATGAATAAATGGGTAGAGTGGTAGAAAAATTGGCTGATGATGAGAGAAAAAAATGGGTGGAAGGAAGCATGGAATCATAAGGATTTGAGATAAAATTGCAATACTTAAATGGTTCGACATCTACTAGTATGCAATGTACTTATCTCTCATAAATGTATTTAATACATTGATGTAGTATGGAAGGGACACATATCATCTCCCTCATCCAAGGTCTTCCAAGGAGTACATTGTATGCCATGGATCCTTCCAAGATGTGGAACATAGTGTGCAACATTTTGACCCCCACTTCGATGGGTAAAACAAAAGTACCAACTATGGAACATAAAGCATTGTTGAATGCTTTTAGGGTGAAATATGACTTGATGATATGATATAAAGGAAGGTTAATATGATGAAGGGAATATGTGGTGATGATATTAATGGAGGAATCAGTATCAATTAGAACCATTTTGAAAGACTTTGTGTCAATTAGAACCATGATGTGCAATGGATGATCTACTGATTCTAATGATATTGGCTTAATATCAAAGTCATAAAATGTAATGGAAGGCTCCATGCATGTTTGAATGCTCCCTAAAAATTTTTTGAAGGCATTAGCATCTTGAGATTGTAATTCAATGGATTTTAGAATATCCATTAATGCCTCACGATGTGGGGGATATTTTTGAATTAGATCATATATTAACAATTTGATAGAAGCCATCTTTAGGCTTACGGTTAATCGATTACTTAATGAGATGACTGGTCATGGAGGATGATTGATGGGATGAATGGAGGATTTGGTTGACTAGGAATATGAATTAGTGAGGAAGGATTAGAATAAATTTGAATGGGAGATGATGTGGTAGGTTGCGACACACTTGCCTGAGGTTGTTGCCTTGCATTTTGTTGGTTATTTTGTTAAACTTTCGTTACCACATGAATGACACCTACAAAACCTTGGTATTGTTGGATATGGTTAACTTTATTGGGAGGATTTTTGGTGTTAGACCCTCCCATGGTTGGTTGTACCTCCTTATGATGAGGAAGTGGTGTTTGGAAAATACCAAGATTTTGGTTTTGTTCAGCAAGGAGGTTATCAAGATTGATGGCCCCCAAGTCAATAAGGTATTGAACTATGTCTTTGAATACATGGCAATTATTGATGTCATACCCACTTTGCCTATGGTAAGGACAAAAAAATTGTTCATGATAATGTTTACCACATTTAGTGGGATCATCTGGTCTAATTTTTGGTAAGGCAAGTTTATTTATGTCATGCAACCTTCAGAATAGGGAATCATATGACTCGGAAAAAGGGGTGTATTGGTGATTCTATTGGACAGACTGTCATCAAGGATGGTTCTACATAGTTGGCACCATGCTTTGTATTTATTGGGATACTGAGGGCATCGCATGATAAGCAATTTGTTGTAGTGGTTGTTGCATTGATTGTTGTTGAACAAATATCGACTACCTCATGACAACTTCATTGACATGATTAGGCTGATTGGCTGAAGTGACCTATGTTGATTTTTATTGGTTTAAAATGTATTAGCCCTTGTTTTGCTATTCCTTTTTCCTAGGCTTAAGTATGTCCTCTTATATTTTTATCTCCTCGATGACACTATCCTATGCTAGAGCTTCTTCAAATGAGCGATATGTCTATAATTGAAGCATCCAAGAAATGGGTTTTAAACAACTCTTGGTGAATAGTATGATAAGCTCTTCCATTGGTAGGGTGAATGGAAATTTGGTAAATACGACCCTCCAACGGTTTCCAAAATCATAGATAGACTCATCATCATGTTGTCTTAAAGCATTAATATCAAAAAATAATACTTTCTTTCTAACATTAAGGACAAAGCACTCAAAGAATTGGTCAACCAATTGTTTGAAGGTATAAATACTATGACTAGGCAATTGGTTGTACCACTCTATGGCGTCTCCTCCTAATGTTTGAGGAAATATTCTAAGCATGAGAGCATTTTCATTTTGGATTCTAAATAATAAGTGTACAAATGTGTTTACATGCTCTTTGGGGTCCTCAATCCCCTTGAATTTATCAAACTTTGGCACCATGAAATATGTTGGATATGGCAGTGATGGTACTAAAGGATGAATAGGTTGGTTAATCAACTGATGTAGGTTTGGCTTCTGGTTTGTCATACCAAGAGTATGTTGCATCAATTTATCTATTTGTTGTTGCATGACCTTGATTCTAGGGTATTACCCAAGAATGTGGAAGCCCTAAATCACCTAAATATTTTGAGAAGGTGGGGTAGAAAAATTTTGTGGGGTGGTTAGATTATGATGGGATTGATGATGATGAATAGGTGAGGTTGATGGAAATTGATGAAGAGGATATTGATGATGAATATATGGAGAATGTTGGAATGGAGACAATGCATGGGGACTATGGTTGGGTTTGCCTATGGGAATGAAATCGGTATGGTTTATGAGAATGGAACTTGTATTGGTATGGTTTGGAGGAGTAGGGATGGAAACCATAGAATATTATGGTTCGCATGATGGACTTTGGTTAATGAGGATGGGTTGAGTAGAAATTGGTAGAGGCTTAGGGTTCACCTATACTTGCTATTGAGCATCTTGATGTTTCTTAAGCAATTTGTTCAAATGTTCCCACACTTCATGAATTTCTCTATCATAAGTGGAAGGTATGGATGTAGATTACATGGAAGAAGTGGCTAAGGGAAAATTTGCACTTGGCATGGTAACTTATGGGGTGAAAATTTGTGAAGCAGTATTTACATGTGATTCATACAAGGGGTTGGTGTAGGTGGATGTGTATGAATATGGAATAGAAATGCTAGGAGCACTTGGATATTGATGAATGGATACATGAGAGGAAGGTGCAACTGATACCTCCAAAATAGGGTTAGTGTACACCTGGTTAAAGTTGGATGGCTGGGAATGATCAAGTTTTTGCTATAAAGTAAGATCTTGACTAGGGGAATTATGAATGGGTTCTATGACATAACTAGATAATTTGCACAAAGCCTCTACTTTGGCCATATCTATGTGGGTGATATTGTGGTCAATGGATGGTTAAGATGATCATCTTGAGGAAGGGAAGTGTTGTTATACTTGTACGAGACATCAATAGTTTGTACACTATGTGATGGACCCGTAGATAAATATTTTTATGTCACACTTGGGAAATCTACCACAGAAATGGTAGGGAATGTGGATGAATATTCCATGGAATTGTTTTGATATAGTGTTTTATACTGATTTCTTATTAAGACCATAAGCAACTAAACCAAATACAAATTGTGCAGTAAAATAAAAGTAGAATTGAAACTTCACAAAAATAAAATAAAGATAAATCAATGCTAAGTTTGTTCAAAATATGTGTCTTACCTCATTCATTGATCATCTCATTTTAGTGTTAATTCATTTATTTTTTAGATTTTAATTTTGTGTGTTTCAATGTGCTAATCTAAATTAGAAATGGGTGAATACTATGGCTTGGTTGGGGCAATGAGATTCTTGTTGGTGATGAAATCCAACAAGTTTGCTTAGGGGTAATCTAAGGTGTCTAGGGATAGATATTGATGGATGGATATGAAAGCCACCATCACCAAATCTCAAGCAATGTCTGGTGATGAAATCCAACCATTATTGTTTAACGTGAAATATGAAGTGTGTGTGAGATTCCTTTTAAGGTTCTATTTTCTATGGTGCACATACAATATTAGAAACAAATGATTTCACTAGTCTAAATCAGAAGCCAATATTAAGAGTATCAATTTCTCCAAAGGACGTAAAGTACATCGCTTAAATCCCTCTCTAAAAAGTGGGGGGTTTATTCACTCCTCCACCTGGAATCACCCAACATGGGGATACATTTGACACATTAATGATGTTCCTACTTATATAAGAAAAAAGAGGAGTTTCTAACCCTACAATGCAGTCTAATTGATGCAATTTAATAATTCACATACAACCATAATGCAAGATTTTTCAATTGCCATAAACTATAAAACCAAAAAATTTAAATGGAAAATGGAAATGTGTGAATGAATGCAATGACTAATCTAATGCCTAGAATGCAAACTAGAATGATTGTTTTTAAAAAATTTATTAGTGATGTTCTTTTTAATCAAGAAATCTAAAAAAAAAGGTAAAATGCTAGAATACATAAAAATGGAGAGGTTAGAATTTAACAATAAACTTACATAGAAGCCTATATTTTTATTTAAACTCTCTATAAAATACATTTGGGTGCTTCTGAAATATCCCTAGGTTTTTTTGGATGACCCTCGAGATCCACAGGGCATTCACGCACCTTTTGAAACTTTCTACGAATCTTAAGAAACCCTAATTTAGAAAAAATCACGTGATTTGTGCTTCTAAAAACCCTGCAAGATAAGACAAAAAATAGAAATTAGTCAAAAAAGTAAATAAAAATGAGAAACCCTTAAGGGTTTCCACCATGATTTCCATTTGTGAATACAAAAATGAAACACCAAATATAACAGATAAATGAAACCAAGAGACAATATTGCACAAAAGAGATAATTTTATTGATATGGGGGGAGCCTCAAATCTCCAATGTTACAATAAAGAATTTGATTTATTTTTATACAAAGTATTACAATACTAGGGTTCTCCAAAACCCTAGTGAATAGTGATGGTGGTGTCTTCAAACTCACTTTTAATCCCAACAGAGGTGAGTGGGCTTCATGCTATCTAATATTGGGCCACTCTAGCTTAAGTAGTTGCTCAATGTAGATGTATAATTTCTATATCTACACATAAAATACAATAAATAAGTCAGTAGCAACTATGATGGCTCCATAGTGTGATACCCTAAAAAATTAATGCAAACCCTAGCTATGCAATATAAATAAAGAGAGTAGAATTTGAAAATACATGAATTAAAATAAATCAATGTTGGATTTACCTTGTTCACTTGCTATTCTCCGATCTATAGTAGTTGTTGTAGGAAAATGGTGCATCGATGCCCTAGAAACACCCAAGGGTGTTTATAGTCTTCATTAGCTGGTTTTTAAATTCTCATGAGTGCTCAGCAATAGTAGAAAATACTTGTGGGTGCTCAAGGATGGTGGAAAGCACCCAAAGGCACCTAGGAATAGAAAGTGGGTATTCTAGAGTATTAGAGAGGTATTTAAGGATTGAGGTGAGGTCAGAAGATGTGGATTTGATTTGAGAAATGGCTACGGTGATGAATGCAATTGTAGATGTGAAGGCGAGGGTGACGATGGATGAACTCTTTAGGAAGCTCAGGGTAAAAGACTTAGGAAATTCTAATATTACTTAGGCTTATCAAAAAATTTAGGGTGAATTGCTTAGGGAAAACGTAGGGGTTGAGTCATAAAAATGATTCCTATTTATAATCTTCCCTAGTTTACATTAGGGTTTCAATGACACAATATGTGCAATTAAGATTGAAACATGATAGAGGATGGAGATTAAGTCTGGGTAAATGGTATGGATCAAGGCGGATGAACGACTGGTATTAGGCTAAGATGGATGGTTGGAATTAATTTACACACACACATATATATACATTTATTAAATATATATAATATAATATTAAATATTAATATTTTAATATATATTAAACAAATATACCTAAATATATGTAAATAAATGGGTAAAAATGGCGGGAAGACTTGGATGGATGACAAGTGGCTAGATTTTGGTGTCTATAGTAGGTAAGGGTTTGGGACCATGACAAAAAGGCATTCAAGGGTCTTTGGAATTTGAGATTTGGCCTGGGAAATGTGGCATACGTTACATCCCCTAAAGAAACTAGTCCTTACCAATTGATGATGATCATGTCATCACCTTTGCTGAATTCATGGATCACCATGGATTAGAGTGGATTAATGAGGATGAGGGACCATATTCTACCTCTAAAATTTTGTTTTACAATGTGATAAATTTGGTGCACCTTAATTTAGTTGTGATCCCAAGGGATTATCTTGAAGGGGATACTCTTTATGATATGGATCATGAAGATATCCTCCAAAATAGCTTCTTCTTTAATGATTCAGTTCCTTGTGTTGCCCATATCGAGTCTTCTAGTTCTCAAGAGGATTTAATTCCTATGTTTCTTGAATACCTTGAGCAACTAGGAGTGATCCCAACCCCTCCTAATTATGATGTTGAATATTACATCTTCATTAAGGAGAACATAGATGTTAATATAGGTTCTGTAGAAATTCCTAGAATACTTAAGTTATAAAAATCCTTCTCCATGGATGAGCAAGAGTTGTTGACAAATTTATTTATAGAATTTCAATATATTATTTGCTTGGTCATATGCTAACATGCCAGGGATTTATCCTTGCCTTGTTATGCATCACTTGGTAGTTAAGCCTAATGTTAAGTATGTTAAGCAAGAACTTACAAAGATGCATTCTAAGATCATTCTATTAGTCAAAGAGGATCTAAAAAACTCTTGTATGTTAGTTTTGTAAAAGTAGTCGACTATTATTATTGAATCTCCAACATAGTTCTTGTTGGGCACTAAATTGTGTTTAATATTTACTTAACACTGTAGCTTTCTATCTTCCTATTTTCTATTCAGGCATGCACCCGATAGCTGCAGCTCAACACTCAACATTGGTATAGACTAGAACAAAGTTCCCAATCTAACCTCCAAAGTAGGCTAGTTCTTTGTCAAATTAAAAAAGATGTTGATGCTATTATACTCACTTAGAATTTTGATATTAGGTTCAAAGAGAGATTAGGGTTAGAAAAGTGAACAACAGTTGGACGGATAGGTTAACATCATTGATACCACAACAAAAAGCTCCAAAAATCATATCAGGATACATCACTTAGATCAACATTATAATGAATTTTGAACACCTTCACACATTTATAGGAACAGTACAAAAATATTACAGAAGACAATTCCAATACCCCAATAATGATAATCCAAATAACATAATTAATCACTATCTATATTGCACATAATACACTCCTAACAATATAGAACTAATCCAAAGCAGATTTTAATTACTCTATTAGTCAGTAAGCTTGTCAAACTAACTATTCAAGTATTCATAGAAATGCAAATTTAATATTAGAACCTCTAATATCAGATGATGAAGACACAAGCTTTGAGGTAAAAATCGATGTAATGCTCCTTTCATTAACTTTTGGAAAATTTACAGTGGTATAGGAAAACACACTAGAGCCGACCCTTTAAAATGAGGTTTTGACCTCTATTTATAGTTTGTAAAATTAAAAACAATATGGAACATTACAAATATTAGTTTTTCATAACTTAGCAGAGAGTTATTAGTTGGCATCATCTTATTGGTTCAATCCTCGAGAAATCTACTACAAATAAATCGCCATGGAAACTGGAAAACTCTATAACTTTCTGGTTGCTGGTTCAAACTAGAGTTCTGTTTGTTGGAGATCTCATCTGCATCATGGATATTTCTTGTAAAAATCCTATCACCATTGATCTGCAACCATTTAAGGTTTTGGTCTTCTTGAACCCCCTTGATGATTTGGCTTCCCTCTCTAACAAACTGTTCTTTAGTCCTGTCGAGAAATATTTTATTTTATTTCATTATGATCAATAGTTCTCATCCTTCGATCTCTTCCATCATATGGTATGATCTATTTGAAGTAAGCTTTGATAAATGATAGGAAAATATCGTTGTACCATTTCACTTTAAAATATTTGATGACATCATTCTCCATGCTTTAGAGACCTCAGAACACCATTTCTCATACAAATACATTGTAAATAGGGCGGGATAGAATATGCTACTTATTTCTTGTTCTTTTACTTTAGCGTTGATGCTGAAGTGAATCCGCATAAAAATATGATGACATCACATTTCTCTTGAGAATCCTATGGATTCCATTCTAGACCCAGACAAGAGCATTAGTCGTGGACTTCAATTTCGGCTCCGCCATATTGTAAACAACTATGTTTTCATTCTACACTGGCCTTAGATAAATATTACTTATCGCCATTCTGCTAAAGACTTAGATAAAATTACCTTTACATGAATCTACACATTTTTACATCATCTTCAGCCTTATGTCACCATTACGGGCCAATAAACTCTATGATTCTCCTAGATACCATCTTCCAATACTTAGCCACTTTGAAATATTTTACAAATACAAAGTGATCACCAATTTGCACAAATTTTATGCTTACATCACCTTGTTTCAAAGACTTATAGATTCAAAACCTTCATTGCTAATCTGAAGTCAAAAACAAGGGACACGATGCGAATTTTCACCAAGTTCAAAATTTGACTGTGTGGGCGAAATTCTATCCTTTGTCACGGATCTGCTCCAAAATACACTGGAATGCATGCGAAATGGAGCTTTCATGCCTTAGTAAAATTTTCCAAAATATTCTAAGAATATGTGGCCATTTTGAGTATACATTCTGGCACCTCCCGAGTGTATTTTATTGCAAAGCCATCGAACTCAAAGTCTTATCCATTGGGCCTTGGGAGTAAAAAAAATACTCATCTTTGCTACCATTAACTTCAAAAATAAGGTATAACTCTACTCTTATTATAAGGCCTCATTGCAAAATGCCTTTACACATAGTTCGTTTCTCTTCTGCCTCTGTAGGGTTCATGCCTTTATTGCTCATTTCTAACAATTATCAAAGACAAAAATAAAAATACAAAACTCATGCATATGTACAAAAACATAACAAACTAAGTGTGGGCGCCTTCTAGGCCTGTAACCACTCCATATTGCACTTCTTATCTATGGGCCTTTTCCTCAACCTATTCTTCATTATCTTCTTCTTATTCTTCTAGAGAATGTGGTTTATGATTCCTTCCTCTAGAAGAATCACCAAACAACTGAATCATAAATTTTAAATATTTTAAAGCCTATTTCTAGGCTACTTCAGAGGGTTTTTATATCTATTTGAGCTGCTTAGAAACATATTACAATTCTCCAATATCCTCATAATTAGCATTATTCTCTCTATTAACTAGATCTTCCATGAGATCTCTTAATCTGGTAAAATTAACAATTAATTAGACAACTTGCTCTTGGGATAGTGTCTCTTCAAGAGAATCAATTCCAAATTCATTCTTCAAATCTTCATCAATGGTTTTGTAGATCTCTTCCATGGATAGCAAGATATGGTCCTCCATCCATAGGCCTTTAAAACTAACTTGAATAATTTCTTTATTTATATCAACAACCTCCCTAATCACACATTCAACCTTGTCAAACAACAGCCATGCTTTATAAATTACCCTGTGCTTTTTAACCACTATCCTGGCAGTAACTTTGGTGAGATTCCATTCTTTATTGGGAATTGGTTTAGCAAAATCATTGAGTCTGCTATCAACCAACCTATACATTTGTTCTGCAGGAATCACCATAGGCTACAACTCTCCTGTGATCTGATCTAGGTATCTTTGAACATTAGAAAAGAGGCAGCTAGCATCATCAAGGAAATCAATTATGAATTGAATCCTTGCACATTTCTTTTGGATTTTAGAGAGCATTTATTTTCTAGTCCTTTTTAGTCCAACTTTAGAATAGCCAGAGGCATCAGCCTTCTCTATTTGAAGCCACTGCTTTAAAGTCTAAATTTGTTTCACTTGTTCTTCATTCATCTTATTCTACTCTCCTAGCTGATCCTTGAGATTGTTGGCCTCTTGAAATTTATATTGCCAACCATTGACCTCTTTTTTTAGAGCCTTTTCAACTTCCTTTTGATTACTCAATGTCTTCTGAATTTTTTCAATATTTTCTCCAGTTTATTCACCTTCTCTCTGACCATATCATTCTTCACATAGAAGGTGTCTAAATGGGCTCTGGCCATAATAAACTCATCTTCTTCAGGAAGTTTATCAATATCTTACGTGACCTCCTCCACTTGATAATATTGGACAATCATTTAATTTTTTGAATTATTTACAAGTGGAGTCATAGATCTAGATACTCTTTGCCTAGCCACTAGATCAACGAACAAACTTCTTCTTGTGATAGCCATCCTATTGGAAGGCTTAGAAAGCTTTTCTACCCATAAATCATTTACTTTTTGTGTGGTTGCCTGCTCTTTTGGAAAAGTAACATGACTTGAAAAACTAGCAGCCAGGGGAGATGAAGATACCAAAAATGATAGGGTAGACTAAACTACTGACAATGGGGGTGTGGGAGTGCTCACAATAGTCTCTGTAATGATAGTAGACTCTGTGACTACCGTTGTTGTTGCTATTGGTAAATTCATATAAACTAACACAAAGCTATCAATTGGATGAATGGTGGTACTTGGAACGTTGTGTCCTATTGATGATGGTGGTCGTAATGGTGAAGATGGAATTATGGGATATGATGAAGTGGGAACATTAGATGTTGGAAGTGGGATTTGGGATGACTGTGGGGGATCAAAAGTGACTTGTCCTTCAGTGACAACCAAGGAATTATGAGATGGACTATGAGAGGGATAAGGTACCTTTGTAACATTTTCTTGACTGAAAAGGGAGGGAAACTTATTTGGGGATTTAGGAGGATGTAGAGGAGAAGAGGGATTAGAAACTATAGCTTTTACTACAGATGTAGGGTACTCCTTCTCGACTTCTATTTCTTGTTGTTGCTATTGGTGAGTCAATTATTCTACAACAAAATCAGTTATCTCTTTTGCAATCTCCTCCATATCTAATTTTTGTTTATTTGAAATTTCTCTTTCCTATATTTTTGGAACTCTTTTAGTCCTTATATGAACCAATTTAAATTTATCCATATCACTCTCATATTCCTCTTCTAATTCATTTTCTTGCATAGCTCCAGAAAGAAGAACTTTCTCATAAACAGGACATAATTACACTGATGCTACAGGGGTAAAAGACAGGGGGTGAACTTGAAACTTTTATCCTTCTTCTTCCAGTAAATATCTGTGTCTAGAGGCTGACCTCCCAGAGCTAATATTTTAGGCTTGGATAATATTTCAATAACTAGAGTACTGACAACCCGTTATCTAGAATATTGCATTTTGCTCATAAAATGAGCTCCCTTAGGAAACTTGTCCATTTGGTTAGTGGTAGGATGAAAAGTTTTTGAGACTTCCATTTTTGTCAAATGAGTCTCCTACTCCTCAAATAGATCTTCTTGATCTTCATATGGAGATAGAGATTTAGAACTAGTTAGGGAGTTTTGAACTATCAATACTATATCCCTGACATCCTTCTACCTCCAGGTTCCAATACTATGTCCCTGACATCCTTCTGCCTCCAAGTTCCAATACTATGTCCCCGACGTCCTTCTGCCTCTTAGATTCCTCTTCTAATTCATTTCCTTGCACAACTCCAGAAAGTAGAACTTCCTCAGAAATAGGACGTAATTGTACTAATGCTACAGGGGTAAAATATAGGGGGTGAACTTGAAACTTTCATCATTCTTCTTCTAGTCAATATTTGTGTCTAGAGGCTGACCTCCTAGAGTTAAGCATTTAGGCTTGGATACTATTTCAATAACTGGAGTACTGATAGCCCTTTCTATGGAATATTGCATTTTTCTCATAAGCTGAGCCCCCTTAGGAAACTTATCCATTTGGTCAATGGTAGGATGAAAATTTTTTGAGACTTCCACTACTGTCAAAGGAGTCTCCTACTCCTCTAATAGAGCTTCTTGATATTCAGGTGGAGAGATATATTTAGAACTAGTTAGGGACTTTTGAACTATCAATACTATGTACTTGACATTATTCTACCTCCAGGTTCCTATATTTTCATTATATATTTTTGAAAACTCTTTATCAATCTTAATTCTGAACCTAGACTTAGGTTTTCCAATCTCAATCCTCATCCTCCACCAATATGATATCTTTTCTATATTCCACTGCTCTTCCTCCTCAGCTTCTTCATTAGCATCCTCCTTGGGCTGAGGGTCCTTTTTATTTGCATTTTTTCCTTCAATGTCACTGATGGTGGCTTCTGTTATTCGATGACTCTTCTTATTATCAAGGTCAAAATAAACAATCTGTTCATAGAATTCCAACCATGGAGGCAGTTGCACCATTTTTGCAACATTCCACTCTAGAAGAGCGGTCCCATAATTATTTCTTCCTTTCTCAAAATGAGCCCTAGGCCTCTTTTCAAACTTATAAGAATTTTTCTCCATTTAGGGTTACATTTCTTGCAGTGAAGATACAATCAGGGTCATAACTCCATATTTGGGGAATATAGAATAGACCTAACTTGTCAAGGTATTGGTCAATTTGCTGGCTTGGCCCCTTCATAGTGATGATAATATCCTCCACAGTGCGGTGTGTAAGCAAATATTTTTTCTTTCTCCCAGAACCATAATTCAACTCAATATATTATGCCTAACTCAAATATTCTAACGTAAAGAGCCTCTTTGTAATAAAATAGGGTAGGAGAAAAGGTTTTGCATGAAACCATATAGTTTGATAACTGTGCCCTCGATCAAAAAATACCAGTCTCCTTCTTCAAAACTCTTTACTCTCAGAATATTCTTAGCCAAGGGTGGCAATCTAGGGCACTTTCCATACATAATTTTTAGGGCAGGTATAAGAAATTTCAAATTGAATCTATAGTAAAACTCATTGCTTTTCAAATGACTTATCCAATAGTAAACTGGCAAGGGTTCTCCATTATTGGTTTTATCCTTGACCGAAATCCAAGGCATTATATCCTTAGTGGCATCATAGAACGTCTACACCAAACTCAAACAATGCCTGAAACTAGGAGTATCAGAGCCCATTTTCATACTTACTAACTGCTCATGTATCCTCTGTGCAAAAAAATCTAGCGAATCAAAATAAATCACCCTAGTCCCCTTTTCTCACACATCTTTCTCATACATTATTTTGTTAGAAATACAATAAGCCACATCAATTTGTGAACCATATACCATTCTATCAGAGTCTAAATCCCCACATGCAGGACAACATAGAAAATAGTACAGGGTTTTTAAATTATTCAATAGAGATTGGGACTTTAGGTAATTTTTTCTTGGGCTTTGTATCAATATGTTTATATACCCATATCTTAAATGACTCTCCATCATTGGATTACTTCTCCAAAGAATAAAATCCAGCCTGTTTAGTTACATTAAATGTTTTTGGCCTCACTGATGGTTCGGATCCTAGGGAAAAAATATTATGGCAAAAGGAGGTTGTGATACTGAAAAGGGTTTCACCCTTAGAGGTTTTTACTGCTTTGGCCAATGGGTCATAATATTTAACTATGATAGCTATTAACTCTGCATAGGGATGAACAAAATCATAGATATAAAAAGAGAGATAAGAAAGGACAATGCATCTACCTTTCCACAAACAAAGCAAATTTCTTCTTGTATCTATCATTGACACTCCTTCTGAGCCTCATTCTCTTTGTGAGGACCATTTTAGTATCCTCCACAGCTTGTGCTCAGTTTATGTACGATACCACCACCTTCTTCTCTAGGATTTAAGACTCTTGAACATCTTCTAAAGCCATTTTTATCAGTAGTAAGACTTTGTTCTCTGTAAATCATAGCAAAAAATTCTAATTATTGTTTCACCCTTTACTGCTTTGTGAATGCGATTAATGAGAAAATGGATTTTGTGTATAGAATTTTGGCTTCTTTATTTCTTGGAGTGTGCGTATCTTCTGCCATTAATATGGCTACTGCACAATATCCCACTAGCACACTTTCCAACCTCCATTCATTCCTTTTTGTGGCTCAACGGTGTCATTCTAAATTTTCATTGGCAAAAAATTCAAATTGAATTGCCACCTTACTACACCTCTTTAGCTACTCTTTGGTTCGAGTGTGAGTTTATTATCGTTGAATGCAGGATTTTCCTTTAATCTCCACATGGAACTATCATGAAAATACTGCTCGACTTGCCCTTAGATTTTTTGAAACTTGACGAGTCGAAGACACTATTTTTATTTTTCTGACACTTGGCCAATTTTATGCACAAATCATCACCTTCAATCTTCTTTGTCATAACTTTATCTTTGAAAGGCCCCCATATTGGAGATGTCTTTGCTTCCATTGATTTTCAGCTCTCTTCATTGCATGGGATAAGAATATTTTCCCCAATCTATGGATATCCTTATGTATTTTGATGCGGATTCAAGTGCTCGTGGTTCTGAAATAATTTACATGCATTCGAGTGCAGAATGGAACATTGCTAGATACTTTGTCAACACTTAGTCATTTTTGTAATTTTTTTTCCTTTTCAATAATTTTTAACTTCTTTATAGTGAGCTCATTCTGTACACACAGTAGAGCTTGAGATGAAAACAATTTACTAGAATTGGTTGTATGTTTCCCTTAGGATCTTCCAACTAAAATACATTGGACTCCTTGGCTTCTACTATTTTGAAAGAACCGTCCCTAAAAAATCAAACTTTTCATGCTTTATTGGCTTTGCTCTATCAACATTCCACCTAAGAATTGAGTCTCCAACTTGGAATTTTTTGAATCTATCCTTCTTATCGAACCATGCTTTGATACTTGAGGAATGCTTTTGAAAATTAACATATGCCTGAGTTCTATCTTCTTCTATTTGTAGCAAGTTGGTCAACCTGGTTTTTACTGGATCTTCCTCTGACTCTTCCTCTGTATTGACAAGCTTAAGTGTTGGGATATCCAAATGAATGGGTAATACTGCCTCTTTGCCATATACTAGTGCATAAGGAGAAGTCTTAATGGATTTTTTTTATAGTAATCCTATCTTCCCACTGATATTGGTCTAGCAACAGAAGCCAACTTATTTTATTTCCTTCAAGTGATTTCATTAAAATCCTTAACAAGTTTTTGTTGGTAGATTTTGCAAGTCCATTACCCTGTGGATAATAACTTGAAGTATTCTTAAGAGTAATGCCATATTTACTAGAAAAATAAATATACTTAGATCCTATGAAATCTAGGCCATTATCACTTACCAAGACTTCTGGAACCCCAAACCTTGAAATCAAATTTTCCATAAAATTAATCACATCTTGATATGATTTCTTGGTAGGAATAGCCTCTACCTATATGGTGAGATAATTTGTGGAAATTAGGATAAATTTATGTTCTACTGAGGAATTGGGGTTGATTACCCCTATGAATTCTAGTCCCCATTGTTGAAAAGGTTCTTCAACTTGTATTAGCTTGAGGGGGAATGCAACATTTCTTGTCCTTCCAACATATAGTTGACATTTATCATAGGCTCTGGTGATCCTAAAGCATAAGTAAATACAATAGGAAAATAATAGCCTGCTCTATGATTTTCAAAGTTGAAACTCTACTTGAGCTATGTCCACCAGCTGGTCTTCCATGGAACTCTTCCATGACCTTCTTTCGTTGATCATATTTTAAGCACTTTAGAAGAACTCCATCCAAATTTCTTTTATACAAGCATTCTGGTAATAATACGTATTTCAAAGCATGAAGCCTATATCTCTTCATTTGGGAAGAATTTATATTGAGGGGGTATACTCTAGTTTGGAAATACCTGACCATTTGATCAACCCAATCAGAATCTACAATTTGTGTTTCTTCCACCTGATTTTCATTTGCTATTTGACAAGCTGTCATTTCTACTAATGTTGTAGCTTCTGTTAGACCTTGGAAAAGGGCTTTGCCCCTAACCAACTTAGTGGTATGTATTTATACATAATATTATTGTATTTTGGTAATCTAACCAACTCTTTTATCTCCTAGTTCACCTTGAAGGATAAAACTTCTTACGTCTGGATGGACCACATATACGAGGGTCTTACTCTGTACCAAATATTGCTTGAATTTTTTTAGTGATTTCATCACAACAAATACTTGTATTTCAATGAATTTATATTTGACTTGGTAATCATGGAGGTTTTGGATCCAAAAGAATACAGGATGCTCTTCCCCTTGATCGTCCTTTTGAGTCAATACTGAGGCGTAACTTTCTTCAGCTCCATATGCATAAAGGATAAAATATTTACTAAAATTTGGATTTATCAGCACTGGGATTGTTGCAATGGACTTTTGATAATCTCAAAAGCTTATTTTTTAACTTTAGTCCATTTGAAATTCTTGAGTAACTTAGATATAGGCCTGACTGGCCCAGAAGATACTACAAGGTCTTCTTATTTATAGGTAAAGGAAGAGCGAGAATTGATGTGATTATGTCTAGATCTATGGCCATACCTTATTTTGAGACCACATGACCTAGCAGTTTTCCTTTGTGAACTACAAAGAACGACTTCTTAGGATTGAGTGAAATACCAAATTCTCTATATTTCTAGAAAAATTGCTCTAGATGTGATAGGTGATCTTTCCTGTCATGGGAAAATATAGTCATGTAATCCAAATAAATTAGAATGACTTTATTGATTATTGCACCAAAGTTATAATCCATGGCTCTCTGAAATATGGCTCCCACATTGGATAGCCCAATAGGCATTCTCTGATAGGAAAATGTGCCCCATTTTGTGGTGAATGTTGTCTTATACTGATCTTCATCTTTCACACAAATTTGATTGTATCCAGAGTAACCATCTAGAAATGATAACCTTTCTATCCCTGCCACTATTTGTAAGATATTATCAATCTATGGGATGGGGTAGTGATCTTTGAGGGATGCTTGGTTAAGATTTCTTAAGTCTACACACAAGCGTATGTCATCATTCTTTTTTCTTATGGGTACCAAGTTAGCTACCCAGGTAGAATGTTTTATTGGGTATATGATCTTGGTATTTAATAAATTTAAGAGCTCCTATCTCATGATGACCTCAATCCTTGGGTTCATAGGCCTTTGCTTCTATTTAAAAGGCTTTGAATCAGGATCTAACTCAATAGTATGTTGGATAACCTTCTTGTAGAATACCTTGAGGTCCTCATATAACCAAGCCACAATATCTTGGTATTTTAAGCATAAGGATTTGATATCTTCAACTTCCTCTAGTGAACATTTAATTCCAACATTGAGCTTATTTTCAATACCAACTTCTACTTCTTTATAAATTTTTCACTAACTTTCATGGTTTTGATATTTTTTCTATCCTCATTGTCAAATAAGCTTTCTAGAGTGACCAATCCTCTAGGAATGTGATTGTTCCTTAGTTGAATAACATCTTGTTGGTCAATTTATTCTAGAATTTATTCTTGGATGGTATAAAGACATGCTTCTCTCACCAAAAAATCAATTATTTGTTCATCACTTTCAAAGACCTACTAGAAAATTTGCTTGTCTAGTACTATAGGTCTGAAAATCATTTTGATTCCCTTGGATTTATTGATTCTATAGTCTTCATAAGGTTTTAAGTTAGTTCCATTTGTTGCTAAGGAATCTACCAAAGTGTTCTTTTCTCTGGGAACAAAATTTAAATTTAGGACATCAAAGGATTCCATCAGATCCCATACCCTGTTTCTGTAATATTTTAGGTAATGGTGCTTACTGTTGCACTTGTTTCTTACCTGATGGACTATTAGCTCAAAATCACCATATATGTTCAAGATCTTAATGCCCATGCTTTCTGCCTAAATCAATCCAAGACATAGGGCCTCATATTCTGTAGCATTATTAGTACATGACCATGTTAGTCTGTAGAGAAAATTATTTGTCCCTTCTGATTGGGACTGTAAAAATACCCCTACTCTTGCATCATTTTTGCATTTAGCACCATTAAAGTGCATGGTCCATGTTTCTTTTTCCCTTAGGGAATGATTGGATATAGTAGGGATTTTCTTATTTAATTCAGTTGAGATACTATATGTTCCCATACCAGTTCTAAACTGACTGTAATCTTCTTTGAAAGGTAACTCATCTTCAATATACAATTCCGCAATGTTTTCCACCAACTCAAATTCCTCTAGGGGATTAATATTGCACATATCTTCTTCAATGTTTTCAATATGATAAGCTACTATTTTTTTAGGTGTTATCCTTATTCTCTTTCCTTTGAAAGGAATTCCCATACTAGAATAATCCATGTACATACATCCACCTAGTTTTGCAGTAAACTCTATTGAGAGACATAATACAAAGTAAGGTTCTAAGTCAACCACAACTATTTCTTGTACTATGGTCACCTCAGGGGCTTTGTGTAGCATCATTAAAACATACTTAATAACTCTAATTATCTTAATACGTGTCCCATCCAATTGTCATACTCCAGGACAAGATCGGGTATACTCGATACCCATCTCTTCACAAACTTCTTTAGGCATAACTGTAGTTGATGCTTTTGAATATACCATACAATTTCAAACTATCCATGTTGGAAATTTGAGTTATTTTATGTTTTCATTGATGTCACATGAATCATTGATGTCATATGGATCACATTGAGTTTTGATAGGCAAATGATATCTTGGAAAGCATGGATAAAATCAAGGTTTTTGTGAAAACCAAGGTAGGTAAAATAAAATGTTTTATTTAAAACCATGGATGGCAGATTTGAAATGGGTTTTTCTTAAAACCTAGGTTGGCATTTCGTTTTGTCAAAAAAGGTGTCCTGGTGATGGAGATATTTAATTTTAAATATTTAATTTAAATTTTAATTATTTAAAATTTAAATTTTTATTTTAAAATTAAAATTAAAGTTAGCGTCGACGTCTAAAGAAAGAGAGAAAATTAATAATGCACCGACGTCATCAAAAATGAGAAAAATACTATATAAATGGGGATCCTAAGGTTCATTTAAAATTAATCCTTGCTCGTGTTAATCGTTGGCTAAGCATCCAAAGATAGCTCGCGCAAAAATCATTTTAAAAAGGGAGACAATGAATAAATCCAAGGTTAATCAAAATCCCAAGACATTGTGGGCAAAGTGGTGCATTGGCAATTGGATTTTTGTTAAGGTTTGTGGCAGTGCTTTACGTCAAGGTTCGAATATCCTTTATTACATTCAAAGGTATTAGAAGGAAAGCACTTGAAGTGCTTTTGGTTTTCATGGAAGGGAGGAAGGACTTAAGACACGTCATGCCTTTTCCTTTTGAAAAAATGGTTAGCTCGTGTGGCAACCTTAGCCGTGGCTAAGGTGCTTGCGGTGTGTGCAAGTTGGGGGTTCGAATCCCCTTGAGGAGGTAATTACGTTTTGCTCTAATTAATTTCATTGATGCCCTAGGATAGGAGTTATAAGGTGGTTAAGGAATAATTACAGTTTCTAATTAAACTTTATTTTTATACGGGTTGTGATTATTATTTCAGAGGTGGATGAGTTGTTGATTTATTTTTATATTCATGAAATTGAAAATTAATATTTAGGAGAAATAATGATTTGTTATAACATATTTTTGAAAGCCTTATTGATTATTATTTTTGATAAGGGTTTTATTAAAAAGGACTTTGGTGGATGTTTTTATTAAGTTGGAGTAAAAAGGTGTAAATTGAGTTATGCTTATCTTGTGATTATTATTTGAAGTCCACTAACCCTTATTGAAATTGGAAAGGAAGGTTGTATTTTGTGTGGCAGATTTTGTGGACAACTTCTTGGCATCAAAAAGGTATGGGCACATTCTCCTATTGATTGTTTATGGTGGTTGATTTCTAAAATATCATTGGAGTGAAAAGGATTTATTGTGGTTTCATTTTCGAAAGTGGTTGGTTAAATGCTTAAAGGTTTTCTAGTTTGAGAGTTGTGTTTAAACCTTGGTTTATAAGCATAGTTGTTGAAGCCCATTGGTTGTGAAAGAACTTGAAAAGAAAATGAGTAACATTTTTATGTGAGATTTATGGTTGAGCATTTTTTGAAACATTTGATTTGGTTGATACATGCTTGGACTAGGGTTTTTGTCAGAAAGAGTAGTCCCTTGTGGTGATTGGTTGAGTTAAGTTGATTGAGCTTAGTCAAGTGATTGTGTGAGGTGATTGGTCAAGTTCCATAAAACAAACTATTCCATAATTCTTATTTGAGTTGAGAGTGATATTAGAACATATTGAGTCTCTAACAATTCTCTTTATGCTTCTATGAGTTGAATTAAGTTGAGTTGTTATTGATTTGAGTTGAATTGAGTAGATATTGAGCTTAAAACATATTGAGTCTCTAACAATTCTCTTTATGCTTCTATGAGTTGACTTGAGCTAAGTTGAGATTGATTTGAGTTGAGTTGAGTTGAGATCATTGTGGATCATTGTTGTCATCCATTGAAGAGTACATTGCCATTCATTGTTGAGTTCATATTTGAGCTTTGCCTTGATATATTTGTGGATGATATTTGAGTACTACTTGAGCATGATTGATTGAGCCTTTGAGAAGGCTTTGTGGACAACTTTGTGGATAGTTTTGGGACAACTTTGTGGACAGTTTTGGGATAACTTTGTGGATAGTTTTGGACAGCTTTGTGGATAATTTTGGGATAGTTTTGGGACAGATTTGTGGACAACTTTGTAGATAGTTTTGGGACAGATTTTTGGACATATTTGAGCAAGTTTTTGGTGATCTTGCTAGAGAAAATTTGGAAAAGTTCTTGGTAAGATTGCTAGAGCAGATTTGGACAAGTTCTTGGTGAGATTTTTGGAACATATTTGGGCAAGTTCTTGGTGAGCTTGCTAGAGCAGTTTTGGACAAGTTTTGTGTGAGCTTGTTATTCAGTTTTGGACAAGTTCTATGTGAGCTTGTTATTCAGTTTTGGACAAGTTATGTGTGAGCTTGTTATTCAAATTTGGACAAGTTCTGTGTGAACTTGTTATTACCTAGCTTTGAGAAGATCAAAGAAATCATTGTATTGGATAAGAATCCTTATTTTTGTGTGAAGTATTATAAGGAGATTATCTGTTGGAGTACCCCACATTGGGGGAACCACATTAAATATTGTGTCTCAATTGTGTGTGGTGACTTGTTCTCTTTCTTACTATTGCTATCTAAGTTATTAATGCACACTGCTATATTTGGTTATTATAATTAAGGACATTAATTGATATTGATTTGGAAAGAAAGTAAAAAGTGGCCTTATACTATTCAACCCCCCCTCTTAGTATAAGCTTGTGTTCTTAAATTGGTAATAGAGCGGGTTCCTTTGGAAAGGCTAACAACTTGAGGGAAAATTCTACAAGAACACAAATGGATTCAAATAATGGATCATCTAAAAATAAGTCTCCATTGTTTGATGGTAATAATTATTATTTCTAGAGCATGAAGATGAAGAACTACTTGATATCACAAGGATATGAGGTATGGCAAATGGTTGAAAAATAATATAGGGTTGAAGGTGATCTCGAGGCAGATAAGGCTATCAGGAAATTGGTTGAGATCAATGCAAGAGCAATGAATTGTATTTTGAGTGGGCTTCATGAGACAAATTTTGGAAAAGTCATGGTATGTAATTCAACTAATAATATGTAGACCAAGTTGCGGAATACTTATGAAGGAGATTCCAAGGTAAAGTTGGGAAAAACTAAAAACTCATAGAAAAAGATTTGAAGAATTAAAAATGGAAGATTCTGAAGATATTGCAAAGTTTTTACTTTGTGTTGATGAGATTACTAACACCATGAGAGGCCTAGGTTTTGAGATGAAAGAATCAGAAGTTAGTCAAAATATTTTGATATCACTTCCCATGAAATATGATTCTAAGGTTTTAGCAATAGAAGATACAATGGATATCAACAAGCTAAAAATGGAAGAATTGTAAGGTACTCTCACAACTTATGAGATGAGGGGAAGTAAGCATCAGGTTCCAATAAAAGAGATTGCATTCAAGGCTTCAGAGAAAGATAAAGAGAAATTTTTAGAAACAAGTAGAGGTTCAGATAACGATGGGAAGTTAACTTCATCAAAAGTAATAAGGACTCAAAGAATTTCAGGGATATAAGAAAATTTAGATGCTACAAGTGTGGTGATCTTGGTCACTATGCATACATGTGCCCACATGAAGAAAACGGTGATGATGAAAAACAGGTTCAAAGAAGAAAATAAGATGGAAAGCATAAGCATGAAAAATATGACAGATACAAGCAAAATAAGTATGAGAAAAAGAAATTTTTTTGTAAGGAAAAGAAATATACTACATTGTAGAAGAAAGTGATAGCTCGGATTATAGTGATAGAGACAAATTAGATGATGAAAATGAAGAAAATCTATTCCTAGGAATAGAAATTGAAAGAGAACAATGCTTTGTGTGTGGTCAAAGAGATCACAGATCAAGATATTACAATGGTTTCAGTGATAGTGAAGATGAGATAACACATAAAGGAAACAAGCATGGTCAAAGAAATCTTGAGAGTTTGTTTGCTATAGAATATTATAATGATCTTAGTGATAGTGAAGATGTAGAAGGTTTTTCTATGGAATAAGAGAAGTAGAAGAAGAACATTCACTTCAAATAGAAGAATTTAAGCAGGAGGATAATGTCTTAGTTGATATAAAGGAAGACTTCAATGTTATCCATGAGAAACTACAAGAAGTTAAAGAGAATCTGAAAGAATTGAAATGTTCCTTACTTGAGAAATTTGATCCATCACATGACTCAAAAGGTCAAGATATTTTCACTAAGAAGGAAATGTGTTTCAAAGGCTATAGAGATGGATGCCAAGTTGCTACTTGACACAAATAAAGAAAAATAACATGAAGATTCCAAAGCACCAAAGGTCTCATATTTCAGGTTTGGGGAATCAATCTCAAAAGGAAAGGAAGTTCTAAAACATGAAAGCAAGGAAGCACCTAAGGTTTGTGAGGAAAGTTCCAAAGTTCCTATGGCTCCAAATATTCATTTTGGATCTTGTTTTGAGATAGGTGAATCAAGTTCAAAATAAAAAGAAATTCTTGAAGAGGAAAGCAAGGAAGAAACTAAGAAAGAGGATTTATATGCTACAAAGAAGGTTCAAGGATACAATGCACAAGTTGAAAATGATCATAAGGATAATGATCAAGAAATGTATGAGGAACCAAGGTATGAACAAAGGGATTTTCAAACACAAGGCTATACACTGCAGGATCCATGGATCATAGAAGTTTGATTTTGTTAGAAGAAGCTTTAAAGGAAGAAGGTATAATTTTCATGGGCATTTCTTCTCATGTAATAGGATTTGTCATAGAGATTTTCAGTGCAAAGGAAATGATCAACATGGTTTTAGTTTTAGAGCTTCACAATTCAGAAGTCATGAGAGTAATGGTCATGAAAAAAAAGCTTCACAATATAGGGTTCAGGAAAGGAATGGATATGGAAATTATTTCAAGAAAGAATTTAGGACATGGGAACCATCCAAAGGCTACAATATCAAGTGTTTTAATTGCAATAACTTTGAGCATATTGCAAAATGGTGTAGGACTCAATTTCAAATAGGTTCAAGGCAAGAACATCAAACAAGTTCAAGTCAAGAAGGTCAAATAGGTTCTAGACAAGAAGATCAAGTAATTCATCAAGAGAAATATATCAAAAAAACATGGAAGGAAGTTGATAGATGAAAGAAACAATGTGATATGGGATTAAAAGTACTCCCACCCCAAAATTAATCACCTCAAAAGAGAAGGTGGTGAGGGGGCTATGCTTAAGAGTCATATCTTTTAGTCCCATAGGTGTCCCTTTTGCCATTGATGTCAAAGGGGGAGAGATTTGAGTAAGGGGGAGAGCATTGAGTTAGGGGGAGAAACCTCCAAAGAGAGCATTGAGTTAGGGGGAGCAACCTCCATAGAGATTATTGAGTCAGGGGGAGCAACTTTGATTCTTAGAGATGGTTTTTGCAGTGATTGTGGTTTTTGATTTAGAGGTGTTGCCATAAATGACAAAGGGGGATATTTTTGGCAATTTGAGTTATTTTATGTTGTCATTGATGTCACATGAATCATTGATGTCATATGGATCACATTGAGTTTTTATGGGCAAATGATATCTTGGAAAGCATGGATAAAATCAGGGTTTTTGTGAAAATCAAGGCAGGCAAAATAAAAGGTTTTATTTAAAACCATGGATGGCAGATTTGAAATGGGTTTTTCTTAAAACCCAGGTTGGTCTTTTGTTTCATCAAAAAATGTTCCCTGGTGATGGAGATATTTAATGTTAAATATTTAGTTTAAATATTAATTATTTAAAATTTAAATTTTAATTTTAAAATTAAAATTAAAGTTAGTGTCGATATCTAAAGAAAGAGGGAAAATCAATAATGTGTCTATGTCATCAAAAATGAGGAGAAGACTATATAAAGGGGGGTCCTAAGGTTCATTTGAAATTAATATTTGGCTAAGCATCCGAAGAGAGCTCGTGCTAAAATCATTTTGAAAAGGGAGACAACGAATAAATCCAAGGTTGATCAAAAGCCCAAGATATTGTGGGCAGAGTGGCGCATTGGCAATTGGCTTTTTGTTAATGTGTGTGGTAGCGTTGTACGTCAAGGTTTGAATATCCTTGATTGCATTCAAAGGTATTGGAAGGAAAGTGCTCAAAGAACTTTTGGTTTGCATGGAAGGGACGAAGGACATAAGGCACATCGTACCTTTTCCTTTTGAATGAGTGGCTAGCTCGTGTGGCAACCTTAGCCATGGCTCAGGCACTCGCGGTGTGTGCAAGTTGGGGGTTCGAATCCTCTTGAGGAGGTAATTACGTTTTGCTCTAATTAATTTCGTTTATGCCCTAGGAATGGAGTTATAAGGTGGTTAAGGAATAATTAAAATTTTTAATTAAAATTTACTTTTATAAGGCTTGTGATTATTGTTTCAGAGGTGGATGAGTTGTTGATTTCTTTTGATATTCATGAAACTGAAAATTAAAATTTAGGAGAAATAAGGAGTTGTTATAAAATATTTTTGAGAGCCTTATTGATTATTATTTTTTATAAGGGTTTTATTAAAGAGGACTTTGGTGGATGTGATTATTAATTTGGAGTAAAAAGGTGTAAATTGAGTTATGCTTATCTTGTGATTATTATTTGAAGTCCACTAACCCTTATTAAGATTGGAAAGGAAATTTGTATTTAGTGTGGAAGATTTTATGGACAACTTCTTGGCTTAAAAAAGGTATGGGCACATTATCATATTGATTTTTTATGGTGGTTGATTTCTGAAATATCATTGGAGTGAAAAGGATTAATTGTGGTTTCCTTTTCAAAAGTGGTTGGTTAAATGCTTCAAGATTTTCTGGTTTGAGAGTTGTGTTTAAACCTTGTTTTATAAGCATAGTTGTTGAAGCCCATTGGTTGTGAAAGAACTTGAAAATAACATGAGTATCATTGTTATGTGATATTTATGGTTGATCATTGTTGGAAACATTTGAGTTGGTTGATACATGCTTGGACTAGGGTTTTTGTGAGAAAGAGTAGTCCCTTGTGGTGATTGGTTGAGTTGAGTTGATTGAGCCTATTCAAGTGATTGTGTGAGGTGATTGGTCAAGTTCCATGAAACAAACTATTCCATAATTCTGATTTGAGTTGAGAGTGAGATTAGAACATATTGAGTCTCTAACAATTATCTTTATGCTTCTATGAGTTGACTTAAGTTGAGTTGAGATTGATTTGAGTTGAATTGAGTAGATATTGAGCTTAGAACATATTGAGTCTCTAAAATTATCTTTATGCTTCTATGAGTTGACTTGAGCTAAGTTGAGATTTATTTGATTTGAGTTGAGTTGAGATCATTGTAGATAATTGTTGTCATCCATTGAAGAGTACATTGCCATTCATTGTTGAGTTCATCTTTGAGCTTTGCCTTGATATATCTGTAGATGATATTTGAGTACTACTTGAGCATGATTGATTGAGACTTTGAGAAGGCTTTGTGGACAGTTTTGAGATATCTTTGTGGATAGTTTTGGGATAGCTTTGTGGATAGTTTTGGACAGATTTGTCGATAGTTTTGGGAAAACTTTGTGGATAGTTTTGGGACAACTTTGTGGAAAGCTTTGTAGACAGTTTTGGGACATATTTGTGGAAATATTTTAGGAAGTTCTTGGTGAGCTTGCTAGAACATATTTGGGCAAGTTCTTGATGAGGTTGCTAGAGCAGATTTGGACAAGTTCTTGGTGAGCTTGTTGGAGCAGATTTGGATAAGTTCTTGGTGAGCTTGCTAGAGCAGTTTTGGACAAGTTCTGTGTGAGCTTGTTATTTAGTTTTGGACAAGTTTTGTGTGAAATTGTTATTCAGTTTTGGACAAGTTCTATGTGAGATTTTTATTCATATTTGGACAAGTTCTATGTGAACTTGTTATTGCCTATCTTTGATTAGATCAAAGAAATCATTGTATTGGATAAGGATCCTTATTTCTGTGTGAAGTATTATAAGGAGATTATCTAGTGGAGTACCCACATTGGGGGAACCATGTTAAATCTTGTGTATCAATTGTGTGTGGTGACTTGTGCTCTTGCTTACTACTGCTATCTAAGTTATTAATGCACACTGATATATTTGGTTATTGCAATTAAGGACATTAATTGATATTGATTTGGAAAGAAAGTAAAAAGTGGTCTTATACTATTCACCCCCCCTCTCAATATAAGTTTGTGTTCTTCAATCCATTCCTCCATCCTTAAAGATATATAGAATGGGGGGGTTTGTTTTTTAGTTCAACAGGTGACATTGCCTTTTTTTCTGGGGGGATACTCAAGATTGTGGTAGTCTACTCATTGGGTGGATATTTGTCAAGAGAAGCTTTAAGCATATCTTTCTAACCAGGGATAAATAGAGTGTTATACAAGCTAGATTTTGATGGGATATTTTTTATTTCTTCAACAATATTGTATTTAGACTTAGCCAGTATAGGTTTTTCAGGTATTCACTCTGTCTCTTCATACTTTCTTTTACATTGTTAGGTTGATTCTATTATTTTTATTTTAGTAATAGAAGGGAATATAAGCCTTTTTGAGCCTTATATTTAGATCTCATCTTGTCTCTTTCAGTCTCCTTTTCAAATCTCTTAGGAACACTGTCTGTCTTCTCTTTACCCTTAGCTTGGGGGATGGGGAATGTGTCCTTATCTTGAGGAAGCTGATCCTTTTTATGTTGTGATGGAACTTGGAATTTTCCCATATTTTGAGGATCTACTTGGAGGGTCCTTTTCCCAAACCTTGTCATAACAACAATTGGGCCATCCTCATCAGAGTCTTTCCATAGAATAATATGATATTGCTTCTAGAGCATATTTATTATTCCCTTTGAATCTCTCTCCACTTGCTCCATGGCCATTTGTACATGATGTTGATGCATGATGCAAGATTGTGAATCATGAGGGCCATTTTAGACCAAAAACCACACATTTACAAGAGTAGTATCTGAAGAGCATTTTGGTTCCTCATATACTGCATTGAATCTAACCCTAGTATTGTTACTAGGACCAGGTCTCTAGTTTTTATTTACATATGGGAATATTCCTTGTTATGATATTTCCATTTATTTTTTCTCCATAGAACTCATCTTGTTATTAAGGGCCTTCAAAGTATTTTGAATGTTAAGGAGTAGGGAGCTCTCTTGGGGAACTTGAGTGGGAAGTGGAGGAAAAGGGATTGGTGTGGATTTAGACCGAGGAATGGGAGCCATATGTGGTAATGGAGATAATAATGAGGGTGGATCTATGTATGATGCAGTAACTACCTGGCCTTGGAAACTGCTTGTTTCTTGATCATAAGGCAAAATAGTCTTAGGGGGTAATATCCCTACATTGATCAAAACTTTCTCTACATGAACTGCAATGTTATATATTCAAGGAAAATTTTCAATCCCACATTGCTAGGTTTGTAAACTCATTTTTGATCCTAGAGCTCTGATATAATACATATAAGCTAAACCTGTGGCTGGTGTTACCATAGGGGGAATTATTTTCCATTTCTTACTGAACCTTAGATTGAAATTTGAGACTAATTCTTGGGGTCCCTTTTACATGGAAGTAAATTTATTGAGCAGGGAGAAAGGTTCAGCAGATTCATTGAATTATTCTATGAATGTCTTAGGTAATGAAATCCATGAGGTAATAGAACTGTCCTCAAGAGTCCTAAACTAATAAAAAATATTACCTCTGAAACACAGTGCTAGAATCCTTACAATAACATCCTTATTTCGTATGTTATGGATAGTTACCATATTGAGGATATATTTATAATGCTTATATGTCATATTCCCTGATCCATCATATGTGGGTATAGCTTTGGATAGAGCTTGAGGGATGACATGCATGTGAGGCAACTGAAGTGGGCCAATTGTGTCCCAATTAGGGCACTTTTGTAAATGCTGATTCGGTGCAACATTTGCTTGATTTTAATTTACATTTGTTGCCATGTTTCTAGGTAGAGTTACTACTGGGGAGGGGTTTTGATCAACTATGGGGTTTTATTCAATGGGATTCTCTTTAGGATGATCAACCTCTTCTTGAAAATCACTGTGTAAGCTCCTTATCATAGTCGTTCCTCTATAGGGTAACTCAAGAAAGAAGAGATAATAAGGGTTGTTTCTCTTGAATGACCTAGTATACATGAAAGTATATTGATCTATAGGGGTGGTTATTTTATAGGTTCACACACCAAGGAGTCACCACATGAATCTGTTATTCTTTGCTAAGTAAGGTAAAGATAATTCACCAACTCTTGATTCCTTCAGGTAGGTAAAACCATATATCATATGGTGAGTCTTAGTGTTCCTTGTGAACTGGTCCCATTGGGCCTACCAAAATTTGTTGGGAACTAAATTGTGTTTAAGTTTTACTCAATATTGTAGTTGTCTATATTACTATTTTCCATTCAGGCATGTACCCGATAACTGTAGCTCAACACTCAACATTGGTATAGGCTAGAACAAAGTTCCCAATCTAACCTCCAGAGTAGGTTGGTTCCTTGTCAACTTAAAAAATATGTTGATGATATTATGCCCTAGGGCTTTGAGATTAGGGTTAGAGAGATATATTAGGATTCAAAAAATGAACAATAGTTGGACGAATAGGTTAACATCATTTATACCACATAAAAAAGCTCCAAAAATCATATCAGGATACATCACTTAGATCAAAATTATCACAAATATTGAACACCTTAACACATTTATAAGAACAATAGAGAAATAGTACTAAAGACAATTCCATTACCCCAATATTGATAATACAAATAACAAAATTAATCACTATATATATTTTACATAAATACACTCGTAACAATATAGAACCAATCCAAAGCATATTTTAATTACTCTATAAGTCAATACGCCTATCAAAATAACTATTCAAGTATTCACAGAAATGCAACTTTAAGATTAAAACCTCTGACATCAGATGATGAAGACACAAGCTTTGAGGTAAAAATAAATGTAATGCTCTTTTCATTAACTTTTGGAAAATTTACAGTGGTACAGGCAAACACGCTAGAGCTGAACCTTGAAAATGAGGGTTTGCACTCTATTTATAGTTTGTAAAATTAAAAACAATATGTAACATTACAAATATTAGTTTTTCATAACTTAGCAGAGATTTCTTAGTTGGCATCATATTATTGGTTCAATCCTCAAGAAATTCGCTACAAATAAACTGCCATGGCAACTAGAAAATTTTGCAACTTATTGGTTGTTGGTTCAAACTGGAGTTCTCTTTATTGGAGATCTCATATGCATCATGGATATTTCTTGAAAACCTCCTATCGCCATTGATTTGCAACCGTATCTAGTTTTGGTCTTCTTGAAACCATCGATACTTCAGCGTCCTTCTCTAACAAATTGTTCTTCAGTCCTAGCAAGAAAGCTTTAATTTAATTTTATTTTGTTTAGCAATTCTCAGTCGTTGATCTCTTCCATCATATGGCTATGATCTGTATGAAATAAGCTTTGATAAATGACAAGAAAAGATCATTGTGCCATTCTTCTTTAAAATGTTCAATGACGTCATCCTCCATGCTTTAGAGACCTCTAAAAACCATTCTGCATAGAAATACATTTTAAATAGGGTGGGATAGAATCCACCACTTATTCCTTGTTCTTTTACTTTAGCATTGATGTTGAAGTGAATTCGCATAAAAATATGATGACATCACATTTCTCTTGAGAATCCATTCCATTCTAGACCCAGACAAGAGCATTAGTTCGTGAACTCCAATTTCATCTTGGCCATAGTGTAAAACATTATGTTTTCATTCACACTAACCTTAGATAAAAATTACTTGTCATCATTCTGCTAAATACTTAGACAAAATTACCTTTAAACTAATCCACACATATTTACATCATATTCTACCTTATGTCACCATTCCAGACCAATATACTCTATGATTATCCTGAAAACCATATTCCAACACTTAACCATTTTGAAAGATTTTATATATACAAAGTGATTACCAATCCACACAAATTTTATGCTTACATCATCTTGTTTCAAAGAATTTTGTGGATTCAAAACCTTTGTTGCTAATTCGGAGTAAAAAACAAGGGACACGATGCAGATTTTCACCAAGTGCAAAATTTGATTAAGTGTGGGTGAACTTCTCTCCTTTGTCATGTATCCACTCCAAAATACATTGGAATTCATGTAGAATGGAGATTTCATGCCTTAGTAAAATTTTCAAAAATTTCTAAGCATATGTGGCCATTTTGGGCATACAGAACCCGTGGCTAAGAAAGAAGGAACAATCAGAGTATGTACTGACATTTGAGACATTAAATTACGATGTCCCAAGGATAATTTTCGACTCCCCAAAATAGATATGATCACAGATTTCACTAATGGATGTGGAATGCTATCACTCATGGATGATTTATCGAGATACATGATTTCTCTTGAGGACCGGGCCAAGACAACTTTCATAACTCCAAGGGGCACCTTCTATTAAAAGGTCATGTATTTTGGCCTAAAGAACACTTGTTCCACATAGCAAATGGCCATGACATATATTTTTCATGACACTATGCATGATATTGTTGAGGACTATGTGGACGATCTTCTTGGACGCTCCCTACATCGAGAAACTCATGCTCAAGATTTAAGACAAATTTTTGAAAGGCTTTGAAAATACAAGGTTCATCTTAAGCCCTTCAAGTGTGTGTTTGGAATAAAATTTGGTATACTTTTAGGTTTCATAGTGTCTCGGTGAGGCATTGAAGTAGATTTTACTAAGATTTTGACTATCACTAACATACCTCCTCCCTATAGTCTAACCGTGTTGTGTAGATTACAAGAAAAAATTTAAGCTATTTGTCACATCATGGACTAGTTAGATGATAAATATCAATATTTTCTTAATATTTTTAATAAATATGTAGTGTTCCAATGGGATTCTGAGTATTAAAGAGCTTTTGATGAACTCAAAAAGTATATCACTTCCCTACCTATCCTTGTACTTCCTAGGCCAAATAAGCATTTGATGCTTTACATAAAGACACAACCCAAATTTTGGGGCCATGCTCAATCAACATGATGATTGGAAAGAAGAGTGAGTTATCTACTATATTAGTAGAACATTGATTACCTATGAAACCCAATACACTCCCTTAGAGAAGATTTACCTTGCTATGGTATTTTCTTATCAAAATTTGAGACACTACATGCTTAGCCATAAGACACTAGTAGTTGCAAGGTTTGATTCTCTCCACTACTTAATATCAAAGTCCCACCTTTTAGGTTGAGCTGCTAAGTGGGTCCTAGCCCTTAGAGAGTTTGACCTAACCTTCATAGGTCAAAAGGTTGTAAAATTTTAGGTGATTGTTGAACAACTAGTTGCTACTCCATTATAATCCACTCATCCCTTAGTCGTCAAGTTTATTAATGAGTTTTTTAGCTTACAAGTAGAAGATACTAACTCTTGGTAAATTTTTTTTGATGGAGGCCATTGCTTAAAGGGTATTGGGGCTAAAATTATTATAGTCAGCCCTCAAAAGAAAGTGATCCTCCTTTCCTTCAAGATTCACTTCTCCTACACGAATAATATTATAGAGTATGAAGCCTTGATCCTAGTCTTAATGCCACCTTATCCTTAAAGGTTGGAGTCCTTTCCATATTTGGTGATTCTGAACTTGTGATTAATCATATCAATGATGTTTATCAAACTAGATATGATAAAAAAAAACTTAGAAGGATATCATCACTAAGATTTTGTTAGCCTTCAATAAGGTAACCATAGAGTCTATCCCTAGATCATTCTAACCACCATGTAGATGCCATGGCCTCTACTACTTCCCTTATCCCCTTAGAGTTAGAATATGATCAAGAAATGATTATTATTCATCAACTCTGAGAGCCCAAATCCCTTAGTTTTAGCCTAGTTCTATTAGATGTCCTTAATACTAGAGTTTATCCATATAAGCCATGGTACACATACATATTTAATTTTATTAAGGATGGCTCAATGCCTAATGGCTTAGATCATAATCAATAAAATCTTTTATAAAAAAGAGCATGTTCATTTGTCATAATTGATAATACTTAAATTAACATTCTTTTGAGGGCATCCTCTTGTGATGTCTTAACTTTGTTAAAGCTTGGTTGGCCCTTAGTGAAGCTCATGAAGGATCATGTGGAGGTCATTTAAGTAGTAATGCTATTGCTAAGAATCTCCTTCAGATCAACTACTATTGGCCTTCCATGGAGAAAGATGCATGTCACTATATTTGATGTTGTGATAAGTGTCAATACCATGACAAGCTTGTTCATGTTCCTTCTCAAAACCTTCAGATTATTTATTCCCCTTAGTCGTTCTGCATTTGGAGATTTGATATTATCAAGAAGATTAACCCCACATTATTTTATGGTTATAATTTTATCATCATGCCTATAGAGTACTTCACCAAGTGGGTGGAAGCCATACCCTTGGCTACGGTGCATGGAACTCAAGTCTCTAAGTTAAAATTGAACCAAATCCTTTGTAGGTATGGGATTTCTTTGGTAATTATCTTTTATAATGGCACTCCTTTCAAGAACAAGGATGTCCATAAAATTTATGCTATGTACAATATTCAACACAAATGGTCAACTCCATATTACCCTAAGGGTAATTGTTAAGCCAAAGCATCCAACACATCCTTATTTAATATCCTTAAGAAGGTGGTAAGTAAGACTGGTAATGAATGGCATGCCCAACTATATCCTACCTTGTGGGCCTACCATAATAGTGTATGAAATATGTGCAAATCCTTATGTCTTGGTCTATGGCACTGAATTATTATTTTTGTTTGATTTATAAGTCCCTTCCTTGCATATATTGTTGCAAGATTCCTCAATCAGTAATGAGTATCATTTATATCATTTAAACCAATTGGATTTTTTCAATGAGAAGTGCATCCATACCTTAGATCATCTTTGAGACTATCAGAATAGGCTCAAGTGATATTAATTTAAGAAAGTTCACACTCGTTATTTTGAGGTTGGGGACCTTGTTCCCAAAGAAAACTAGAAGAACACTAATGCTCATACAGATATAAAGAGAAAATTTTAGCCCAATTGGCTAAGACCCTTTGTCATAATGGTAAAGTTTGGATCAAGAGATTATCATTTAGTAATGTTATATGGTAAAGATCTTAAAGAACCAATAAACATAATGCACCCAAAATAATATTATGCATAATTTCACATATTCCAGCTTCATCCTACATTTGATTTGCTTGCTCATACTACATGACTACTTGTCATACTTTGCATGAATTGCTTGATATTATGTTCCATTTTACATCCTTGCTTGTCATATAGCTACTTTGTTGTTTGATCATACTTGCATTTGATTGTTTGAGAATATAGATTTGTGGGGACTTTGTAATGAAGTAAGTGATGAAACATAGTTAGTTTTTAGATCGCCATGCATTGCACTTATACTAGGTCACCGATGCTTAGCAAACCCCCAACCTAGAGCATATCTCCATACATTTTTCATCATTACTTTTGTTTTTGTCAATCATTATTTTCTTCTTTTCTCTTCTCATTTATTCCATGATCTTGAAAGTTTTCATAATTATAAAAAATTATCCAAGTCAAGGGATATAGTTCTTCATCTCTTGTATATCTTTTCTCCTTTGAAATTTTTTAATAATTTTTTAGTTTCTCTAAGATAAATAATATATGTTCCTTCTTCTATCTATGCATCTTATTTTGCTCACAATTTCCCTTGTTGATCTTTTAATTGTTAAGGGATCCTTATGTGATAGGGTAGATATTGTATGAATATTATTTATGATGTTCATATGACCACTACTTATATTATGCATATCCTTTAGCTATTGAAATTTCAAAAAGAACACAAACATAAAATATTGTTTACTTCTTGCTTCTCTCATCCTTCTATCTTCCTTATATCTAACACATGCACATACACACATTATTTGTTGTTCTTTAATTTACTCATCCATTTTTTTACACACACCACATGCCTATCAGATTACACTCCTTTTGGAAAATCAATAAAATATTACACCCCATACATATATAGCTTCGTGGCCTCCAACGAGCACTAGCCTCCACCTTAGACCATTTTCAAGCACACATTCTAGTGGGAATATCTTACATCAATCATTAGTGAGCATCACACCCATAGTAGGTATTGCTCCATAATTGTTCTTCTCAGCAAGCTTAACATCATCGTAGGATAGTTTCATGGTCACTTGCAAGTGCTACACCCATAGTGGGTTTCACTCCATCCTCATAAATTTACTAGCATACATCCTCATAAGGTTTCACTCCATATTTTCTTCTTTGTCACTTAGCTTATGATCATTTTATCACACTGACCCACTATAGTCTATGCTGATTCAAATATCATGCTCTAAGCATTTTTTTCTTTCTTTGGCCTTTTCTTGACCTTCTCCTTCTTCTATTTCCACTTCTTCTCTTTCTTTTTATTATTTTCTCCTCTTTTGCCAAATTCACACCTTGTCCTTATGGGGCGCAAATTCTCTCAAAGACAAATTTGTAATCCATTTTTATGGAACGTGAATTTAGTTAGACTGTAGTTTTATTTATTTATTTTTATTCTCCTTTTATTTCCTCATCCTTTTGTTTTTGCCTTCATTCAATTCTCTAATATTTTTTTCATGCATTTCATTTAATTAGGTTAATTAATTTTGCATTCATAAGTTAAGTTCATTTTACATTTTAAAGTTCATTCATCATGCATTTTGTGCATTCATTCATCCAATCATGCATAATAGAACAAGTAAAAGCACACACATAATTTACATACATTTTAACACATATATGAAGTAGAATGTATATTACTCACAAAGTATAGATTCAGTGTCATCCGATAAATGTGCCATAGTAGAGAGCTTGGCATAATTGACCATCCCTAGGGATGCATGCCACACTCAAAATTCACATCTCATCCTGATCCCCACCCTAACCATATGAACTTGTATCCTCTACTTCACCTACTAGAGTTGGTCCTAGTGGGGGTATGTTCACAGATCATGTTTGTGACTACGAGCGACTCCATGAGCATAGAGGGGATAACTGAGGAATCCTATGATCTACTAGGATAGTCTGGTAGTAGATCATCTAGTAGTAGGTATCCCTCTACATGACCACCTCGTGTTCCTTGCTCACCCTCTACAAATCCTACTATAGTAGTTATATCCCTTTATCCTATTGGTTACCTGTAATGATATTCATCCCCTATGTCTTGTCCTATTGTTGCTTCTACTCTAGGTAGTCCATCTCCCCTATGATATGCTCTACCTCAGCCCTCGCTATGTATTGCACTACTAGGGTCTAGTATTGATTTGTGTGGATAGTATCCATCTAAACCTACATGGCTATAGTTCTAGCTCACAATGTCTCTACTAGCCCTTTTGGATTATTCCAACTTGTATCCTACTAGGTCCCATCTATGTTACTATGGGGGCACCTCCTAATGAACCCCTTTCTCTTGAGCTAGAGATAGTAATAGTCATCCTCATGGTTATAACCATATCCACTCAAACCTACACCCAAGTTTACCTAGGTGGGTTTGGATGACTCTGGAATTGCTTCATTGTGTATCGATTAACCTCTTGAAGCACCAACTACACTCATCAGTCCATGACCCAGTGCCTCTACACTAGCACTGGTGGTGAGATCCTCTGGAGCATAATACCACTATACCATCTTTGGTACTTGACGACCATTCCAACACCCTCAACTGCTGGGTAAAAATATCGTGGGTCATCTAGGTTTTCCTTTTAAAACCTTCCCATATCAGGGTCCCCTTCATATATTTATGGTTCCCTCTAAAATCACCTAAACAAGTAGTCACCTAGATCCACAATCATATATAGAATATCAAACTATCATTATACTCGATCAAATCAATATAGATATTGTTCATCCTTCTCCATGGTGATACATTGGATCCTTTGAACCTGAGCTAGTTCCTTCACATCCTCAACCCACCCAATATGTAGACACAATAGTCACCATATGATTATGTACTCTTGTAGCTTATCTATTATATGCCTCTCTAATGGTAGAATACCTACCTATGATCTTTGCACACACTCAAAGTGTTAATTATTCTAGTCACTTTGGGTTGGGCAATGGCCTTAATAGTGCATGAGGTCTACGGATTGCCATGTTCTCTCAGCACCACACCTAGAGCAACATTGTATATACTAATATTACATGCTTCTTATACACAACATTATGTAATATCCTGTATAGGTGGTCCAACACATATGGTCTCCATACAAATATAACATGTTTGACTCACATGTATACCACTACTCTTGCTAATGCCCATGGTAGGTGTCACTTGCCTGTATGGCATAATAGAAACCTTGCCACCACCATGTATAGTAAAAAATTTAGTGCCCAACTCCATAATGTTGTGGTATCTAATCGAAATGGAATTTGCTCTATTTAATCTCATGTGCCTACTTCCTCGATAATCTCTCTAATGATACTTGTGGCACCTATACCCTATAAATCATCCTCCCTTAATAGGGATCCTCAATATGCATCATACATCTTGCAATATGAGAGTCATCTCCCTTATCAGTAACTAAAAGGTTGATTACTGTGGATACCATCGCTCAACCAACATCATCAGCAACACCCTATTCACCTCAACCTATGGTATATCTACTAGATGTAGTAGCCCCACATATCCTAGGATATCCTTGTCCACAATTGTGATCCCTCTCATAGCCTCCTCTAGCATGCTCGGTCACCACTCTCTACTCAAGAGTACATCCTGATTAAATCATAAACATCAACAAACTTTCATTAGTTTCATCATAATACTACACATTAATCAAATATTAAAAAAAAATCAAATTTTTTCTAACCCTTGAGAATGAATGTGATGTTGTATTATCGAATTCACACCTAGTTGTTTAATTCGTGTTTGGAAACAATTTGTTCTTTAGAAAAAGCTAAAAAATATTTAATTTAATTTTTTTTAAGATAGAACCCTAATCTAACCTAGTCTAGAGTTGGGTTTAGATTTGTTATCATTCTTGGTCTATTGTAGTACCAAATTTACCCCTAGAAATGATCACACGGTGTGTAGGAAGCACCATTCTTATCTTTTCCTCTAGATTTTTTTTATTCTTCTTCTTGTAGTGGAAAAAAATTCTTTTTTCACTCTTCTCTTTTTATTCCTATTTTTCTTTCTTCTTTTTTCTTCTTTTTATGTTCTTTTTCTCTTTGTGTATTTTTGTTTGCTACTCTATTTTCTTGTGTTTTCCATTTCAAGTTTCTTCAAGAATTTTGTATTCCTTTTGAAACTCAAGGGGGCACCCTAGTATTAGAGGTATTAATATCATTAATGCCTCGATTAGTGCATAAAATTTCAAAGTGTTCAATATGGTACCATTTTTGCACCATACCTCTATATAAACTTTAAATTTCTTGCTTTTCCATAATTGCTAAATATATATACAAATGCACCCATTATTAAATTTTTTTAAAATTTATAAAATAGTTTGTCAGTATATTTTTTTATTATATCCATAAAAAAAATAAACGTTTTTGGATAACAGGTTTTACCTTGTGAATGTCCTCAAATACTAAATACTAAATAAGCATTTAAATTACTTAACTATTGATTACACATATTCCAAGTTACATCTAAGTCATGAAATATATTTTTATGACATGATGTATGATATTGTTGAGGACTATGTGGACGATGTCCTTAGTTGTTCCCTAAATCGAGAAACTCATGCTCAAGATTTAAGACATATTTTTGAAAGGCTTTGTCAATACAGGGTTCATCTTAATATCTCCAAGTGTGTGTTTGGTGTAACATCTAGCAAGCTTTTAGGTTTCATAGGGTCTAGGTGAAGCATTGAAGTAGATCTTGCTAAGATTTTTTATATCACTAACATACCTCCTTACCATAGTCTAACCAAGTAACATAGCTTGCAAGTAAAAATTCAAGCTACTTGTCGCTTCATATCCCAGTTAGTTGATAAATTCCAGCCCTTAATATTCTTAATAAAGATGTGTTCTACTGGGTTTTTGAGTATCAAATAGCTTTTTATGAACTCAAAAATTATCTCACATCCCTGCCTATCCTTGTTCCCCTAGGTCAAATAAGCATTTTATGCTTTACATAGCAGCCACAACCTAACTTTGAGGGCCATGCTCACTCAACATGATGATCAAAACAAAGAGTGAGTCATCTACTATATTAGTAGAACCTTGGTTAGCTATGAAACTCGATACACTCCCTTAGAGAAGCTTTTCCTCACTATGGTGTTTGCATCTCAAAAATTGAGACACTACATGCTTAGCCATAAAATATTAGTAGTTGCAAGGTTTGATCCTCTCTGCTACTTAATGTCAAAGCCCCATATTTTAGGTCAAGTCACCAAGTGGGTCACATAACTTAGCGAGTTTAACCTAACCTTCATAGGTTATAAGGCTATAAAAGACGATGTGATTATTGAATAGCTAGTTGTTGCTCCCCTAGAGACTTTCCATCCCTTAGTCATCGAGTTTCATAATGAGTGTTTTAGCTTAGAAGTAAAATATCCTGAGTCTTTGCCATTATTTTTTTATGGAACCCATTGCTAAAAGGGCATTGGGGATAGAATCATTCTAGTCACCCCTTAGAAGCAATTTATTCCCATTTCCTTCAATATTCACTTCTCATACACTAATAATATTATAGAATATGAAGCCTTGATCCTAGGTCTTAAGGCCACCTTAGCCTTAAAGGATAGAGTCCTTTTCATATTTGGTTATTCTCAACTTGTGGTTAGTTAGATCAATGATGTTTATCAAACTAGATATGATAAACTAAAACCTTAAAAGGAGATCATCACTAAGATTTTGTTAGCCTTGAATAAGGTAACCATAGAGTCTATCCCTAGATCCTCCAACTACCATGTAGGTGTCATGGTCGCTACTACATCCCTTATCCCCTTGTATTTAGAATATGATCAAGCAACAAATATTAGTTTCCAACTCCTAGAGCCCACATCCCTTAGTTCTAGCCTAGTTCTATTAAACATCCTAAACATTTGAGTTTCCCCATCTAAGCCATGGTACATAGACATATTTAATTTCCTTAAGGATGGTTCAATTCCTGATGGCTTAGAACACAATCAACAAAATATTTTGTGAAAAAGAGCATTTGCTAATTTGTTATAATTAGAAATACTTTATATTGATGTTCTTTTGAGGGTATCCTCTTGCGATGCCTTAACTCTGATTATTCCTTAGTGAAGCTCATGAAGAATCATGTAGAGGTCAATTTAGTGGCAATGTTGTTGCTAAGAAGCTCCTTCAAATCATCTACTATTAGCTTTCCATGGAGAAATATGCATGTGACTATGTTCAATGTTGTGATAAGTGTCAATGCCATGACAACCTTGTTCATGCTCCTCAAAACCTTTAGGTTATTTCTTCCCCTTAGTCATTCTCCATGTGGGGATTGGAAATTATCAAGAATATTAACTCCATATCATTTGATGGTCATAATTTTATCATCATGGCTAAAAAATACTTCATCAAGTGGGTGGAAGCCATGCCCTTGGCTATAGTGATTGGAGCTAAAATCTCTAATTTCATGTTCAACCAGATCCTTTATAGGTATGGTATTTATTTAATAATCATATCTAACAATGACAATCCTTTCAAGAAAAAGGATATCCATAAAATTTGTGCTAAGTACAAGATTCAACATAAATGGTCAACTCCATATTACCCTTAGGGTAATGGTCAAGTTGAAGCATCCAATAAGTCCTTAGTTAAGATCCTTAAGAAGTTGGTAAGTAAGACCAGTCATGACTGGCATGTCCAATTGTATCATGCTTTGTGGGCCTATCATACTAGTGTACGAACTCCTACAGGTGCAACCCCTTATGTCTTGGTCTATGGCACTAAGGCAATTTTTTCATTCGAGATAGAAATCCCTTTCTTGCGTATCTTGTTGCAAGATGCATCAATTGGTGATGAGTATCATTTTGATCATTTAAACTAATTGGAGTTGTTGTATGAGAAGTGCATCCACGCGTTAGAGCATCTTTCAACATATCAAAATAGGTTCAAGCAATTTTACTCTAACAAATTTTACATTCATTCTTTTGAGGTTGGGTACCTTGTTCTCAAAGAAAACAATAAGAAAACTAATTCTCTTATAGATATAAAGGGTAAATTTGAGCGCAATTAGTTAGGCTCCTTTGTTATAATTCCAAAGTTTGGCTTAAGAGCGTAAAGATATTAAAAAACCAATGAACATAATGCACCTAAAATGATATTAAGCATGATTTCACATCTTCCATCTTCATCCTGTATTTAATTTGCTTTCTCATAGTGCATGACTACTTATCATAATTTGCATGAATTGCTTGACATTATGTTCCATTCTCCATCCTTTCTTGTCATATAGCTACTTTGTTTCTTGATCATACTTGCATCTAACTACTTGAACATATATATTCTTGGGGACTTTGCGATGAGGCAAGTGATGAAATCTAGTTAATTTTTAGCTCACCATGCATTGCACTCATACTAGGTCACTGATGCTTAGCAAACCCCCAACCTATGACATATCTCCATGTATTTTTCATCATTGCTTCTATTTTCACCAATAATTATTTTCTTATTTCTCTTCTTATATATTCCTTGACCTTTAAAGTTTCCATAATCATAAAAAATTTCTCCAATTCAATGGATATAGTTCTTCATCTCTTGTATATATTTTATCCTTTGAAAGTTTTCAATAATTTTTTCTTTTGTCTAAGACAAAGGATATACATTCCCTCTTCTATATACTCATCTTGTTTTGCTCACACCTTCCATTCTTGATATTTCAATTGGTAAGGTATCCTCATGGGATAGGGTAGATGTTGCATGAATATCATTTATGATGTTCATATGACCATTGACTATCTTATGCACATCCTTTAGCTATTGAAATTAAAAAAACACACATACACAATATTGTTTACTTATTTCTTCTCTCATCCTTCTATATTCCTTTTGTATAACACATGCACACATATTTTTTATTGTGCTTTGCTTTGCTCACCCATATTTTTTCATACACCACACCCCTATTGGGTTACACTCCTTTTGCAAAATAAATTAAATATTACACCCCATACATGATAGCTTCATGGCCGCCAATGAGCACTAGCCTCCACCTTAGGTAATTTATAAGTACACATCCTAGTGGGTATCTCTCCACATCAGCCATTAGTGAGCATCACACCCATAGTGGGTATCGCTCCACACTTGTTCTTTTAAAAAAACATAACACCTTCACAATATATATTCATGATCACTCGTGAGTGCTACACCCATAGCGGATTTTACTACATCCTTGGTCATTTGCGAGCATAAATCCTCATAAGTTTTTGCTCCATATTTTATTTTCTTTTTCACTTAGATTATTATCATTTGATCACAGTGACCCCTTGCGGTCTATGTTGATTCAAATATAATGCTCTAAGCATTTTTTTGCTTTCTTTAACCTTTTTTTGACCTTCTCCTTCTTATATTTGCACTTCTTTTTCTTTTTCTTATTTTCTCCTCTTTTTCCAAATTCACACCCTATCCTTGTGGGGCATGAATTCACAATCCATTTTTACAAAGCATGAATTCAGCTAGAGTGTAGTTTTTTTCTTTATTTTTCTTCTCATTTTCTTTCTTAATCCTTTTTTCCTTAATTCACTTCTTTTATTTTTTTATCATGCATTTAATTTAATTAGGTTCCTTCATTTTGCATTCATATGTTAAGTTAATTTTGTATTTTAAAGCTCATCATGCATTTTATGCATTCATTCATCCAATCATACATAATAAAACAAGTAAAAATACACATATTTTTCACATACACTTTAACACATTAATAAAGTAACATGTATATTACTCGTAAAGTACAAAGTGTGTGTCATCTATTCGATGTGCAATAGTAAAGAGCTCAACACACTCAACCATCCCTAGGTTTGCATACCACACACAAAATTCGCATGTCATCCTAATCGCCACCCTAGCCATGTGAGGTTGTTTCCTCTGATTTACCTACTAGAGGTGGTTTTTGTGAGGATATGTTCATAGATCATGAAATAGATCATGTTCATAACTATAAGTGACTCCATGAGTGTAGGGAGGACAAAAAATGAATCCTATGATCTGTTAAGATAATCTAGTAGTAGGCCATTTGGTACTAGATCTTCCTTCACATGACCACCTCATGTGCTTTCCTAATGCTCTATAACTCCTCCTAAAAAAACAAGATCCCCTTGCCCTATTGGCTACATGTATTTACATTTATCCCCTCTATCTAGGCTTGCTATTGCTCTTGATCCAACCAGTTCATCTCCTCTTTGAGATGCTTTATCTCAGTATTTTTTATGTCTTGCACTACTAAGACCTAGTTCTAACTTGTATGGATGGTGTCCATCTCCACCTACATGACTACCATATTGGCTCACAACGCCTCCACCTCCATTTTTGGGTCCTCCTAACCTATAACCCTACTAGGTCCCACCTATGTTATTATGGGGTAACCTCTTACTATCCATTCTCCTCTTGAGCTAGAGATAGTGATAGTCATACTCATGGCTATCGCCATCTCCACTTGAACCTACACCCATTTTTGTCTAGGTGGGTTTGGACACTTTTGGAATCACTTAATTATACATAGATTAGCATATTGATGTGTTAAATACACTTTTCAATACATGACTTGGTACCTTTACATTGGAATTTGTGGGGAGATCCTCAGGGGCATAATACCACTATACCATCTTTAGTACTCAAAGGCCACTCTACCATTGTCAACTCCTAGGTCAAGATATAGTGGGTCATCTGGGTCCTCATCAACAAACCTCCCCATATTAGATTCCCCTCTAAATTCTACTAGGTTCCTCTAAATTTTTCTAAATCAATAGTCACCTAAATTTGAAATCTCTTAGATAATATGAAACTACCGTTATACTTGGTCAAATCGATATAGCACCCGCTAACCCTTGTATATGGTGACCCATTGAATCCTTTGAATCAAATCCATATTTTATGCATTCTAAACCCATCTAAGGTTTATATGCCATAGTCACCATATGATTATGTGCTCTTATAGCTCATATATTACCCACCTCCCTAGTGGCAGGATACCTATGTATTCTCTCTACACATTATCAAAGTGTTGGCTCCACCTATATGCTATTGGTCACATTGGATTGGGCAATGTCCCTAGCAGTTTATGAGGTCTATGGAACTCCATTTTATCCCAACACAACACCTGAAGCAACATCATATAGACTAAACCTATATGTCTCTTATACATGATATTGTGTAATGTCCTATATAGGTAAGCCAAGATATATGGCCCCCATGCAAACCTAATATGTTGGTCTTGCATGTCTGCCACTACTTCCACCAGTGGCCAAGTTAGGTGTCTTCTTCCTGTATGACACACTAGCATCTCTACCACCATATCGTAGAGTACAAAAGTTAGTACCCAAACTCTACATCATTGTGGCTTATCATTAACATAAAATTTACTCTATTAGATCTCATGTGCAAGGTTCCCTGATAATAACTCTTATGCTACTTGTGGAACCTATACCTTATAAATTATCCTCCCCCTAATGGGGATCTTCAAGATGTGCCACACATCCTCTAGTGTGATAGTCATCCCCTATCGATAATTGAAAGATGGATGACTCTAGATACCACCACTCGACTAGTGTCATTAGTAGGATCATGTCTGCCTTAACTCGAGGTATCTCTACCAGATGTAGTAGCCCCACATCCCATAGGGTATCCTTGTATGTCACTATGAGCCCTATCATAGCCTCCTCTAGCATGCTCAATCACCACTCTCTACTCTAGAGTACATCATGTTGCAATCATAAACATTAACAAACATTCATCAGTTTCATTATAATACTACACATTAATCAAACATATAAAAAAATTAAACCCCCAGGTGTGAATTTATCACTATTGTATGGCCAAATTCACACATAGATACTGAATTTATGTCTGAAAAAAATTGTTTCTAAAACATATTCAAAAAAAAATATTTACAAAAAAATAAAAAAATTAAGCTAAAATCCTAATCTAACGTAGCCTAGAGTTGGGTTTAGGTTCGTACCCATGCTCAATCTATTGGAATTTCAGATTCACCCCTTGAAATAACCACACGATGTGTAGGATGTGACATTCTTCTCTTTTTCTCTAGAGCTCTTTTCTTATTATTTTTCTTGCAGTGAAAATAAATTCATTTTTCACTCTTTTCTATTTTTATCCCTATTTTTCTCTCTCCTCTTTTTTTTTTGGTTCTTTTTTTCTATCTTTTTGTTTCCTACTTTGTTTCTTCTATTTTTCCATTTTGAGTTTCTTCAAAAAAATTGCATTCCTATTGAAAATCGAGGGAGCACCCCAGCCTTAGAGGTATTAATGTCATTAATATCTCGATTAGCATGTAAAATTTTTAAGTGTTCATAATGACACCATTTTTGCACCATCCTTCTATCTATATCCGTTTTCCATTTTTGTGTTTGTTGTTTTTTGCTTGTAGGTATCTACATATTTCTTTAACACATTTATTTGGCCATAAATGCATCACAGAGGGGGCAAAATGTAGATATGGAAAATTGACCCATCAAGATGAGTCATTTTCCTTAGATCCCTAGGATTCCCCTCAAAATTGCTAAGTGCAAGTTTGAACCCCCTTTTTCTCCTTTGTTTAGATTTTTTTCTTTAGCCTTTCCAAATTCACACCTGCCCAATATGAGGCATGAATTTGACATGCAAAATTCACACTCACCAAGTATAGGACACATATTTGGTAATCTTGGGTTTTTTCTCTCAAAAACCCTAGCCTTGCTTGGCTCTTTGTGATGTTGGCCCTTTCCCAAGTTTAAGTTTTATTTTTTCCACATTTATCCCTCTAAACCTCTTATAAATAAGAGGATTGGACTCTCTTTTTTAAGAAGTTCTAAGTTCTAAGCTTTTGGACTACTAAATTTGATCTTTCATCTATCTCATATTTTGCAAAAAGTGCTCTTAACGAATATTTGCTTTTGGACTACTGTGTTGCTTTGCTTTCGTGTCTCTTTTGATTAGTTTCTCTTGGTGAACAAGTGGAGTCTTGACGATGGGAGAGGTTTACCATTTTGGTTGCTACCTTCACTTTCTCATTGCTCCTTGCTTTCTCCATAGGCTAATCAGGTTTTTCTTGTGTTATTAGTCTCTTTAGATCGTTAATTTTCTATTTTGCATTATTTTTTCATATTTTGTAAATTAGAAAAATACTCTTTACCAAATCCGCACCCTATCCATACAAGGTGTGAATTTGATGAGCCAAATTCACACCTACCCCTTATAGGGCATAAATTTGGTTACTAGGGCTTGAGGATAAGTTTTTGCTCCCAAAAATCCTAGTTCACTTCTTGCTTACTTAATTTCTATAATATTCTTTTTGTTTGCACTATGTCTATGTTGTTTCATGTTTTTATATCCTTTTTTCTTGTTCCAAAGGTCAACAATAATTTTCATTTTCAAATGATCAACTAAAAGGACCGAGGGGGCTTGACTGTTGCACATCCAAATTCAGCCACATAGTGGCCTAAGCAAGCCCCTAAACATTGATTAATTTTTCTAAGGGTTCTAAAGCTATTTTGTAGGTTTTGAAGTTGTTGGACATTTTGGGGTATGAATTTGGCTAAGATCAACTATCAAGTCAAATAAATGTTTTGATAGATCTTTTAGGTTGTTTGTTGTTTGTGTTTCATCTCTATTTTTTGTAGCTAAAAATAAATGAAAAAGAAAAAAAGTTTGTTTCTATTTCTAGGCATCAAAGGAGAAAGAGCATATAGTTTTGCATTTAGTTTAAATTTGTTTGTGCATTCTCTTAGGTTAAATTTGTTTGTGCATTCTCTTGAACCCTTGCTTGAGAAATAAAAGAGTTGCTTTCTTGCAGATTAGGAATAGTCTTCATCAAAACAAAGAATCGTTATAGGAATAGTCTTTTGTTTTTTTGCATCATTGTTTAACCTACATTGTTCTTTAATTATTTATAGCTTAGATCTAGTGGAGACCAAACTTAGGTGCTTTCTCAATAAACACATAAAAACCTTCCATCCTGGACTTGGAGAAAGTTCTTAAACCATTCATGGTGAACCCTTCGATCCCCAAGCCCTTGAGTGTAGAGGAAACACAACAACCTCATAGTCACCTTAGCTCCCAAGGGATCCATCAAGAATCGTACACGATAAGCAATTTTCCCTTATCTACAAAAGAAATCAAACATTATATAATAAAAAATAAAAGTAAATTGTATAATCATATCTATAATCACCTTACAAAACAAAGAAAGTTAGAGAAGGTTTTCTTAGAAAAGTGCAAACTAATTTATTTTAAGGTTTATATAAATAATTGACCAAAATTTTGATTTTCTTATTGAAATTATAGATATGTACAAACTAAAATAATCGCTATTGTTATTTCAAACTAGGAAATTTGAGGCAAGGCTATATTAAAAAATAGAAAGTAGTTCTTAAATCTATAGGTAAGATTGTTTATTTTGGATTTTAGTTGAATTATGTTGAAAACTAATATTTAACTCTACTCTCTACAATACCTTACATTTTATATTTGAAGTTCTAAAATGTTTATGTAGTATTTTATTTCCTTTAAGGATGTTATTCATGCAACAACTCATTTCAAATACCCTTTAATAAATTATAATATATAATCCCATTCCTTTTAAAATTAGGTTTTAAAATTTTTATTTAAAATTTTAAAATTCCATTAATTTTTTATTATCTAATAAACTACCTATAAACATTTGGAAACTTTAAATTTCTTCCTTTCCATAATCTCTAAATATATATACAAATGCACCCATTATTAAAACGAATTTAAAAAAAAGTTAAACAACAGTTCGTCGGTATATTTGTTTTTATTATTCGCGTCAACAAAATAAAAGTTTTTGGATAACAGGTTTGACCTTGTGAATATCCTCAAATACTCAATACGAAAGAAGCATTTAAATTATTTAACTGCACAGTACACATATTCCAGATACATCTAAGTCATGAAAATTTATTTTATGTCCAGTTTTATTTCTAATGGTCTTTCGAGAGGTAAAAACAAACCTATAGTCGGTGTAAACATGCATGCCTTCAACGAAAGTTCGTAAACGAAGGAGAAAAATTAAATTGATACAAAAGCCAACAATTATTTATTATGAAATGATGATAGACATGATAATTTTAAAGTTTAAGTTTTGTTTTATATATAAATAATCTTTTGTTTTATATTTTTTAAATATTTATTAAAGAGTAAGAAGATTTAAAGGTTTAGAATTGAAATAGTAAATTTTAAGCTAGGTTGTATCTCATCTTTCCCTTATCTTCTTGTTCTCTTTTATGCATTTCCTCTTCTATTTCTAGCCCTTGTTAACTTGGTTCTTGGTAGGTAAAATTAGTGGTTCGTCTAAAATTTTTAAGTTTTGTTCTATATATATATATATAATTTTTTGTTTCATTTTTTTTTAAATTTAATAAAAAGTAAAGAATTTGGAAGGGTTTCAAATTGGAACTTCAGATTTTAAACCGGCAAACACTCAGGCGAAATCAGTTTTTGGTCTACTGAAATTTTCAAATTCAAATAAATTCAAATTTTTTAAGTCAAGTTTTGTTTTATACAAAGAATAATCTGTTATCCTATCTCTTTAAATGTTTATTAAAGAAAGTTCAATTTTTTAAAGTTCAAGTTTTGTTTTATACAGGGAATAATCTGCTATCTATCTCTTTAAATGTTTATTAAAGAGTCACGGAACTTGAAGGAGTTCGGAATTGGAACTGATTTCAAGATGGAAAACCGGTCTGTCTACTACCTCTGTTATGTATTTATATATTTTTTATATACAGAGCCTCACCTGTTTAAATGTTTACTTTGAGTGAGGAGGACCTGGAGGGGTTTGGTATTAGAACTGCGGACCTCAAGCTGGGACTTGGAGGGGTTTGGTATTGGAACTGCGGACCTTGAGCTGGCAAACACTCAGGCAAAACCTATAGGAAGTAGTTATCCCTGCTCCACCTCTTTAAATGTTTACTCCGAATAAAAAGACCTGAAAAATTCAAAATTGAAACTTCAACCTCAAACTAACAAACACTCAAATTAAACTAATCTATTGATTATTTTCGCCCTTTAAATTAAAATTATACCCTAATAAAAATTAGGATCTTAGAAGCGAAGTTATACCCTCAGAGCGAAGTTTCACAATTATTCCTTGGCATAGACAAGTCTCCATGCTGACTTCTTCCATGTTTTAAGAATAGCGCAGGGCTGAATGAGAGGCTGTTATGGATTACAGGACATAGGGCATTACTTTATACATATATATATTCCATTTCCATAACAGAGAAGTTTCACAGTTGTTCCACAGTTATTCGTTGGCATAAGCAAGTCTCCATCCATGCTGATTTATTCATCGCTACTACGAGAAAGTAGTAATTATAATTGAAGTTTTCAGTGTCTGATGGGAAAGGTGGAATTAAAATTCCGCGTTGGTGCCCATGGGGCACGTCTTTTGATTGAAATAGATTTGGCTTTGTCCACAAAAGTCTATGGAAGTCAAATCAAGTTCGGAGTGTCTGAAAATTTCACGTTCCCAACTATGGGGCAAGTATTTTGATTGGAATAGGTAATCAAGTAAGGAGTGCCACGTTTGAAAATTCCATGCTCGTAACCTATGGGGCATCTATTTTGATTGGAATAGATTTGGTTTTTTATTGAAATAGGTTTGGCTTTGTTCACAAAATAGTATTTTGATTGGAATAGGTTTGGTTTTTTTATTGAAATAGGTTTGGCTTTGTCCAGTTTCCAAATCAATACAGAGTGTCACGTTTGAAAACTCTCCAAATCAATACAGAGTGTCACGTTTGAAAACTCTCCAAACTCTCCAAATCAATACAGAGTGTCACGTTTGAAAATTCTACGAGGCAAATATTTTCATTGGAATAGGTTTGGTTTTGTTCACAAATTAAGATACTTTTGAAAATTTTCAAAACTTTTAAAAATTTAAGTAATGTTATAAATAAAGATGTATAAATAAAAGTCCACATTGATACCCATGGGGCACGTCTTTTGATTGGAATAGGTTATGGAAGTCAAATCTAAGGTACCCAATGACGTTTGAAAATTCCACTTTGGTAACCCATGGGGCAAGTCTTTTGATTATGGAAGTCGGAGTGTCACATTTGAAAATTCCACATTGGTATGCATGGAAAACATCATTAATTATTTTTTTTTAAATTTGGTAATGCATAGAAAAAACTTTTAAGTGCATAATATTAGGTTTGAAAATTCTAGGTTGATATTTATGGGGCATGTTATTATAAATTGTTTTTTTTTTAAATTTAAGTAGTGTGATAAATTTTTATGACTATGAAAGTTAAGGTACTAGTGTTATGTTTGAAAAATTCCACGTTGGTATTTATGGAGAACATCATTTTAAATTGTTTTTTGTTTTTTTATTTGGGTAGTATGATAAAATTTTATAACAACCTCTCTTTATTACCAATGCATAGAGAAAACTTTTAGGTACGGAGTATCGTATTTTAAAATATTTTTGTACTTATGGCAAACATCATTGTAAGTTGTTTTTTTATTTGGGTAATGTGATAAATATTTATGATCGATTTTGAAGAAAGTTCTACCGGTTATCATTGATCCAAGTCAAGGAATTTCTGTACAAGGAAGATCAATCTTAGATGGAGTTATTACTGTTCATGAGGCTCTTCATACAGCCACTCAGACCAAAAAATCAGTCATGGCTTTAAATGTAGACATGAACAAAGCTTATGACAGGATAAATTGGGAATTCCTAGAGGCAGTTTTATTAAAATTTGGCTTCAACATGAAATGGGTCAAGTTAATAAGAGAGTGTATTTTTAAGCCTTGTTTTTTAGTTTTGGTTAATGGGTCTACTGTAGGTTTTTTTTAAAGCAAATGTGGTCTAATACAAGGATATTCCATAAATCCTATGTTATTCACCATTAAGGCAACAACGGTAGCTGGACTCATGTCAGGTGTCAAGACCACGTCGCTAACTATCCTGGTGACTCATCAATAATTTGTTGATGATACATTGCTACTGAATTTGGATTCTGTGGTTGAGGCAAGAAGGATTAAAAACATTCTCATAATGTATGAAGAAGCGGCTGGACATAAAGTGAATTTTGATAAGAGCAAACTTTATTTCATCAATACCCCCATTCTTAGGCAAAAAAACATAGCAAGAATCATGGAATGTTAGATTGCATCCCTTCCCACCTCCTATTTAGGTCTTCCCCTGTTTATAGGGAAACCTGAAGGATCAATGTGGAACATAGTTTTGGAGAGGATCCAAAAAAATCTAGCAGGTTGGAAAGGACATCTATTATCTCAAGTAGGCAAAGCAGTTTTAACTATGGCTTCACTTCAAAGTATACTCGTTTACTTCCTATCAGTCTTCAGAGATCCCAACAAGGTGTATCACAAAATTGAGCAGCTTCAAAAAAAATTTCTCTGGTCAAGGACTGAGGATAAGAAAAGGATCCATTTAGTAGGTTGGAACAAGGTTTGCAAACCTAAAGTTGATGGGGGGTTAGGATTGAGGAGAGTTGTTCATCTCAATACAACTTTGTTAGCCAAACAAGCGTGGTGGTTATTGACTAAGGTCGATAATGAATAGACTGCCATAGTTAGGAGGAAATACCTCCAAGGTGTGAACTTCCTTAATGAAAACTTAGCAAGCAATGGGTCTACTTTTTGGATGGCAATCCTCATGAGTAGGGATCTTGTCAAGAAAGGTCTTAGATGGATTCTAGGAAATGGCCAAACAATAGAATTTTGGAAGGATAGGTGGGCGAGAGCTGAGGAGTTATCCTAGAATCCTCGTTTGGCTAAGATTCAAGAGCATATGGAGCAGCATATTGGGAATAAGGTTGCAAATTATATGTGGCAGGATATAAATATCAACAGGTGGAAACACATCAGAGTACAGGGTTTTGAAGCGGAGTTTGAAGAGCTTTATAACATTTTAACTCAAAAAATTATTCCCTCTGGAGGGGATGAAGATCACATTGTTCGGGCTGAGACTGAAAGTGGTGACTTCACAGTTAAGTCTACCTATAATTTGCTTCTCAATGTGGAAGGTCAACAATTTTAACCAAGTTTGGTTTGGATCAAAGGCTTAATTCCTAAAATATCATTTTTTTCATGGCTAGTGATTCAAGGAAAAATCCTCACTATGGACAATATGTTATCCAAAGGTATGGTTATTGCTAACCGTTGCTATATGTGCAGGGCAGTATGGGAGACAACCCAACACTTGTTTCTGGAGTTTCCGGTAGCGGAGTCCATCTTGGATGAACTTTTCTAAGCCTTTAGTATCTCATGGGTTAAGCCTGCTCTTTTATCCAAAGTGTTCCATCAATGGCCTCAACCCTTTGTTAGCATAAAACTTAAGTACCTATGGAAAATATGTTGGCATCATTTTATTTGGAAGATTTAGCTAGAAAGGAACAATAGAGCCTTTAAAGATACAATTCACAACCCAAAAACCATCCTCAACAGGATTATTGTCTTTGCAAAAGAAAACCTTAACACCTTAGTGGATGAAACCACTCAATTCTTCCCCAAGGAAAAAAATTAGCTCGGGCCTTAGGTATTGAGGACAAAACTTACATTCATTTGCCCAATCCCAGAAATGGGATTTCTTGGGAGCCACCCCCCAGGGTTGGTTTAAACTAAATTTTGATGGTTTAGCCAAGGAGAACCTGGGAAGAGCTGGAGCTGGAGGAATAATCAGGGATCATCAAGGAAATTTGGTCAAGGCCTTCGCTAAACCATTGGGAATCAGAACTAATAATGAAGTAGAAATTAGAGCCCTTTGGAGAGGGTTTCAAGTAGCCCAAGCAACTCAAGGTAACTTGATGATTGAAGGTGATTCTATCGACATCATCAACCTATTAACCAATGGTAAAAAACCTCCATGGAGAATCGAGGGATTCATCTATGAAGTGAGGATCCTTTTTGCAGCAAGACAAAACAGGAGGGCTCGTCATGTGTACCGTGAGACCAAAAGGTTAGCTGACAAATTAGCCAACATAGGTGTTGATGTTGGTAGTTTAGTGACAAGGTGTGCCACGTGAAGTGGAAAACATTATTAGTCATGAAAAGAAACCTACCCATTAAGGAGAAAGATGAATGGGTGTTCTTTCCCCATGGAGCTGGTAATAACTATGGGGTTTCCATCTAAATCATACCAAATTGGAAATGAAGGTAACAGGGTGTAAGCCTTGGAAGATTCTGATAGAGAATAGGAAATGGGCAAGCAACAGGTTTCACAAGTGCAAAGTTCCAAACTTCAATTCCTATCAATGTAAGTAATGTTTACAGTTATGTTTAGGTATGGGTGTGCTTTGTTAAAGGTGTTGTAGGGGATTCAACACAATTTTTGGTAAAAAAATTTCAAGGATGACTAGGATCTACAATCTTAGCAGAAGGCTAGATATTGTAATGGATTTTGGGTTAACTTGCAAAACCCGGTAATTAGTGAAGACTTTTATTTACCAAAAAAAAATATTTATGATCGATGCATAGAGAAAACTCTCTTTATGACCGATGCATAGAAAAAAATTTAGGTACAAAGTATCACAACGGATAGAGAAAACTCTCTTTATGACCGATACATAGAAAAAATTTTAGGTACGAAGTATCACATTTTAAAAACTTTAAATTTTATGTATGAAGTATTTTATTTGGGTATACCACTATCTAGAGAGAAGCTATAGAGATTTTTTTGTGTCTACCTTCGTATCGTAGAGGTTTGAACTGTGGACCTCCCATTCAACAAGGCCTAACTCACCTTCTCCACTTGTGCTACAAATATGGACATGCCATTATAAATATTTTAAACAGAACATATTATTTTTATATTATTTATTGTGTATGCTATATTTAAAATATTCAAATTATAAGTATTTTTTTTAATATTATAAATTTTAAAATATGTTAAAAAATTCAAATTCTAAATTTGTTAGAAAGGATAGTTATGTTTTTATTATATTATAAAATTTAAGTATATATATAAATAAAGTTTTTATATTTGTAAATAACTTTGTTGTCATAATTTTAATATGAAATAGTTTAAATTTGCAATAATAAATGGAATAAATATTTTAATATTATAAGTATGCATTAGTTTATAGTAAAATTTAATAAATACATAATGATTATAGCAAGATATTTGTGAGAAGATTTAGAAATATCAAACCATTTCCTTTTTTATTGTTTCTTTGTTCATATTATTTGGAGTTGCTTTTTCAAAAATATATTGAATAGCTCCATCAACATTCTTGATGAAATATTAGATTAATTATTTCAAGACTACAATATTATGTAATCTATGGAGGATTGGCCTTGTTATTATTTTTTGGAATTTATGACCTGAAATAATAATAGAATTTTTAAAAATAAATCTCAAAATCATTTAAGTTTGGAAAGTATTATTGATTTTGTTGAAGAATGTTTACAAAATATCATGCTCATCATAGAAAGTCTCAAGTGTAGAAAAAGAGGTTCTAACCACTTTTACAAGATTTGAATATACATGGAAGGGTAATTTGTAACACTACCACTAAAACAAAGGATTTCCTTTCAAAAATTAGGCTTATCAAAATTAATTTTAATGATGCTAAAGAAAATTCAAAAAATTTTGGTGTAGGTAGCATTTTTTTAAATAATGAAGGTAAAATTATCCTCACATAATTAGGATCATATGAAACTTCTATGGAGAGGCTCACACATTTCATACAAGGATTAAATTTGCAATTGAAAAATTATGGAAATATATTTCAATTAAGTAGGAATCATTAATTCTCATTAATGCAATTAGCACATTGAGAGGATTCCATAAAATATTAATCAACTATTGTTTGAGGTAATATTTTGGAATTGTGAGTATATATATATATATATATATAAGAAATTGGATTGCATTTAGTTTTGTTAATTACATGTTGATCTTCATTTTGGTGAATACATATTTTAGAAGGAAATTGACCAAGTGAAATTTTATCTCTTAATGAAAGTGATGTAAAGAATATGATTATGAAAACATTTCATACCAAGGAAGATAAAAATATATCTAATAGAAAAGGAAATAAAAAATATCTTTGATAAAAGTGAAAGCTAGATATGATTCAATTGATCATCAAGTAAATATAATATTTTAGTAGTTTTATAGGAGTGGCCCTAATAGAAGTCACATATAATTTATTTTAATAAGTACTAAAAATAATGGTAGTAATATTTTATAATTAATATAAAATAAAAGGAACACAAAATAATTGTGGGATATCAACTTTAAAATTTTATATTTATATAGAAATCTGATCTTAAGCACAAATGGGTGGATCATTGTGATATGATAGGACTTTTAAAGACATATGGTAAAGGAATAAAGTTAACATGATACTTCAAAAATGGTAATACTCCACACAAAGCTTCAATATATGTTTAGAATAAACTATAAGAAAGTGGTTTAAGTCATTTGGAAGAACAAGATATAAACAATATTTTGTGTGGATTAAATGACAATAATAAAAAAAAGTGATACCAATAATAAGAAATGGTAATAGATGCTTGTCTAAGATTATATTAATAACATTCAACATGGGCTTAAGAAAATTAAAAATGGGATTAAGAACATTCAACATGGGCATATTGGACAATGAAGTAGTAATAACTTTTGAATTAAAGGACTCAATATATGGAAATCATTATAGTGACAAATTCAAAAATCTATCTAGCAATAATGTGGCAAGTAAAACGAACCAAAGAATCCTCAAGGAAAAATAATCAAGAGTAAAAAAGAGGGATACATATTCCCTATTGGTAACACTTGTAAATGACATTGTTTAAAAATATATATCATATTTGAAAAGAATGTATTTGAAAAAATGCAAGATTTATTTTAAAAGATAGACAAAGGGGACACTTATCTAGTGTGAGAAAGTAGAAGATAATTAGTATGGATGGTGGTTTCTTTTCCCAAGATGTAGTGCTTCCACTATTTACACACTTGTATAGTGGAATAGAGCTCTTTTTTATATGTGAGGTATATTCAAATTGCTTCATTGAGTGTTTCATTATGATATGCAATTGGATGCCTATACTATGTGATGACAACTCCCAATGCATATTCTATTTCATCATTCATTACCTCTAATGACTAATGCATATTAGGTAGGGAATGCATAGAAGATAAATATAATTGGTCTTTAACCTCTCAAATTCCCTCTGTTGTGTATCTCCCTTGAAACATGGATTTGATACCTCCCTTGGTCAATTGGAATAGTGGCCAAGAAATGTGTAATACCCTAATACAAATATTTGATAGAAATTGATAAGACCCAAAAGTTGGAAAGCTCTATTAGAGTCTTTGTTGCAGGTCAATATCTAATTACTTGATTCTTATTAAGATCAACATGGACTCCCTCTTTGCCAAAAATATACACAAGCTATTGAATATTTGTCATGCCAAATGAATACTTTTTAAAATTAGCATATAGCACCTACAATCCTATCTGTAATGATACCCTTACTCATGCAAATGGTTGAGGTAACTGTAGTTTATATTTTTATTTTATTGAGTAACTACTTCTTATAAACATTTGTTGTGGGAATTGAACCCGGGTCACATCACCGATAATGCAAGTGGCATCCTTGCCGATAGACCACACTCACGCGGATCTAGTTTGTCTTGTTATAAAAGTTGTAAAATTAATTTAAAAAATAAATTGAAATGTAATAGTATTTCATCAAATATACATTTATCATTTTACAAAATGACCATATAATTATAAAATAAATTGCATGTTATGATAGTAATCATTTTATGCCAAATCATCATTGTCCCATGTTGCCACAATTCCATCACATGCATAAAATAAGTTGCTATAAATAGTTTTATTGAAATGTGTTCATGACTAGCCCATAAATTTTTAAAGGAATCAAGAAGAAGGTTATGATAGAGATTAACATTTTCACAACACTTATAATGCTAGCAATGGTCAATTTTTTGGTAAGGTAGATTGTGATTGAAGGAGACATGATCCTAAAAAGTTACCAATGACTGCTTATAAAGGTCTTAGTAGCATATGAACATTAAATTCAAAAGACTCAACTAAATTAGGGTGAAATCCCTCAAGGATGCACCCCTCTTGAGTTGGGAATGACTAGTATTGTTACCATTTCTATAATTATCTCTACTTCCCTTCTACCATTCACTTTTGACCCTTATTTTTCTTTATCAATTCTTCTTCTTCTTTTCCCAACCATTCTTCTTCTAAACTTCTCTTACCCTCCACCAATACAACTCATCATTCTCCTAGAGGTACTCTACATCCAATGTTCCATTCTATATCTAAAACCATACTTACTTCATTTTGGTCACCTTCCATTCAAGTTTCTACCACACAACCATTAGTCCCATATGACATATCACCACCACCAATATATTTCTCTTCATCCATAATGTCATTAGCATCAAAACTCACTCCCTTAATTTCCATCATATTTCCTTCATTTACCATATAATTTGATTTTTATTTCACCTCCATATATTTTTCTCACCCATAATTTTAGTAAAATCAAATACTACTCCAATAAAAAATTCCTACCTCCCTAGCTCAGGACTCCTTTAAACTAGCACAAGCCAGAGGAAAAAATATAAAAAATGAGTTTATGTCCTTTCCATTGAGAAAAAGAAATGGAAAAATGAGTATAAATGATTCAAATATCAAACCTCTAGAGAATCAATCCTCATGCAATTGTAGTTGTCTAGAAAGGGGGAAAATATTTACATTGTATAGGGGATAGAGTTTAATCCCCTAAGATGATGATAGTTCTTATTGAATTGACTACCAAGGTGTTTGAGTTGGAGCTAAACTAAATGAATCCATAACAAATGGTCCAACTTAAAAATAAATTAACATGTGGTGCACCCATAAATTTTGATTGGTTGCTGATTGATGATGAAGCAATGTAGAAAAGGAATTAAGAACTTGAACTAGAAATAACACAATTAAAATTACAAAGGAATCATTTCTAGTAGGGGAATGAGGATTTTAAAGGAGATGTTTTAGAAAAAGGACTAGTTGATGTAGGTTGAAAAACTCAAATCCTGACTTATTAAGGCTAAAAATAAGTAATAGTAGATGCCATACCTTTTAGAAAAACTTGCACAAGGAAATAATTAGATAGAACAATGCTAAGAGACCCTAAAGATGAAAGATAAAAATATTGTAAAGTTCACAACTTCAAAAATAAAGGGAAAAGCATATATTCCAATAAGGCACATGACATCCAATGGGTCAAGTCCCTTTAGGATGAGATCAAAGAGGAAGTGAAGAATGCCTATGGATACTCTTGGTTTGTCATATTTGTAGAGCAAAGCTTGGACAAAGTGAAAGAAATAATTGAATATATGGAAGAGTGACTATCTAATAGGGATGACTTCCAAGAAACCATTAAACTTATATCTTTTATGATGATATAAGAGGCAAAACAACATGGGATGGACTGAAAGTACCTAATCTAAAAATTGAAGAACATCCTTGATAGCCAAATATTTTGTAAATAAAATATGGCATCTCTAAAAACTCAAGCATAGTATATGACCAAAGAAATTTAGGTTTTAGTTGTTATAGAGATGCTAGATATGTTTGACATGCAAATGAAAATCCTAGATAACGACATCATCATTAACGTGTTTGGAAAGGAGAAATATTAGGCTAATAATGGGGATGTAGTTGATGTCTATAAGAAGTTGGATCCCATAGACACCAATTTGTAACAACTAATAAAGAATCATGAAGAATATCAAAGAACCCATTCAATGATCTAATGGGAGAAGTGGAGGACCTCATATCAATTCAAGTACTAGGCAACAAGTAGTAGCAAAAGCTATTGGAATTACCACCATAGAAGATCAAATGAGGAATTTTTTTTGATAATTTTACTATAAGGATACTAGAATCCATTCCCAAGCATAAATACATGATCTAGATCTCACACCAATTGATATTGGTGCCCCATGAAGTCATAAAAATGTAGTGCCTCGATAGTACCTTAGGATTCACAATTTTTAAGGAGCATAAAATAGTGGAATAAAATAGCAACTGCCTTAGAAAACCCTCTAAAATTTATCTAAGTCTAGGATAGTTGTCGATGGGCTCAGGATTAACTTGCTTATAGAAGGTGTCGATTCAGTTGGGACCAATTTACTTGTAGAGGGTATCAATTGGCTTATAAGAGGTAGTCGCTAAGGGTCTACTAGTGATTCATTGGTAAAAACAAGTGATTTCCTTGCTAATCGATGCAAATCACTTGATACCCAATGGAAGGTTAAAACTAAAGGTAGGAATCACAAGAAGAATCTTTTGGAAACTTGAATTTTAGCATGCATTGGCATACTAAGTCATTTTAGGAGCTTCTAATCCTTTTAGAGGAATATAACTTTTGGTGGTACATCATTTTGCTAAACATGCCTCCAAATATTTATTTTTACTAGGAGTAATTATTTCTCACCCCATGTAACTCATGGGTAAATTCCAACTATAAATAGGATCCTAAGGTGCCATTGTATTCATATTTTGGCCATGAGAATTTAGATCTACACTATATGAGACTCACATTAAGCTTTAATATCATGATATTATTGAGAAATTGGTAATTCCTTAGGCATTCTATCAATGACACCACCATCCTGGTTTGTATTATCAAGAAATTGGTAACTTCTTAGGCATTCCATCAATGTCACTACCATATTAATTTTCTAAGTTTCAAATTATTTAGGCATTACCTTTTCATTCATCTTGTCATTTGTTTAAACAAAATCATACTTAATGAATGGGAGAACATTTATGATGTTTGAATTCTCATATGTTGAATCACTTACACTCTCTTACTATAGTGATGAGTTGGATTCTTCAATTTTAACTTCTAATATTATCATAGGATACACATAACTATTTGGTTTTTCTAATAACCAGGTTGGTTAAGATGCTTCTAAATGATGCTTAGCATGTTCTATGTATAGAGCAACGTTAGAAGAATTTTTCTTAATCATTACTTTTAAATATTTCATATTCTCAAGATCCTCTCATTTATTCTAAGGCTAAGGTTTAGCCATAATGGGAAGATGCTATGTTGGTAGAGTATGAGGTACTAATGAAGAACAAGACTTAGTATCTAGTTCCTCTTTTAGAAATAAATAATTTTATTAGCTACAAATGAGACTATAAGACAAAATACATATTGGATTACTAGGTATATAAGGATAAAGTATACCATGTTTCGAAGGGATTATCTGAATAGGAGGGAGTGGACTATTCCATGACTTCTTCAAATAATAGCTAGGATAGAATCTATCAAGATGATTCTCTTCATTGTTGTCTCATATTGATGGAAGGTATAGTAGATGGATGTGAAGAGTGCATTTCTACATGGGAAGCATCACGAGGAGATATAAATACAACCACTACCTATTTTAGAGCTTAATGGACCCACATGATTAGTTTACAATCTAACTAGGTCCTTTTATAAACTTAAGTAGGCTCCCCATGCATGGTATGAGAAGATCCATTTATTTTTCCTCAATTGTGGATTGTAGTGATATGAGACTGAACATGATGTTTACATCTAACATCAAGATGAGAATATTTGGTGATTGTGTTGTATGTTGACAATCTTCTCATCACTAGTAACTCCTCTACTTTGATCCAATACATGAAGACATGACTTCGTTCCACCTTTAAGATGATAGATTTAGGTATTTTGTATTATTTTATAAGAATTTATATTGATCAAATAGACTTTATCATTACCATTTCTTCTTCCAAATATGTTTTGAAAGAATGTAAGCCTTCTTACATTCATTTTACCTAGAACCTAAATCTTTAGGATGATTTCACTGTACCTTTAGTTGATGCCACATTGTATCACTTTATAATTTGAGTAATTATTGGTCTTACTCACACTAGAATATATATAATCTTTGTGACAAGTAGGGGGACATTATTTCTTATTCATATGAACATATTAAGGCCAATTCCTTTTAGATATAAGGAATGACTAATCAATCTAAAAATAGAGGTAGTAATGAAGAAATAATTCCTAATAATATTGCAAGATTAGATAATATTTCTAGTCAAGCACTCCATTTGGATCACCAATTTGGTTTTGGTATGCAATAAAAAAATGATATAAGGCTATCCGTTGACGTTAATAACTTTAATAGGGCCTCTTTAAAAGATCACTCTTTTTTTCCTACCATTTATTAAATTTGTTGAAGGTAACCAAGTCATAGATGTTTTATCATATTGATAGCTTCTAAAGCTACAATGAGACTTAGGAAAAATATGAAGACCAATATAAAACTAATTTCACCACCAAATAGGGAACCTTGACATATTAATAAATGATGTTTGGTCAATCAACCAATGGGGCAACATTTTAAGAGGCTATGTACATAGATTTCTTTAGGCTTACAAATGAGATAATTATCATTTATCTTGATGATATTACTATATATTTTAACAAAATAAGTAAGCATATAGAACATATCGATAAGATTTTTAAGGTGTATGGAATATGATATCTTTCTTAATACCTTAAAGTCCATATTTATGGTTTAAGAAGGAAGGCTACTATGACATGCAGAGTCAAAAGAAGGTTTCACCATCTACTACAACTACATAAAATTCATCCAAGATCTCTCATTGCTCTCATTATTCAAATAAATTAGGTCATTCCTAGTCTAAATCTAGTATGTCACTAAGTTCATTACAAATTTTACCCAAATTATCTATACCATAACCAACACTTTGAAAATGAAAGTCTACCTTGATTGAGCTAATTAAGGAAACAAATCCTTCTATGATGTTAAGAATATCATCACCAAAGCTTAAATCTTGGTTAACTCATAGTTATCCAAATATTTGAGGTTGTATGTATTTTGTACAAATGAAAGCATCATAATTCTTTTAACCAAAAATAATAATAAATATGACTAACATGCCATTTTTTCATGATCCATGCCTTAAAAAACTACAAAATAAATGTACCGTATTATCATAAAATAGACGTTTTCCATCATGAAGTATCTTAAGAAGTTCAAGTACTATATATTTTAAATCAAAACCACTATATTTGTAGTACACCCTAATGTTTGATCCACCATACTTCGTGGATGGTTAGGAGAGAATAGGGTTGGGTGGATCAATAAATTTTAGGATGTGGACATCAAAATAAAAATGACCAAGCTAATCAGGGGAAGGTCCTTCTGTGAAAACATATCAATGACAATCACTCCAAATAAAACTGCTATAGTAGAAGATATAGATGTTGTGGGGTGCCAAAAGGTGCACAAAGGTACTAGCCTCTATGATTTCCCTCAAGGATCAACTACACTCATATTTAACTTACCATTATTGCACTATGCACTATTGTCTTTGGTGAAAGGGTTTTTGAGTTCATCAAGGGATTAAAGAGTTCCTAAATTTTGTATGATTGTGTTCAATTTGACAAACACCTAGGTTTTTTTTTAATCTATACTAGGAACTAATATGTAAAATATTGAGATCTGATGTAGTACAAAGATTAAAGTGAAAGATACAAGATGTTATCCTATATGCAAGTTTTAATTCAATGTATGCTAACTAAGGCAAGGATTACAAGAAATAATTTTTTCTCTTTTTCTTTTTCTTAAAATGAGAAGGTATTAGAGTGATGCAAATATGCAAACTATCCTAATGCAAGCTACATGTATTTTTTGATTGGATACTTAAGGTAAAAAATTAAATGTCAAGCTAAATAGAATATATATTTTTTAAATTTTCCTTTTATATATGTTCTAAGACAAAAATAAAGGCAAATATAGAAAATAGAAATCAAATAATCTATGTTAGTGAATAGAAAAATAGAGGTCAGAAGATATACTTATCTATTTTTATGTTCAGTAGAAATATGACATCTATGTTCAAATCTGATGCCTGATAAAGATGCCACCTATGACCTTTCTAGATGGTGAATTCACTACTATATAAATCAAAAGAATAAAATATGATAAATTTTGAGGGGTTTTCCTAGTCATATACACATAGATGATTATCTTGTTTCCTTGGTTAGACCCCTAAAATTTTTAGATAATGGTAAGAATTTGTAGATAATTGAAATATAAATGCATGAATGAAGAAGTTTATTCCATAGTAGTAGCAATTTTGTTTCTATAATAAAAATAGAGAAAGAAAATGTAATATTTTAATATTAAGTAAATTAGATAGCTATTGATAACAAAATCACTTCAAGAGGAGTGTATTTCATTTTTGTAAATAAAACAGAATGTTTGAATACAAAATTCATAGCATAAATGTAGCAAAAAGTTATAAATTATTAAATCATTCCCTAAAAATCTTAGCAACCATAATTTCATTCTTGTAATGGATAGAGGTGGTTAGAGAGTGATATTTGGAGGGGTTGTGATCTAAGGTATTGGTGAGGTGCCAACAAAAACTTGATACATCCTAAATATGACTAAAATATTATAAAATTGAGATAAACTACAATAGGCCAATGGGGTTAGAATTACCTATAGAAGAGAGAAAACAAAATATACAAATATATAAATATACAATGTTAAGATTGAAATATTGACTAAACAAATGATTAAACAAAATATTCCTAATAGCATACACCAAAAAATAAGAAAGGGGAAATCATAAAATGTGTTGGTCGCTCCTCCTTCCCACCTTTGGATGCTAGATAAATTCCAAAGGCTTAATGTAGAGAGAGTGTGAGCAAAAGAATAAGAGAGCAAGAGAATAAATTCTAAAGAAAATTTGATAAAATATTAGTGCTTAAATATTGTTCATGGAGGGGTAATCCCAAAGGTCCAATTTATAAAACTTTCATGGCCTTGGGGGATGGACAAGTGCATCAAATATGAAATGAGAGGAGGAGATAATATTTCAAATTCATATCTAAGGGATCAAATTAGATAGATAAAAAAAGAGTTTGGTTTTGAGATCAGGGGGGGGGGGGAAGGAAGGACAAACACATAAATCATAAATTAAAGGATGAGGCAGAGAATTTGGGATTTTGTACTTGCCAAAAATATCATTGCTTGTCAAAATTGTTAGCATAATTTTTTTAATCAACCAATTTGTAACCTTGAACACTATAGGTCAAACTAGGCAGAAAAATATGAAATTTAGGTGGAAAGTTTATTTCTACAAAATTATTATTTATATGAGTGATTTCACCTTCTAGCAATTTCATAATTCTATAAGAGATTTCACTTTTGAGGGATAAATGCTCAAAATTTAGGTGAGGGTTGTCAGTTAGGTTAATTTGGTAATCTAGTGGATGGTTACAACTTTGGCATGCCAAAATTGGGTGTCTACATTGGGTTGAATCACCATGTTTGATTGAGTAAATTTTCTTTTGTTATGAGTGAAGGGAAATACACTTTGAGGGGGACCACACTGTTCACTTGGGTAATGGAGTCATGGTTTATTTCTTTATGATTATTTCATTTGTTATATGAGGGTTTAGTTGGAGAGGTGGAACTCCCCTTTTTGGTACCCAAAAGCTATCATCCATTGTGTTAAAATCCCTATGCTTAGAGCTTTTGGGATGAAAAATTAAGGGATGGATACTTGTTTGATATCTAGGGATGCTTTCTAGTTGAACTAGAATGACCTAATTTAAAGGTAGCATGTTGGGATTCAAACTTGGCCAATTTAATTACTACTTCCTCAAGTTTTTTCTGCCTAACATGTACTTCTTCCCAAAAAAATAAGCATGCATTTGGTAGGCTTAGGAAATTTATTAGATGCATAATTTGTAAACTAGGAGTAATAATATCAAATGAGGGCAGCAAGGGCTAGGTGAAATCCACCTCTAGACAAATCCTAGGATGAAGATAGACACCAAAAAGTTTCTCATTCTGATTTTTAATACCAATTGATTTTTTCCATATGGGTGATAATATTTGAAGGTAATGGATAAACAAAAATGGGCATTGAACAAAAAATCCAACATTATTTTTGCATTAAAGTTCAAGGATCAACTTTATAGCTAGAAAATTTGGCCATAAAAGATCCATATCCCATAATGAAGAACAATATTGGAATGGTTAGGGTTATTAAATATGAAAAATATGTACACTTTTCCTAACCCCTACCTGAGTCATACACCCACCCAAGACTTTCTTCCCAAGTGGTTCTCATCCATATGTAGAATTCACATTTTACTAGAACATGTCTTAACAAATAAAATAACAATACAAGAGAAAAAATTGCATTGGCATTAATATATATTTGGGAGCATGACATACATGAGTTTACCTTTTATTTGATCTCTAGACATAGAAGCTCAGTCAATGGGCATCCCCATGGGCCCATCGACATTGGGTTAGTATATGGTAACATTATCATAAACTAGTTGGCTAGAAATTTGACCTACTTCAATAGTAGTAGAATAATTCAAAAGTGTTTTTAGGGTTTAGGAATGGGGAGACATAGAAAACGTATCAATAGGCATATGTGAAGAGTTAGTTGTGAAAGACAAAAATATTTTCATGAGCGAGAGGTAAGAAGATGGTACATGTTTGTCATCACAAACAAGGGATTCCATTTAGACTTACTAGAAGGGATGAGTCCTAAGGACTAAGCAAGCTAGAAGAGTCATGTACATCATTGAATTCAAGGCTCAAAATGTATCAATTGTTATGACTTTCCATTTTTTGTTTGCACCACCTATAGTGCACTTAGTGTAGTATGATGCATCTACACCATAATCTATCATACAAAATATTATTTATACCAATGACACTATAGGAAGTTATGCTCTTTATATTGTTCAAATTCTCCATTTTGTCCCATGATAATATAATTTTTTGATTCTTGTGTTTTTTGTTTTGTTTCTTCCTTTTGATTCTCTTTCTATATATAAATATTGTGAATAATATCTAGAAGCCTATTTTTAGCAAGGGATTAAATTTATCCCAATACACACCTTGAACCTCATTTTTTAAAATAAAATGTAAATTACCTAATTTTAAGTGGTCAATCATTTTTTACATATAATAATATTTGACTATTATTTATTGAGCCAAGTTTTAATGGTTTAGATGGGCCATTTTAGCAACCACTAAAGTATTATATATACGAGTTATCGATACTAGATTCAAAATGAGTTATTCCCCATACAATAAACACAATCCATAATAACCCTTAAAAAAAGAATTGATTACATGTGAACTTGATAGTATTATATATATAATACACATGTAAAAAAATAAATCATGTCCAAGAGATAGGGTGATACTCAATAAAAATAATAATTTTACAAATAAATTACATGAGTACTTAAATATTGCTATGCATTGAAAATATAGTATTTGTCTTATTTTTTTTGTTGGAAACATACATTAACAACCAATGCACATAGCTGAAGGTACATCAAGAGCCATCCATTTTGGTGTAATGATAGGGACTTTTTTTCCATTTTTAAAATCAAATAGATATAAAATTTAAATATAAATCAATTTAAAGATATGCTATTATCTTTTTAAGTAGTCAAATGGGATTGAAACATGTTCTACCTATATTACATTATGACTATATAACCATACTTGGTAAGGTTTTAACCTTAATTTATATCTTAAAATTTGAGGTATTCAACTAGTTGAGCTCCTACCCTCTCTCTCTATTATATTATATTATATTATATTATATATTTTTTTTTTTTTTTTCTAGAGAACAAGGGGTTGTACTCAGGTCCCCATACTTGGAAAATCATAAGTGTCTCCTTTATAGCTTGAGATTTTACAAACAAATTCAATTCTCATTTCAATTGAGTTGCTATAGCTAGATACCTACATCATTTTACATAAAATGTATGAATTCTTGACTTTCATTTTCTAGATATTTTTAAAATTTTGTGTGAATACAAATATTCTAGAATTTAGCACCCTTCTTGACATTTTCTACAATATCCTTTACAATACCAAAAATCCACCTCTATTGTTTATGCATTGCATCTTAGTAGATTTAAATCCCCAAAACATAACACAAACATTGTCCACTTTACTAGATCTAGATTGCTAGTTTCCATCCTAAAGCATAAGTGCAACCACAAAAAATGTAATAAATACTTTATATGAAAACACATTAATTTTATAAAATAAAGCAAATACTATCAATGGAAAATAAGTAAATCTCAATAATTATTTGAATCAAGTAGTCAAAATTTTCTTGTCAACTTTAACTAAACTTACTAATTCCTCTAACCAAGGAAAAAAGAATTTAACTTAAATATCCTCAATAAAAACCCCTCTATTGGCTAGATGATTTCACATTTGTTTCCTTATCTTAACATATGTGTAGAACCTAATTTATTCAAACTCTATAGCAAGGTATTTTATTTCCACAATTATCACTTTATGTTCCATAGAGCCTTTAATTTCCTAAAGATTTTATTTATTTCTATGAGTGAATCACCTTCCATCCATACTCTATTGCATTACATTTGTTTGCATATTTTTAACTCTTTCAAATCCTTCCAAGCTTTAGCTTCATTATTTGTCTTAATTCCACTATTGAATGTGTAATGAGAAAAAGCTATCCTATATTATTTCTAATTATTCCTCCTCCTCCTACTCCTAGAATTCCTTTAGATGCTTCATCAAAATTATTGGATGGTTTTCACTTTATGTTCTTAGCTTTTTTTTGTTTCTCCTATACCCAACATCATAATTCCATTTGATGACTTGACTCCATCTATCAACAACACTACTTTTAGATGAGGGATTGGGTAAGTTGATAGGGTTAGTTTAGAATCTTGTATGTCTAAAAAAATCTTCCTTTTAATTACCTCTAAACTATTTTTCTTTCCTTTAAATCTTACTGTATTCCTTTCTAGACATATAGTCCAAAGTATTGTATAAAATATTCCTTTTAATTACCTCTAAAATATTTTTATTTCCTTTAAATCTTATTATATACCTTTCTAGACATATAGTCCAAAGTATTGTATCTTTTGATAGACCATAGATTGTATATAAAGCCCCACTTTTAAAAATATTTTTCCATTGCTTTAACCACTTTTAAACTATTCCATTCATCAACGTGCATCTATCAAACATATTAATAATCCATTGCCATGGTTTCCAAACTATTGAGTACTATCTCAAGAGATTATCTACACTCTCCTTCTTAAAAAAACATATTGTAAGGAAAAATTTATAGTTTTACATGGGTTTTTATGAGGGGCCTCAGTACCTTCGTATCGAGGTTTGAAATTAGGTCTCCTAGATAAAAATCCAAGTACTTACCACTATAGTACTCCTCTTGGGTGATTTATAAATTATTAATAAAAAATTAATAAAAATATTTTTATTAATTTTTTGTTTTATGTTTACCTTAAATTCCCTAATACTTAAATGATAATAGATGAGAGCATTTAAATATTTTATTCTAGAAAAAAATGGAAAGTAAGCTTAAAATAAGGTTTAGACCAACAACCCCCCATAAAATGATGAAAGCAAAGCTTAGAATAGGCTTTATTCCCTATACTTATTTCATCTTATTTTTTTAGATTCTTTGAGGGAATTTTAAATAAGTTATACGTGTCTTTTATTTGGGGCCTCTCCCATCAAAATACCAAAATATTACATTTTTTGCAACATGCCTTTTTATCATATTTTTTAATTTTAATTTTTTAAATATATTCTTTGACTTCCTTGAAGTGCTATGTTTTTACAATCAAATCCTTGACATCATTTTTATTAAGAGATAAAATCTCACTTAGCTAGTTGTCTTTTAAAATTTTAATTTTATCATGATAAGATCAACACCATAATTCACTAATTTATTTCTACTCAATTTCCTACTCTATAAATATGCTCACATTTCATAATTGATGATGAAAATCAACAACAATGTTATTTTTTATCCAGTATCTACATCCACTTTTTTTAATAGCAATGATGATAATTTGTGATTCCCCCTCAATTTAAATATATTTCCATCCATTTTCTACTACAATTTTAATCCTGGTAAGAAGTGCCCTGGCCTCTGCATAATTGTTAGTTGAAGTTCCATATTATTCTAAGTAAATGAGGAGAATTTTTCCTTCAATATTTCTAAAAATACCACCTCCACCAGCTTTGCTTGGATTTCCCATAGAAGCACCATTAAAATTAATTTTTATAAACCTAGTTTTTGGACATTTCTATTCTACCATAGATTGAAGTAGATCCTTTATTTTTATTCTGTTGTCACAGATGACTCTTCCATGTCTATTCAAATCCTTTTTCCAAGTTATTAGAACCTCTTTTTTTGCAATTAAGACTTCCCATGATGAACACCATTTGTAGGCATTATGCAAGAGAAGCAATAATACAGTTCCAAACTTGGGCATCGTTTTGAGATTTATTTTAAAAAATATATTATTCCTTTCAAGCCATAAATTTTAGTAAATAATGGTAGGGATAATCCTCCAAATAATACATAATGCTTTAGCTTTAACATAATTAATCAAAAATTTCGTCATCTCTTTCAATGTTGATGGAGCTACCCAATATAATTTTATATTTTAAAAAAATAACCCCAAATAGTGTGAGCAAAAAAAAAATGAAGAAGTAAACAATATGATGTTTCTAAATCCTTCTCACACAAGGCACATCTAAATGGTCCATAATATCTTCTTATATGTAGACTATATCTTGTAATAATCTTACTTTGAACTATTAACCAAAGGAATGTTGAGGCATGAGGGAGACCCTCTAATGACCAAACATTATTTCAAGGAAAATCCTTGGGAGAAGGGAATTTTGATTTTTTTAAATCCTCATATCCCAACTTGATAAATTCCAAACCAACTCATCCTTTCATGTAAAAATCAAAAAATAAAACTATTGAATCATATTTTGAAGTTTGTCTATAATTTGTTTGAGTTTCTCTCATTCAACTGGGTTACTAAAAGAAATACTTGATCTAGAGGTGTTTTTCATAATAATATAGTATTTGACCTTTGTACCTTTATATGCTAGGTATGCTTGAGCCAATGGTTGCAATTTTGAGTCAAATATAAGAGGATATGACTTCAACCAAGCATTAGACCAAAAAATTGCATAACTCCCCTCATTGACTGACCATATAATACATTTATTTATCAATAGAAAAATCTCTAATATAAAGTTTTGTGTTGATAATCCTTTAGGTAGAGTTATATTTCCTAAATAATTTTGTTCCATAAATAGAACCTATATATTTTTAAAGTTAATTTTTTCCCTAATTCTTTTCTTGATCTCTAAATAATCCTCATCCAATATTTTCTCCTAATGAAAAATTCATAAGTGTGACATTTCACAAGCCTACTCCTTCCAAATTCTTTCCTTTGCAAACCCTATCCAACTTATAGAGAGGAAACCTAAATTTTTTATCACAACCTTTCCATAGAAAGTATCTTTAAATTTTATCATAATTTGATGCTATGCCTATTGGTAGTCTTTAAAGTGGCATCATATAAAAAGGGATGGATTTCAATGTAGTCTTTATGAGTTGTATCCTTCCTGCTATGGTTAAGAACTTAACTTTCCAAGCTACCAAGCAAGCTTTCATTCTTTCCAAAAAAGAGATCCAAATCTCCTTTTTATTTCCTTTATCAAAGAAAGGAATACCCAAGTAGATTGATGGAAATTTTTCAATTTTAAACCTTAAAATATCCACAATAATTTTTTGTAAATGTAGGGAAGTATTAAAAAAAATATTGGATTTTGTAGTATTTATCTATTATCCATTAGCCTTCTCATAGCATGATAATATTATTTTAAACTCCATGGCCTCATTAATTGAGGGATGACCCAAAATAAAAGCAGCATCAATAAATGTGAGATGATATTTGGAGGGACCATTTATTTCAACTTGAATACCTTTTATTTTTACTTCCATTTTTACCTTTGAAAAGGCTCTCCCTAATGCTTTTGCCAAATTAATGAATAGATAATGAGAAATTGAATCACCTTCACAAAGTCCACAAGATGACTTGAAGTAACTAGCAGGAGAAATGTTGATCAAAATATAAAATTTTGCAATGCTATAATAACATTTAATCCACTTGCACCAACTATAATTAAAGCCAAACTTTTTTAAAATATCATATAGAAAATTCTAGGAAACCCTATCATATGCTTTGTTCATATCTAATTTCAAAAGCATACATAGTTTTTTTCATGGAATGAAGAGATGGCCTCTTGTGCAATAATTATACCATCAAGAATTTGTTTACCATGAACAAATCCACCTTGTTTCTCTGATATAATACACCCTAGAATTTCATTCAACCCGTTTGCCATAATTTTTGAAATGATCTTATAAATTGTATTACAATGGCTTATTGGATGACAATTATCAAAATAATTTACGTCACCTTTCTTGGAAACCAAGATAATAAAAGTAGCATTCATATCACTTATTATAGCCATACTTTTTTTTGGGACTCTTCAACCACAACTAACATATTTTGCTTCAATAAATCCCAAATATTTTGAGTAAAATTACAAGAAATCCATATAGTCTTCATTGAGCTCCTCCATTGATATATTATTCATCAAGCTTTCATATTGTCCTTTGTGATAATTGATGGAATATTTTATAGAAATTTTTCTTTTATAATTTTTTTTATTTTGAAATAATTAATTCCTTCCTTCCTTACACCTTCTTTGTCCTCAATATTTCTTCCATCTAGAGTCAAAATATTTTTGATGTCATGAAAAAAAAAAATTGTTTTTGTTGTATCATGATTTTTTTTATTTCTATATCCATAACCTATTTCTCTCTAGATTTTTGGAATCAATATGAATCCTTTTTCAATGTATTATAATAATCAAAAACTAATTATTTTTCTTTCACATAAGAATCATAATCCATTCCATTAATTTCTACTATCTCTTGTAAATTTTTGAGCTTGGATCCAATTTCTTTCTTTTATTTAAAAATGTTACCAAAATTTTTGGCATTCCAAATCTTCATTTTCTCCTTTAAATATTTCAACTTTTGAACAATTTTGTACATACATGATCCTTCAAGTTTTGATTCATCCCACCATAACATAACCATCTAGAAAAATCAAGGTCTTGGAGCCACATAGACTAGACTAGAAGAAAAATGGATTTGGATGACCATTATTAGGTAACCCACAAGTTAAAATAATGGGTTTGTGATCTGATCATTCTTGCAATAAAATATTTGAAGAGATTATATACTTTTTTTTGCAACCATTTATTGGATAACAGGAATCTATCGAGCCTTTATACTATATGATTTTGTACAATGCATCTATTATTTCATGTATAGTGAAAGATTGAGGAACTAACATCCAAAGGTCACTTGAATTGACAAATGAGACAAATATTGCATATATTTAGAACATTCCAGAATATCATCCTTCTTTTCCAAGTGAGATAGAACAATATTAAAATTACCCCCAAGAATCCACAGATCACAATGAATCAATAATTGTATTTGACAAAAATATGCTAAAGTTCTTCTAACATATTTCATGAGGAGTAACTATAGTTGGACCATATACATTTATAACCCCAAATTTGATGTTTTTCTTTTTTCTTATAAAATAATCTAGCAACCCAATTAATTTTTGCTTTTAATAATTGCCTATCTCATTTGTATTGTCTCATATTATCCCAATACCACCTAAAGTTCCTATAGAAGAAATTGCTAAACAATCCATGTTCAAAATCTTCATAAAAGCATCCTTACATTACTCACTAAATTTTTTTTATTGTATTAAAATAAACTCAAGACTGTAAAAATATAGTAATTCCTTAACACCTCCATTTTTAGGAGTTTTATTCATACCCCTAATATTCTATGATATCATTTTCATTATCAACACTTTTTATTTTTATTAATGGACTTAGCCCCACTTCTTGTTAACATTTGTGATATTTTTATTTGGCTTCTTAGATCAATATCCTTTTGAGTTTCATTTTCTATTTGTTCCTATTTTGAGGGTCTTCCTCTCCTTCTTTCATTACCACCAACACTCTCATCTTCATCAATCTCTTCTATTTTTATTTTATTTTTTCATATTGTTCATAGTGAGACTTATCTTCTAAATATTTATGTTGCCCTAAAGAATCGAAAGTGCAAGGAATAACTTGATTAGCATTTTTTCTTTATGTTGTCCTAAAAATTCTAAACTACATAGATGATCCTCCATAGTAATTACTTTATTATGTTGACCTAGAAACCTTAAATTCTCTTGGATATCCTCCATAATATTTCATTATTGTACTGCTCTTGAAACCCTAAAGTGCAAGGAATATGCTCTATACTCTTTCATTTTTATTGTAAAGAGAATATTTTATGTGACTTGAGAAGATTAAGCTTGACCTCCTTCACCTAATTATATTACTTTGCTTTAAAATTTTCCTTCCCCTCTTCCTTCACACCTTTAGCTCCTATATTTGAACGCACATTTTACTTCCTCATCCCCCATAACATCTTTTTCTAATAGTTAATTTGAGTGAACTATAATGGTCTTTGGCATTTGATGATGTAGAGGGGTTTTTCTTATTACTATCTTAGGAGTGGAAAATCCTTGACTTGACCTAGCTTCTCCTATAATATGATCTTGTTTCAAACTAAAGTTATCCTCATGCCCAAAAAATTCTATATTTTCCTCCATAATTCTTACTTTGTATTCTTTTGCCATGTGTATGGTTTCATGATATTTGCAACATCAAAATATAATATTTCTATAATCCACTTGCTCGTCACATTATATTGATTCAAATTTAGTCCTAATTGACTATGGTAAAGTTTTTAAAATATCCATGGCAAGACATATTTGAGTGTATACATCATGCCTTCTCTCCTTAGTAGTTGGTCCCTTCTAGATGAATTCACCTAGAGCATTACCAATATTCTTCAAAACCTTCATGAGTTGATAAAAAAATATAAAAAGCCTAATCCACATATGAAGTCTTTTAATAGTTTTTATGTCCACAAAAAAATTCTCACTCCTAGATAAAACATAATGCATATTTACCCCTAAACCATGGGCATTTATCCATTATTTTATCTCCTATTTCTAAAATAGAGAAAATAACGATAAAAAACCCTTTTGGAAGAGAAGACTTGAATTAATTTGAAATCAATCCCCACTTCCTCTTGATCTAATTTTGAATCTCAAAAAAATGGCCAATATCCATGAAACTTACATATTAACCCTCTACTTTTAAGAACCATTATATCATGCTCAATCGTCTCATCCTTGATAATCACTTCTAGTGTAGAATGTGCTACCTTGATGGGGTTTGCTATATATTTTCTCTTCCTCTTATTGCTAGCTAGGGCATCCATACATTTAACTAGGTCATTCTTACTTTCAATAAGGACTTTCTTTCCATGTTACCTAGATTTTATTCAAATGAATCCTTTAAATTCCTCTAAGATTTGAACAAGAAATGACACTTGTTTGTTGATCGTACTTTGATTTCTACTTCTTACTTCCCACTTACACTTCTTCAATCCCACCTCACACTCCCTCCCAACTTACTTTTTCACAACTATTATTAATTTAAAAAAAAAAAAATTATAATATATATATATATATATATAATTAAATAATATAATTCTAATTTATATTTTTTTTATGTATTCACTTTTTTAATCATTAAAAAATTAGATAAGTTACATTTTAAAAGTAACTGAATTTAATTATAAAAATAATGTTTAGAAAAACTAAACATAAATAAATTAGTTCAATAATTTACAACATTAATTAATTAAAATATTTCTTATAAAAACATAATGATAGTTAAAACAACATTTTAAATAGTTTAAGCTTTGAATAATGTTCACCTTAACATTTTTTAAGATATTAAAGTGACATAATATAATAAATTACCCAAAACATTTTGAATTTTCAAAATAAATAATATTGAAATAATTTGAACTTTTCTAATCGATTAAAAAATTTTAATTATAAATTTTTAATTTACAAGTTTGAGTGAGCATATGTACATAGTGAGTGGGTTTGATAGAGATGTTTTGGGTGTTTTAGATAGGAAGTTTTAAATTTGTTTTTTTAAAGATTAAGTGAATTAATATTCATTTATTTGAAAAAACTAAATTTAAACCTCGGAACATGAAACATATATATTTATTTGCAAAATAATAATTTAATCTAACCCTTTTGAATAAATACTCAATGACTATACGAATACCATGGTGGTATAGACCTTAGACCTTCACTAGATGTAAACAAATCCTAAGAGAAATCTAATCTAACCCTTTTGAATAAATACTCAATGACCATACGAATACCATGGTGGTATAGACCTTAGACCTTCACTAGATGTAAACAAATCCTAAGATTTCTCTATGAAAGACCCCTTTCATATTATAAAAACGCACATGGGAGTGGTAAAGCGTTCCACGCGCTCATAAGTTTGACAATGAATTTTCGTAGATGATGTGTTTGGAGAGGACATAAACTCTTTGTATTGAGGCTATTTAACAGCAGTATCTTGGAAAGAAAGAATTCCATCATTTACAGGTGAGAGAGTAGAGGATTCCATCAGATCTAAATCTAAAAATCAAAGAAGAGAATGCCCACAGTTATGCCGTTCGATCGAAGCTCGGCAGTCTGCATGTGTGCGTTCAAGCCCAAGGGCGCCTTAATAGACGATCTAGTAGAATTGTTCGTATACATTGCCAACTGCTTGGAAGTATCCGGTTCTGTACAAACCTTCATTCTTCGCAGTATAACCACCTATATTCTTGGAAGTATCCGGTTCTGTATAATAACTCCTACGAGCTATCAATGTAGAGACTGAAAATATCAGCCATGGCCGAGGAGAATGGATGATAACAATATAAATATTCTCACAGCTATGACGAAGACTAGGGTTTTGGTGCGCTTCCTCTTCGTTCTATGTAGTTCAATTGCATTAAGGCCTCTGAGGCATGGCTTCTTTGTTGGGTCACAGGATGAAAACACAGAGTAAGGTGTAGTATGACAAATTAAGATGTAATTGAAAATACGGAGGAAATGGTTCCATGAAATAAATTTCATAGAATATATCTTGAGACCCTTTAATGAAATTGTCTATTGGTCATCTTGCGCTCCACAAATCGTGGAAGTTCACACCTATATTTTAAATTTGGTGACTTAGTTTCTACTACTTAGTCGGTAGTCCAATAGTACTAGACTGTCTTGATTTCGATAAACACGTGTTAGTTTGACTCGACGAGGTTCCAATCTCTGGCTATGGTGGTTTCTCCTAGGAGATGGGTTATGACTGCAGTTTGAAAATTTTGAGTAAAAAAATTAAGAAAAAGTTATAAGTTCTCCTTTATAAAAAAACTTAATTAAAATTAGATTTTTAATCTATTTTACCAATCATACATTGAATACTCAAAATTTAGTTAATTAAAGTTTTCGCTAAATTAATATATATATCCCTTAATCTTGGTTTTTATTGCTTTTGTTATATATATATATATATATATATATATATATATATATATATATATATATATATTTTTATTTTATTTTTATTTTTTTATTTGGTTATTGTAAAAAAAATTTATAACCAACGCACGGTTGAGCAGTCTCCTCTCAACTATGATTCCTCATAAAGTCAAGAGCTATACTTATTAATAGAGAATTTAACACGAAGCCACCACACACCCACCCCTCACACACTCGGCCCATGCCACACACCCACCCCTCACACACCCTCACACACTCGCCCACGCTGCAGTTTGCACCAAACAAATATATATTATTAAACAATCTTGATGATTTTTTTTGAAAAAAAAAATATACATATTATTAAACAATCTTGATGAATTTTTTTTTTTCTAGTGTTATGCGCAAAATCTGTGCAATTAAGGGAATGTGTGTTTAGACAATGTTTAAATGAGAAAAGGAAAAAAATAAAAATAAACAATTAATAAATAGAAAGTTGCTATTTTTTGGTTACATGGAGAGTTTGTTATAGTCGTTATTTTTAGTAATTGGTAAGTTGAAAGTTTAAATTATAAAGACTGCTCCCAACAATTTATTTGTCTAGTTGTTGCTGATCTGAAGTGAGATAGAGACCACTGGTCGTTTAGGATTCATATTGTCATCATCAGTTTGAATGTTTACACACACTCAAAAGATTCAGCACCGACAACTACCTTTTCTAAAGTTCTTACTTTTACATAACCTTTACCATAATCACTTACACACAAACTACTACCTTTACTATAATTGTTACTCTCACCTAACCTTTATTATAATCACCTACATCTAATTAAAAGTCTTCATAAGCAATCGTTGCGAATAAGCAGAATAAGCAAAAAAAGGAGAAGAATAAATGCAATGAAAGTGAACCATATTCATCTATAAGGCAACGAAAGTGTAATGCTTAATGAAGGATGAAATAAAAAATGATATTAAAAAAATTAATATTGTTAAAATGATTTTCAAGTTTTGAAAGGACTTGTGAATTAGGGTTTTAACATCTAACTAAAATATAAGTTGTAACATATTTTTATTTCTTATTATAAATAAATTATATTATAGGAAAAAATTATATTATTATAAATCATTTTATTGTAATGATGTAATATATATAAAAACGTTAAAACCATTATTACTAGATACTCATAGATAAGTAAATTAAGACCTACAACACCTTTTTTGAAATTCTAATGAGGATTTAAGGTCTATCATTTGAAAAATATCATTGCATTGTACTAAGAAGGTCCACAAGGATGATCATATTAGAGAATAGTGCATGTAAATTTTCTTCACAAAAGTAGTCATGGTGGGTTTATAGGCTGGTAAGGAAGGGATATGCTTGGCCCCGATGTTCTCCACATAATCATTTATCGAAGGTATTTACCGATGATAAAAATATGAGCATGGATTTATGTGGAAGGGGCTTACGCTTGGGCTTGATCTAGGTCTTGGAATTGGGCTAAATGATTACTATAGGAGTGAAGCTAAGGATATTGAGCAAAGATGAGTATGTGGTTTAACTTGTGGCATTAAATAAATATTTTTATTGTATGTAAATTCAAGAGTATTAAGGAAGATATGGCATGTGAAACAAGGACAGTGAGGATTTTTTTAAATCATAAAAAATAAAATTACAAATATTTTTGTTAGTCAGGGTAAGCAATTTAATTTATTTTTGAAGAAATTTATAGAATAATTTGTTAATAGTAAGGAATAGAGGAGATTTGAAAAAATGGAAAACCCTTATTTTTTCCCGTAACACTAATTGCTTTAGGATTTTTTGAGGGGATTGAGGTTGTGGAGTTACCAATTTTCACTAGAAAGGATGACATTGATGTTCAAGAATGGTGGATGAAGTTTATATTTCTATATTCTAGTGATCATTTTTGGCCATGCCAACTTTGCAAAAATTTAAGAGAGGAAGCACATGTTTGGTGGAAAATTTTTGCTAAGGAAAGGAATTATATTTACACTTGGGACAAAATGGAGCATGCATATAAAAAGTTAGCTAGTATGAAGGTCACCATCAAAGGATATGAACAAGAAATAAAAAGGCTTTATAGGGAACTGAAAGAAATGAATAAAGATGTTATAATAGAAAAAATATATATAAATGACAATGTGCAAGTTCATGGTTGTAGTCAAAAGAAAAATATTAAGAAATTAGAAACAATTATGATAGGGGAACAAGTTGAAGAACCAACAAAAGACTCAAAAGTTGAATTTATAATAGTAACAACAATAGAGTCCATGGAAGAAGAAATAACAAATCCCAGGGAAGTTCTTTCAAAAGTGCATAATGATATACCAAAATAAGGGAACAAAAGAGAATATTGTGAAGAATAGTTTAAAATAAAATAAAAAACAAATTATTGAAGGATCAAAGGAAATAGAATATTAGGTTAAGGTTGCAACATATTAGCACCCACACTACCCTGAGCGACAACAATCTTGGAGGTATGACTTAAGGCATCAATACCATGGATCTACATGGAGGTAAAAAGACATCAAGTATGATAGTATTTGGAAGAAAAAGCATATTGGTTTTAAATTTAAAAGGGGTGTAATATCATCAAGGTACAACAAGACAAATCATTCAAAATATAAGAGCAAAGAAATAGAAGCATGGAACCAAGAAAATAGTTATGGATATTTGAGTGGCACAATAGTAGCTTGACATTATCAAAAACCACCACTAATCAAGATTTGAATTAGAGTTGATTTAGATTCTACAAGATAAAATAGTGATAAATGATATTGGTCATGATACAAATGTTTTATGTCGTACATCTAAGGAAGTAGATAATAAATGTAAAGAAAATTTACTTCACTCTTCATATGATAATAAGAATGACAAAAAAATCCCATCAAATTCAAAATTTTATTATTATGCTCTAAGTATATTTTCTAGTTCATAATGCATGAGATATTAACGATTTACTCAAGCTCTTCCTTGAAAATATGTTGAGTGTTGGCCACTTGAGTTTCTTTGACAAAGTGCATGCTTCAGATCTCTTCATGCCACTCTCCACAGGTTTTGATCCATCTAAGAAAACCTGCTCTAATACCAAATGAGAAAAAATGGTGAAATTGTTCTATTGATCAACAATGCATTACATAGTTTTATAGTTCTTGAAAGAACTAAAAATAGACATGATGGTTGAGAGAAATCCTCTTAAACTTATTACAACAAACTAACTTAAAGATAGCTCTTATCCTAACAACATGCTAATCTTGGACTATGGTCAAACATTGACCAACCAAGCCAAAACCTCAATGTATGCTAATCAAATTAACTAGAAATATATAAATCAAAACATTAAACTAAAACTAAATACTAGGACTTAATACTTAGGACTAAGGAGGCAATGCTGAAAATATTCCAACAAATAAGAATAACAAAAAAAGCCCATCAAATTCAAAATTTTATTATTATGCTCTAATCATATTTTCTAGTTCATAGAATGTTATCAATATTGCAAGATAGTAGAAATAGAGAAAGAACATGCACCAAAAATCAAGGACAAAGAAGAAGCTCAAGCAATCTATGAGCAAGATCCATAAGATCATAGCTAAGAGGAAAGGTTATAAGAACTCAAGAAATGAGCCAAGGAATATCATATAGAATGTAATATTAGTTGGCAGAAGACAAATATTGAAGACTAAAGTCCTCAATAACAAAAAAATATAATACAAGGGGATGGAGAATATTATATTATTTGGTACTTGCTAATGTACCCCCATGGTACCTTGTTGGTGCAATTGTAAATATGTAATAAATTAGGGTGTGAGTCTATAGTTTAGGAGTGTGATTTATATTTACCCTTATGTATGTGTTTATGTGTAGAATGTACACAAGTGTAACGTAATTATGTGTGCAAGTGTAAAGAGTAAGTATAATCCCAAGTGTCATGTAATAGTGTGTGCAAGTATGTGCACAAGGATCATGTAATAGTGTGTGCAAGTATGTGCACAGGTGTCATATAGTAAAGTGTACGAGTAAGAGTGTATAAGAGTAAATAAAGAGTCAAGATTCATGTGTACAAGTGGCAAGATGAGAATCCAAAAGGCATGAGAGGTTTATCCTATGAATAGAATAGGAAAGGTTGCATCTACCATATGTGTGAAGAGAGAAATAGTCAAAGAGTCAAAGAATCACCTTTCTAAGGTTATATTATGAAGATAAAGCTCCATGTATTGTATTGAAGATTGCATCAAAGAATGTTAGGATATTGAATGAATCTTGAACAAATTTTGTATACATATATTTGAAGAAACTATATTGTAAGTTTTCTTCATGTTATTGCATGAATGATTTTGGCTATTTATATCTTATTATTATTATTTTTTATGAATTTTATGGTCATTTATTTTGAACAATAATATTAAATTGCTCTAGTATTTGAGATTACTTGATATCCTAGATATTTGGGTCCTATGATAATTTGGCTAAAAAGCCAACACACAAAAGTAACATTAGACATAATATTAGTCATGATGTCTATTGCCTACTATATTGAAGGTACACAAACTATATTAGGCATCCCACATTCATGAATTCATATCTATGTGTTTTATTTATTGATGAAATACTATATTATAGATAGGTTATATAGTACTTTAATTATCATATAAAAGAGTGACTAGAAGTATTTAATGAATGTTAATCTCATTTAAAATCATGAGCATTGGCCAAAGATGCTTAGCTACCTCATTAGTAGCACAAACTGTAGCTTCCCTATAAGAATGAGATATAGTAGATTGGCAAATAGAATAAGAAATGGGGTTGAATTCTAAATAGAACTCAAATCATATGGTGGATTGTATCTTATTCAAATTACCAAACCAATCAACAATTGAAAAGTCTATTAAAATTTTAAGGAATCTAAGTAGTGAATATCCATTCAATAATACCCTTAGATGTATATAAGAATCCTCATATTTTTAGTCTAGTGACTCTCTTATGGTGCCTACATATGCCTACAATAATAGATGTCAATAAAACCTATATTGAGTTTTATGTGACTACGATAAACAAATCCACCCATAAGAGATTAATACAATATAGCATCCACCAAAGGAGTGGTATATTTAGCACTAATATTTAAACCTAAAGTGAAAGGATTCAGAGTAGAATTACAACCCTCCATATTTAAACACTAAAGAGGATCCAAAGCATACTTGGTCTATGGAATGGTGATGCTAGAATCTATCTGATTAGTTTGAATACCCAAAAAATAATGTAGAAGCCCCAAATATATCATCTCAAAAGTGGAACAAAGTTATGACTTCACATCCTAGATCAAAATAAGATAGCTACTAGTGATGAAGATATCATCAATATAAAGAAAAATTACTAGAGACTCCCCATCTTATTGTTTGAAGTAAATATCATGTTTTTACTCACATTTACAAAACCCATAATTTAAAAAATATATATTCTCGTAGCATGCATGAGAAGCTTACTTAATTCTATACAAGGACCTAGTCAAATGAAAAACCAAATAAATAGAGCCCTCAAGCTCAAATTTATGGGTTACTATGTGTAGATCTCCTCCTAAAAATCCCCATATAAAAGGAACTCTTCACATCTATCAGTTGTACCTTCCATCCATATAAGGTAATAATAGAGAGAATCATTTTGACTAAGTCCATCCTAGCCATAGGTTCAAATATCTCAAAATAAGTAAATCCCTCCTATTGACATAATCCCTTAGCAATAAGGCATACATTTTGCTTCTCCACTAACCATACAAAGTATACTTGTTCATTTAGACCCATTTATAGCCAACTATATTCTTCCTTTCTAAAATAAATAACTAGCTTCCAAGTCATATTCTTCACCAAAGCCTCATATTTTGAAATAATAACATCTTCCCACTTCAACCTTAGCTTAATATTATGTAAGAGGATTCTTACAATGAATAACATTTACGATTAGAGCTCGACATGTCATAAATTTGGAAAAATAGACTTTGAACTAATGTCTCTTGCTCGACATGTCATAAATTTGGAAAAATAAGGTGCAACCCATGAAGGGGTCAAATCAATAGGAAATGGACCTCCACTTAAATATGAAGATGAAGATGATGATATAATGGAAATATATCCTACCAAATTCTCTAAGAAATAGTTGAATACAAATTATTCAAAGGATTAGAATAATCATCTTCCCAAAGCTCGGAAGATAGTGTATAAGGAGCACCTATAAGGAGCTCATCAAAAATGATATCTCTTTGAATCAAAACCTCACACCTATAAGGTTTATAAACGTGATGTGCCTTTGGGGTGTATGAAAACCCCACAAAGATAAATTTATAACTATTTTGTGTCTCCTAAAAATATTTTGGTATGTGATATCATGCTAAGATCCAAATATATGGAAGTGATATACATTAAGCTTATCTCCTACCAACATCTGAGGAGGTGGCATACCCTATACTACCCTCATATGAACCTTTTTTATGTTGTATGCTACACAAGTGTTCGACTCACCCTAGGATTTTTGTTTCATCCCCTTTGCATCTATAATATACCATACAATATCCATGATCATATTATTATTTATTTTAGAAACACCATTCTACACGAGTATAGTGAAAAATACTCTCATGTGCAATCCCACAAAAAGCCAAAAAATAATGAAAATAATGAATTATATACTCACTTCCACCATTTAACCTAATATCTTTGATTTTCATATCTAGATAATTCTCTATAATAACCTTGAAGGCCTTGAATATATCAAATACCTCATCCTTAGTGCTAATAGTATATAACCACACATATTTAAAAAATAATCAATAAAAATTAGGAAGTACCTATTTCAAGAAAGTGATGGTGTACCCATAGGTCTACAAATATCACTAAACATGATATTCAAGGGGTAATAATCTCATACCATAGTTCCTTTTGTAATATTCTTCCTATGATGCTTCCCTAGAATACATCCATCACATGCACCACTTGAAGGAGATATGTGTAGAAGTCCAACGGTCATTTGATGATGAAGAAAGACCCTCCTATTTTTTTTCTTCTAAATTTCATCATCTCCATGTGCAACCATAGTAATAAAATATTTCTTCCTAAAAGAAGAAACTGAATATGAGGGTCTTTGTTCCAACCCATACATTTAGTCCAACTCATTACAATAACTAGAAGCAATAGTTTTAAATGCATTGTCTATACCATTAATTACCTAATGATCAGTCCATAATTCTACCTTTTATTTAGATGATTAATGCAATAAATAGATAAGACATTAGGGCTAACATTAGTTATATAAAGTACCTCATTAAAGGTAGAAGATCTAATGTTCATCTCTCCCTATCCCACAACCTGTAATAAGGAATTATCTCCAATAACAATATGCTCCCCTGAGTGTGATTATTTGTACCCTTGTAGGATATATTTATGCTTTGTCATGTGCCTATATGCCCTTGCATTTACAATCATCTCATTAAAATAAATATATTTTCAATATCTTGAATGAAAAACTATATGTGATTGTGAGGTTTCTCCATTAAATATGTCCTCACCCTATGCATATGATAGAGTAACATCATCACTCCCTTTCTTGCTGCTTCCTCAAGATTCTTGATAAAAATCAAACAAATCCATGATTTATATCCTTTCTTGTAAAAATCACATGTTGATTTTTAAAAAGGATTATTGGGTTTCTTATTTTATTTTGGCTTCTTATCATTTTGATATTGGAAAATAACTTCCTTTGGATGGTCTGAATTGATCATAGAACTGTCCTTACTCCTTTTTCTTCTACCTATGTGAGGCAAAAAATGATTGAACATATCATTAATTAGTAGTGCACAAGAATTGGGAAAGAATATGTAGATCATATCAAATATAAAAACAACTATATCATATCTCTAAAATATTGTTGAAGGCATTCAGTAATTCAATGTTATTTTCCTTCTCCAAAGATTCATGTCCTCCTATCATCTTAGGCAATCCTTTCATAATTTAAATATATATATTTTGAAGTGGATAATGTACTAAATATTAACGAATGAATCCATGGATAAAGTTGCAAGCTCAACCTACAACCTATTGATTTGTGTAGAATCAATGTGATCATATAATACCTAAATTTTCTCAAGCAATTCCTTGGGGTTGATCATGCTACTAGCTTGGGTTTCATAGATATTGTAAACATTAAGGGATATAACACCATGACATATATATTTTTTAAAATTAGTAGCAATAGATTGCTCATTCACATATTTGAGTAAAACCTCACTCCAAAGCAATGTTTCAATCTTGATTCTATAATTAGTATAGTTTGGACCACTAAGCAAGGGCATCTGGTGATCTATAATTGTCCTACCAAAATACAAAATCTTATATGCAATTGTAACTAAAAAAAATATCACCAATGTAGACACCTTGAAAATTTGTATAATTTAAGGTCTGAGATGTAGACCAATTGGTTCATCCAAACCCCATAGGGGGCGGAGGTCCAAGGTTCAAATCTCGGGCCTTGTCGGACTGAATTCTTGTCCCTTTCCTGGTGCTTTCAACGACATAAAAGGTTTAAAATGATTATGGCATGGTGGTTATAGGGGTGGACTGCATGAAGATCTATGTGGCGGCTTCTAGGGCGGACATCGTAGAATACTGTGGCGGCCATAAAAGTTGGACAGCCTACCCAGATTCGTGGCGGCTACCAATTCCACCATGTAAATTTAAAAAAAAAAAAATTGTATAATTTAAAAAAAAAACTCAAAATGCTTATGTATGCAAACATTATGGCCTCTAGAATTTTGATCTAAAAATAACACAAAATACCTCCAAAATATTTGAATTTTTTTTAGTATTTATAGTGAATGATAGGATTCCTTTTTTTACTACATTTGTAGCTAATGGGGTGCCAAGCATTTACTTTTTAGACAATGCATCAACAAATCATGTGATCACACTTATTACAATTACGAGAATGCCACCTATGTGCTAATTATGTAGGCCACTTGGTAGAATATCAATAAACCAAAATGTGTCACTTGTCATGGTATGATTAACACTTTGATATTTGAAACACACTAAATCACTTTTCACATATTCATCTATTTTGAATTCATGCTTTATCAAGTTAGTTGTTGTCGATGTGAATGACTTGTCAAGTTTGATGATTTGGTAGAATTTGAATGATTGATGTAATATTTATATGCACCAAGTGATGTAGAATATGCCATGTTATCCATCATATTTTTTGTTACGTTGACCCTCTATCCAACTACCATAATATCTACATTAGCTTCTAATTTAATTATCATGTGACTAGCAGGCCAATTGTATGGAATTCTATAAATTATGCTACCTCATCTACCATGTCACTTGTATTAAGTACCACCTTAGCTATATAGACTACCATGATTCATGCCACATTAGCTACCATGTCATCAATATGCACTACCACATCGTTTGTAAGTGAAAGGATTAAACTTTAAACAATTCACAAAGGTCAAATTCTTCCTTTCTAACTTAACATGATGTAGGTATGCATTAGCATGACACATATGCATGTCTACATGTCTTTTTACTAATATTAGGTTATATAATATTCCCTATCATATTTCTTTTTTAAAATTTAAATTTTGCAATTTTGGAGGAAAAATGAATAAATTCTAAACATAAAAATGGAGTTTTTGGATGTAGAATAAGCAAGAGTGCTAAACTAGGACTCCCCTTGAAATTTCACAAATAATATAGAAACATTGATATTTCATTCACATCTATCATGGTTTATTCTACAAAATGTTTTTATAAAACACAAGCAATCAATATATTCTCTCATTCCTATATAAAAAAAAAATTGTCAAAACATTTTAGCAACTTCAAGTGGTTTGTAGGTCCTTGCTAAGCGTAGAAGCATGTTCATGACTTATATAGAACAATATATTTATCTAAAAATATTCAACCTCTTCATTTTTTGATTTCATAGTGGTCATGCAATCTACCCTCTCATCTATGCTTTTATTGGAAACAAGAAGATACAAGTGAAGTGGAATGAAATTTTGTGAAATTTTGAAAAAGATAAATGAGATTTTCAAAAAATATTGAAAAAATCAATCCTAAATCTAGGGCATCCATCTAGTTAAAAATTAAAATAAATAAATAGGATTGATTCAATAAGAGGAATAAAAGAACATGTCAGTGAATATTTCTCGTAAAGAAAATCTACTAAATCTAGTGAGATCCTCATGATCTAAGTTCATTTAGGATTTTTATCAAGAAACCCTTCTTCTAGTGTCATCGTTAGCCTTCTATAAAAGGGTCTTCTTTGATGATTTAAACATAGTTGCTCTTGAGAGAAGTTATAGAAGCTAAAATTTTAATAATAAGCAATCAAGTAATGAAGATTCACACCCACTCTATTACCATATATGGTTTCATAGTAGTTTCTAAAAATGAATGGAATGTATGAATTACCCAATATTGTTAAGAAAGAAATATACATGAAATAATTTGAAATCAATCCCCACTTCTACTTGATCTAATTTTGAATCTCAAAAAAAGTTACTAATATCAATGAAATTTACATATTAACCTCTAGTTTTAATAACCATTATATCATGCTCAATCATCTCATCCTTGATAATCACTTCTAGTGTAGAATCTACTACCTTGATGGGGTTTGCCATAGATTTTATCTTCCTCTTATTGCTAGCCAGGGCATCCATACTTTTAACTAGGTCATTCTTACTTTCAATAAGGACTTTCTTTCCATGTTACCTAGTTTTTGTTCAAATAAATCTTTTAAATTCTTCTAAGATTTGAACAAGAAATAACACTTGTTTTTTGATCGCACTTTAATTTCTACTTCCTACTTTCTACTCACACTTCTTCTTCACTCCCACCTCACACTCCCTCCCAACTTACTCCTTCACAAATATTATTAATTTTTTTAAAGAAAAAAACTTATAATATATATATAATATAATTCTAATTTATATATTATTTCTATATTCACTTTTAATCATCTCGCTTGGTGTGGTGCGATGGTAAATGCACTGAGTCTTTGGTAGAGGCCGACCCGAGTTCCATTCCCCTTGTCTCCATCTTGTAGATATATGGTATAGTTAGGAATGTTCTATGTCTTTGGTAGAGGCTGACAAGGGTCCATTCCTCCTATGTCCAACCTATTGAAAGTGGCACCCCGAAAGGGTTGTTTTCCACTATAAATTAATTTTTACCCAGGTGTTGTAGGTGAGTTGGAGAGGAGACGACAATCCTCCAAGGGAGGTCCCAGGTTCGAATCTCCACCCTACCAAAAATCTGAATTGGGTACCCAAAATCCAATTGATAATGTTGGTGCGGGCAAGGCTGGGTGCGACTCCTGAGTGACTTTGACGGTGTAGAACCCCCTGTTCGTGGTCTCTCAGACCAAGGCGGTCCCACAAGGAGTTTTTCGCTTATATAGGGTGGGTGCGACTCCGGGTGACTTTGCAGTGTAGAACTCCTTCGTGGTCTCTCGGACCAAGGCGGTCCCACAAGGAGTTTTTCATATATATATATATATATATATATATATATATATATTCACTTTTAATCATTAAAAATTTTACATTTAAAAAGTAACCGAATTTAGTTATAAAAATAAAGTTTAGAAAAACTAAACATAAATAAATTAGTTCAATAATTTAGAAAATTAATTAATTAAGAGATTTCTTATAAAAACATAATGATAGTTTTAAAAAAACATTTCAAATAGTTTTAGCTTTCAATCAATGTCCACCTTAACATTTTCTCCATATATTAAAGTGACGTAATATAATAAATTATTCAAAATATTTTGATTTTTTACAATAAAAGTTTATTAAAATAATTTCAACTCATTTAATCAACTAATAAATATTAATTATAAATATTTAATATGGTGAGTGGATTTGATAGAGATGGTTTGGATGTTTTAGATAGAAAGTTTCAAGTTTCATATTAATAATGTGAAAATTTATTTTACAGAGGATAGGTGGATTGATAAAGTTAAATATTTATTAAAAATAAACTTAAAAACCTAGATTATAATTTCAAAACATACAAACTTGTTTACAAACATAATAATCTAATCTAAATCCTTTAAATATGCATAAAAATACAAATACCAAATGACTGACAGCCGTTCAACAATAATGACGTCGTCGTATAGTCCTGTACCGTCCTTTTCAAATGGAGGGGAGGGGGTCATCCCTTATGTAATCAACTCCTAAGATTTCTCTATGAAAGACCCCCTTTCATATTATAAAAACACACATGGGGATTTTCACGCATGATGTGTTTGGAGAGGACATAAACAAAAGCGTTCAACGCGCTCAAAAGTTTGACATAGAATTTTCATACATGATGTGTTTGGAGAGGACATAAACTCTTTGTATTGAGGCTATTTAACAGCAGTATCTTGGAAAGAAAGAATTCCATCATTTACAGGTGAGAGAGTAGAGGATTCCATCAGATCTAAAACCCAAAGAAGAGAATGTCTACAGTTATACCGTTCGATCGAAGCTCGGCAGTCTGCATGTGTGCGTTCAAGCCCAAGGGCGCCTTAATAGACGATCTAGTAGAATTGCTCGTATACTTTGCCAACTGCTTGGAAGTATCCGGTTCTGTACAAACCTTCATTCTTCGCAGTATACATGGAAATGCGGTAAATAGACATTGCAAGTCTGAATTTACAAGATTCGACTGTTTTAAGCCGAGTTAAAATATTCTAAATCGTTTACGATTTGCAGGTAGTATGTTGTGCGGTTTGGACAACCGGACGCGGCGAAGAAAAGGCCATCGCCTTTAGAAATGGCCCAACGGTAACCTCTAATTTCTCTGGAGTCCACCTAACCTAGCGATGAACACTTAGAGAATTTTGATTAGAGGTTTGAGTTTGTAGAGTTTGATTGAATAAAATAATTCTTTTTTTTAACAAGAATTGGCAAAAAAAATTGCTGATTTTACAGGCGGAAGAGCGAAGAAAGATGTTATTTCCGTTGGCGGACATTATAGGACCTTTCTGGTACGACATCTGCTGCGGAGAAAGCAACAGCGGGCTTCGCTCTGCAAAAATTTGTTTATGGGATATTGTGACGGTGAGATTATGTGTAACAGAAGCAGAGAAGCAGGATTCGTTGTGCTACGCAGGTTTGGCAATTTTGAAATCGTATTTCAGCAAAAGCAAGGGGTTATTGTCGTACACATGCTTCAGATCCTTGCACGGAGACCAGGTTTTGGGATTAGGCGTTTGGAAAGAGTTGAAGGACGCCTATGCCTCCATTCTCGACTCTTCTCCAAATTTTGAGAAATCGGCTTTGGAGTTCGTCGCAGACCTTGTTCTCAATAGTCGCTATGATCTCATGGAGGTGGTGTATGCAACTGCTGATGATAATGAGCCGCCTCTTCGTTGTTTTCCAAAATCTCTTCCCTTCCATGGATTTTAAAATAGCCGCATTCACTGTGAAATATTTAATTTTCAGAACAGTCTAAGCATGAGGCGGTAGTTATTTTCGCTTCTCTTTGTTAAGCAGGATCCAGGATCCAGGATCCGGGATATTGTTAAGAGTGTTAAGAAATTTAAACTCTTAATTTCTTTATAACTAGTTTTCCATTTATGATTTTCTGGACTTCTTCACAGCGATCACTCCAATCAATATTTCACAAAAACCTCGTTGTCTATTTCCATTGCCCTGTTTCTGCTCAAAATATTTTTGGCTGTGTTGGACCAAGCAAAGGTAAGCTATTATTGAGGAACAATTCTAATGGTGAATGTTTGTAATTAATATTCGTTTAAGGACTGCAAGTAAGAAGATGCGCCATTGGAGCCGAACGAGGTCTGGCAGTCGATTAAACCACAAGTTAATTGAGAAATTATATTAGTGCCCGCAGATTATAAGCTAAGTCAAGAGTTCAAAACGCACCCCTAACACGCCATGAACAGTCTGGATGATATAGCTTTGTCTGACTTAATAATATTAATTAAGTCCTACGAGCTATCGATGTAGAGACTGAAAATATCAGCCATGGCCGAGGGGAATGGATGATAACAATATAAATATTCTCACAGCTATGACAAAGGCTAGGGTTTTGGTGCGCTTCCTCTTCGTTCTGTGTAGTTCAATAGCATTAAGGCCTCTGAGGCATGGCTTCTTTGTTGGGTTACAGGATGAAAACACAGAGTAAGGTGTACTACGAAAAATTAAGCTGTTATTGAAAATACGGATGAAATGGTTCCATGAAATAAAATTCATAGAATATGTGTGAAAGAAAACCTTGGGAAAGGAGTCAAGAGGACGTGTTCAAGAAGGAAATTGAATGTCTATATTATCCTTAAAACCATTTCAAGGCCATGCTGGTCAAACTTCTTCTACTTCTCTTATACAGTTTTTGATTTCTCTAAATCACCAGACGGAATAAAATTATACAGAAACATGGAACCAAATTTCTACTTTAAAAATTTCCTAAGTTTTGTATTTCCTGTAACGTGAGACCCTTCAATGAAATAGTCTATTGGTCATCTTGCGCTCCACAAATCGTGAAAGTTCACACCTATATGTTAAATTTGGTGACTTAATTTCTATAATGATGTACTTAAATGGTATTAGACTGTCTTTTGCTGAGATAGCGTATCAGTCGGATTTAACGAAGTTCCATGGTCTCTTTTCCGAGGTAAGGTAAGGTTCTTGAGTGAAAAAGAGGAAAGTTAATAAATTCTCCTTTACAAAAAATATTCAACTAGAATATAAATTTTTTATAATCGTATTAGGTATTTACTATAAGTTTTCTAAGTTCTCGGAAAAAGGTTTGTGTTTCAAAAAACTTTCGGTTAACTGCTAGGGTATATATGGATGAGACATGTTTTGGGATTCAAGTCTGGTGGCCTATGTCGAATAGAAAAAAAAAGTCATGGCTAGTTTGAGGGGTATACTCGGATGGGATAGGTCATCCCGTGGAATGAAAAGTTCTTGCTGGCTCCCCGAGGGGAGGGATACAAGGAACAATTTTCTTTAATTAAGGTTTTAATCCCTAAAGATTAGGTGGATTGGTAAGTGCAGATTGGTTGGGCACTTACCAAAAAGAGACCTAGGTTTAAATCTTGGGGGGAAGCTAACCCTTTGCAAAGGTAGTAGTCTGCTTCGAAGTGTGTGAGACCCACGACGATGGTACGAATCCCAAACGACCGGTGGTCCCCATCTCATGCTGGGTCAACGAACCCCAAACTACCGAGTCAACAAAAATGACATGAAAAAGTTTGTTGAAAGTAGTCCATGTGAATTAAACCTTCCAATTATTAAAAACAAATAAATTTTTTATTAGATTATTACACAATGATATTGTAATAATTTAAAGTAAATTATTAATTATCTTGATGATGTTTTTTTTTAAGTGTTATGTGCAAGTCTGTGCAATTAAGCGAATGTTTGTTTAGACAACACGATTGCAATGTTTAAATGAGAAAAGAGAAAAAAAAATTAATAGACTATAGAAAGTTGTTACTCTTACATAACCTTTACCATAATCACCTACATCTAGCTAAAAAGCCTTCATAAGCAATCGTTGCGAATAAGCAAACAAGAAGAAGAATAAAGGCAACGAAAGTGTACTGCTTAATGAACGATGAAATAAAGAATGATATTTAAAAAAAGTTAATAATGTTATAAAATGATTTTCAAGTTTTGAAAGCACGTGTGAATTACGGTTTTAACATCTAATTAAAATATATAAGTTGTAAGATATTTTAAGAACTCCTCCAGGGTTTTTCTAAATATTAATATGTCATATAAATAGACAATGACTAATTTTCATAAGAACTCCTTCAGTACCTCATTCATCAGTCGCATGAAGGTACTTGGTGCATTGGATAGCCCAAAGGGCATGACCAACCACTCATACAAGCCCTCTCTGGTCTTGAAGGCTGTCTTCCACTCATCTCCCTCTCTGATATGGATCTGATGGTAACCACTCTTGAGATCAATCTTGGTGAAGTACTTGGTTCCACTTAAATAGTCCATTATGTCATCCATTCTCGGCAATGGAAATATATATTTTATTGTGATCTTGTTGATGGCTCGTGAATCTGTACACATTCTCCACTCCCCACCTTTCTTTGGCGTCAGCACTACAGGTACTACACATGGACTCAAATTTTCTTGAATTAGTCCCTTCTCTAGCAACTCCTGGACCTGCCTGTTTAACTCCTCAGTTTCTACAGGCGTCATTCTTGTGTGCGACTTTATTTGGCAAACTCAATCTTGGCACCAAATCTATATGGTGGCTGATTTTCCTTGCGGGGGTAAACCCTCCGACACATTATCGAGACACAATATCTAGAAATTCCTCCAACGAGATCTAGAACTTCTACTAGGGTATCCTTGCATTCTTTCTCCCTAACTCTAGAAATTATTGCATAACACAAATGTTCATGCTTCAAACCGTCTAGAAATTTTCTCCCTTCAACTAAACAGATTTTGGAGTTGTTACACACCTTTTCATCTGCTTCCTTCACGGGCTTCGACTTATGGCGCACGCCATTCTTCGTCAATGAGTAGGTGTTGGCACGACCGTCATGCACTTGCATTTTGATCGAAGCTGCCGGGGCCTTCCCAGCAACAGATGGCAAGCATCCATAGGCAGGATGTCACACAGGACCTCATCACAATAATTCCCAATATTAAATTTAATGGAGCACTGCTCATTGACCAAAGCCCTATGGTCCTTTTGTAACCATGCGACCCGATATGGATGCGGGTGCTTCTTCCTTTCCAACTGTAACTTGGTAACCATTTCTTCTGAAACTAGGTTATCCGTGCTACCATTATCAATAATAATATTGCAAATCTTGCCCGCGCATTTACACCTTGTGTAGAATAAACTTTCTCTCTGATCTGTGTCCTCCTCATTCAACAGGACTCTCCTTACGATCATTGCTTCCCCTCTCTCTACTTCTTTAGAATGTTTAGATCCAGCATCTTCCTCTGCCACAACAGCTCTAGCTGGACCTTCAGGCCTCTTGTTCATCCTTTCTCGATGTTGTGGACACTCGAATGCTCGATGTCCTTCTTCACCATAGTGGAAACATGTCCCACGAAATACTCCTCTTCCAAACCCTCGTCTAGATCCACCCCGTCCTCTTGGGTAGCTATTCTGATCACGGGGCTGATAAATATCCTCTTCCCTTTGATCCTGGTTACTACTGGCTTCACCAGTCTTCTTCAGATCTTTGTATTTTTCTCCACTGGTTCTCCCACTAGTTATTCCACCACGGCCCCTTCCTCTTTGCTTGCCTTCAAACTGCTTATTCAGTTTTTCTTCCACTTTTAAGGCAAACTGGTAAGCATCCTCAATGGTGCTTACCCGAACTAGGCTCAGCTCTTCTTGGATACCGAGTCTCAGCCCATTGATATAACGGGCTACCTTCTCTTTGTTTGCCTCTAAATGTCCGATTCTAATAGAGATCTTGTAAAACTCCTCGGTGTATTCTTGGACGGTTTTGTTTGTCCTGTCTCAAACTCTGCATTTTCCTTAGCAGATCCAACTTGTAATCTATTGGAATAAACTGTCTTTTTAGGTTTTTCACCATTCTATCACATCTTGTTATTCTTTCCTTCCCTCTTTTGTTCCTTTCCAGCTGTATTCCCCTCCACCAAATGTCGGCATGACCCTTCAACTTGGTCTTAGCAAATCTGACCCGATTAGGGTCTTCAACCTCTTCATATTCGAAATATTCTTCTAGGTCATTTATCCAGTCAATCACCTCTTCTGGATTTAGGTTTCTAGAATATGTAAAAACCTTCATTTTTGGTTGCTTTCCAATCTGAGAGATGGCTTTGTACAACCCGGCTTGTGCGGGATCCACAACATCTTCTTCTTCCTCGGATCGGTATTCTTCTTCATCAACTTCGTCTTCACTTCCCTCATCCCTTTTGGGCTCGTGCCTTCTACGTAGCTCTTCTTGCAGGGCTTGAACTTGCCTCTGCAAAGCTCGGAAGTCTTCTGTCAGCACCACATTTCCTACTCCACCATGGTTTCTTCGTGGAGGCATCCTTTTTTTTTTTTTTTACAAATCCTTCCACCGATCCTGGTGTAATTGCCTCTCTTCCGATGATCTATTACATGCTCAGGAGCTCCTGCTCCGATACCACATGATGGCAAGCCAAGATTCACACAAAAAAACTTGAAATTATTCTTCTATAAATTGCTTAACACAGTCTTACAATATCGTTTCCAGGCATAGTTCTTTCCCCACTCAATATCAAACTCGCCATCGCTTCCCTTACAATTTTTTGAGTTTTTATCGAGGTCTCGGCCCTCTAGGCATTTAATGCCCCACCTGGTCGAATTCACAAAATTAAATATGAAAGTCCGCTTCCTCTGTAAAATTTTCAAATTTCCTTCCATCAATGGGCAACTACCCCGATCCGCTATGGAAGCTTACATTAAAGACACCCCCTTGCCCTGCAATTGTCATTTTGGTCAGACTGTTCCTCTGCACCACTGTCCCTTCCAAAATGCTCATGGCCTGTAGCTATCACCTTGTCAGAACATTCATCTAACACCGCTGTCTTTTTTCTCGCGCGCGTGGCCTGTCCACGTGTCCATTTTTTATTTGTCTTCAACTGGCCATGAAATCGTGACATGTCGTGATATCACGACCAAACTATCGCCTTGCCTTCGTCTAAAAATAACGTCATGAAATCACGACCAAAATGCCCCTGCGCCTTAGCCCACAAATAACGTCGTGATATTGCAACGTCACGACATCGCGATGAAAATGCCTTTGTGCCTTAGTCTGCAAATAACGTCGCGATGTCACGATGAAAAACCCCCTCCATACCTTATCTTCAAAAACATCATGACATCACGACGTCGCGATATCGTGACGTAGCGATATCACGATGAAAAACACCTCCATGCCTTGGCTCCGAAAAACGTCGCGATATCGCGACGTCGCGATATCGCGAAAAAACTTCCCTCTTGTATTACAAAACTTCTACCTTGGGAAAGAAAGATTTAAACGAAATACAAAGTACTTAGAAAAAAATTTGGAGGATGCAAGATTGCTCTATTCTCTTGATGCTCCTGCATCATTGGTGCAATTGTAAATATGTAATAAATTAGGGTGTGAGTCTATAGTTTAGGAGTGTGATTTATATTTACCCTTATGTATGTGTTTATGTGTAGAATGTACACAAGTGTAACGTAATTATGTGTGCAAGTGTAAAGAGTAAGTATAATCCCAAGTGTCATGTAATAGTGTGTGCAAGTATGTGCACAAGGATCATGTAATAGTGTGTGCAAGTATGTGCACAGGTGTCATATAGTAAAGTGTACGAGTAAGAGTGTATAAGAGTAAATAAAGAGTCAAGATTCATGTGTACAAGTGGCAAGATGAGAATCCAAAAGGCATGAGAGGTTTATCCTATGAATAGAATAGGAAAGGTTGCATCTACCATATGTGTGAAGAGAGAAATAGTCAAAGAGTCAAAGAATCACCTTTCTAAGGTTATATTATGAAGATAAAGCTCCATGTATTGTATTGAAGATTGCATCAAAGAATGTTAGGATATTGAATGAATCTTGAACAAATTTTGTATACATATATTTGAAGAAACTATATTGTAAGTTTTCTTCATGTTATTGCATGAATGATTTTGGCTATTTATATCTTATTATTATTATTTTTTATGAATTTTATGGTCATTTATTTTGAATATTAATATTAAATTGTTCTAGTATTTGAGATTACTTGATATCCTAGATATTTGGGTCCTATGATAATTTGGCTAAAAAGCCAACACACAAAAGTAACATTAGACATAATATTAGTCATGATGTCTATTGCCTACTATATTGAAGGTACACAAACTATATTAGGCATCCCACATTCATGAATTCATATCTATGTGTTTTATTTATTGATGAAATACTATATTATAGATAGGTTATATAGTACTTTAATTATCATATAAAAGAGTGACTAGAAGTATTTAATGAATGTTAATCTCATTTAAAATCATGAGCATTGGCCAAAGATGCTTAGCTACCTCATTAGTAGCACAAACTGTAGCTTCCCTATAAGAATGAGATATAGTAGATTGGCAAATAGAATAAGAAATGGGGTTGAATTCTAAATAGAACTCAAATCATATGGTGGATTGTATCTTATTCAAATTACCAAACCAATCAACAATTGAAAAGTCTATTAAAATTTTAAGGAATCTAAGTAGTGAATATCCATTCAATAATACCCTTAGATGTATATAAGAATCCTCATATTTTTAGTCTAGTGACTCTCTTATGGTGCCTACATATGCCTACAATAATAGATGTCAATAAAACCTATATTGAGTTTTATGTGACTACGATAAACAAATCCACACAGAAGAGATTAATACAATATAGCATCCACCAAAGGAGTGGTATATTTAGCACTAATATTTAAACCTAAAGTGGAAGGATTCAGAGTAGAATTACAACCCTCCATATTTAAACACTAAAGAGGATCCAAAGCATACTTGGTCTATGGAATGGTGATGCTAGAATCTATCTGATTAGTTTGAATACCCAAAAAATAATGTAGAAGCCCCAAATATATCATCTCAAAAGTGGAACAAAGTTATGACTTCACATCCTAGATCAAAATAAGATAGCTACTAGTGATGAAGATATCATCAATATAAAGAAAAATTACTAGAGACTCCCCATCTTATTGTTTGAAGTAAATATCATGTTTTTACTCACATTTACAAAACCCATAATTTAAAAAATATATATTCTCGTAGCATGCATGAGAAGCTTACTTAATTCTATACAAGGACCTAGTCAAATGAAAAACCAAATAAATAGAGCCCTCAAGCTCAAATTTATGGGTTACTATGTGTAGATCTCCTCCTAAAAATCCCCATATAAAAGGAACTCTTCACATCTATCAGTTGTACCTTCCATCCATATAAGGTAATAATAGAGAGAATCATTTTGACTAAGTCCATCCTAGCCATAGGTTCATATATATCAAAATAAGTAAATCCCTCCTATTGACATAATCCCTTAGCAATAAGGCATACATTTTGCTTCTCCACTAACCATACAAAGTATACTTGTTCATTTAGACCCATTTATAGCCAACTATATTCTTCCTTTCTAAAATAAATAACTAGCTTCCAAGTCATATTCTTCACCAAAGCCTCATATTTTGAAAGAATAACATCTTCCCACTCCAACCTTAGCTTAATATTATGTAAGAGGATTCTTACAATGAATAACATTTACGATTAGAGCTCGACATGTCATAAATTTGGAAAAATAGACTTTGAACTAATGTCTCTTGCTCGACATGTCATAAATTTGGAAAAATAAGGTGCAACCCATGAAGGGGTCAAATCAATAGGAAATGGACCTCCACTTAAATATGAAGATGAAGATGATGATATAATGGAAATATATCCTACCAAATTCTCTAAGAAATAGTTGAATACAAATTATTCAAAGGATTAGAATAATCATCTTCCCAAAGCTCGGAAGATAGTGTATAAGGAGCACCTATAAGGAGCTCATCAAAAATGATATCTCTTTGAATCAAAACCTCACACCTATAAGGTTTATAAACGTGATGTGCCTTTGGGGTGTATGAAAACCCCACAAAGATAAATTTATAACTATTTTGTGTCTCCTAAAAATATTTTGGTATGTGATATCATGCTAAGATCCAAATATATGGAAGTGATATACATTAAGCTTATCTCCTACCAACATCTGAGGAGGTGGCATACCCTATACTACCCTCATATGAACCTTTTTTATGTTGTATGCTACACAAGTGTTCGACTCACCCTAGGATTTTTGTTTCATCCCCTTTGCATCTATAATATACCATACAATATCCATGATCATATTATTATTTATTTTAGAAACACCATTCTACACGAGTATAGTGAAAAATACTCTCATGTGCAATCCCACAAAAAGCCAAAAAATAATGAAAATAATGAATTATATACTCACTTCCACCATTTAACCTAATATCTTTGATTTTCATATCTAGATAATTCTCTATAATAACCTTGAAGGCCTTGAATATATCAAATACCTCATCCTTAGTGCTAATAGTATATAACCACACATATTTAAAAAATAATCAATAAAAATTAGGAAGTACCTATTTCAAGAAAGTGATGGTGTACCCATAGGTCTACAAATATCACTAAACATGATATTCAAGGGGTAATAATCTCATACCATAGTTCCTTTTGTAATATTCTTCCTATGATGCTTCCCTAGAATACATCCATCACATGCACCACTTGAAGGAGATATGTGTAGAAGTCCAACGGTCATTTGATGATGAAGAAAGACCCTCCTATTTTTTTTCTTCTAAATTTCATCATCTCCATGTGCAACCATAGTAATAAAATATTTCTTCCTAAAAGAAGAAACTGAATATGAGGGTCTTTGTTCCAACCCATACATTTAGTCCAACTCATTACAATAACTAGAAGCAATAGTTTTAAATGCATTGTCTATACCATTAATTACCTAATGATCAGTCCATAATTCTACCTTTTATTTAGATGATTAATGCAATAAATAGATAAGACATTAGGGCTAACATTAGTTATATAAAGTACCTCATTAAAGGTAGAAGATCTAATGTTCATCTCTCCCTATCCCACAACCTGTAATAAGGAATTATCTCCAATAACAATATGCTCCCCTGAGTGTGATTATTTGTACCCTTGTAGGATATATTTATGCTTTGTCATGTGCCTATATGCCCTTGCATTTACAATCATCTCATTAAAATAAATATATTTTCAATATCTTGAATGAAAAACTATATGTGATTGTGAGGTTTCTCCATTAAATATGTCCTCACCCTATGCATATGATAGAGTAACATCATCACTCCCTTTCTTGCTGCTTCCTCAAGATTCTTGATAAAAATCAAACAAATCCATGATTTATATCCTTTCTTGTAAAAATCACATGTTGATTTTTAAAAAAGATTATTGGGTTTCTTATTTTATTTTGGCTTCTTATCATTTTGATATTGGAAAATAACTTCCTTTGGATGGTCTGAATTGATCATAGAACTGTCCTTACTCCTTTTTCTTCTACCTATGTGAGGCAAAAAATGATTGAACATATCATTAATTAGTAGTGCACAAGAATTGGGAAAGAATATGTAGATCATATCAAATATAAAAACAACTATATCATATCTCTAAAATATTGTTGAAGGCATTCAGTAATTCAATGTTATTTTCCTTCTCCAAAGATTCATGTCCTCCTATCATCTTAGGCAATCCTTTCATAATTTAAATATATATATTTTGAAGTGGATAATGTACTAAATATTAACGAATGAATCCATGGATAAAGTTGCAAGCTCAACCTACAACCTATTGATTTGTGTAGAATCAATGTGATCATATAATACCTAAATTTTCTCAAGCAATTCCTTGGGGTTGATCATGCTACTAGCTTGGGTTTCATAGATATTGTAAACATTAAGGGATATAACACCATGACATATATATTTTTTAAAATTAGTAGCAATAGATTGCTCATTCACATATTTGAGTAAAACCTCACTCCAAAGCAATGTTTCAATCTTGATTCTATAATTAGTATAGTTTGGACCACTAAGCAAGGGCATCTGGTGATCTATAATTGTCCTACCAAAATACAAAATCTTATATGCAATTGTAACTAAAAAAAATATCACCAATGTAGACACCTTGAAAATTTGTATAATTTAAGGTATGAGATGTAGACCAATTGGTTCATCCAAACCCCATAGGGGGCGGAGGTCCAAGGTTCAAATCTCCGGCCTTGTCGGACTGAATTCTTGTCCCTTTCCTGGTGCTTTCAGCGACATAAAAGGTTTAAAATGATTATGGCATGGTGGTTATAGGGGTGGACTGCATGAAGATCTATGTGGCGGCTTCTAAGGCAGACATCGTAGAATACTGTGGCGGCCATAAAAGTTGGACAGCCTACCCAGATTCGTGGCGGCTACCAATTCCACCATGTAAATTAAAAAAAAAAAATTGTATAATTTAAAAAAAAAACTCAAAATGCTTATGTATGCAAACATTATGGCCTCTAGAATTTTGATCTAAAAATAACACAAAATACCTCCAAAATATTTGAATTTTTTTTAGTATTTATAGTGAATGATAGGATTCCTTTTTTTACTACATTTGTAGCTAATGGGGTGCCAAGCATTTACTTTTTAGACAATGCATCAACAAATCATGTGATCACACTTATTACAATTACGAGAATGCCACCTATGTGCTAATTATGTAGGCCACTTGGTAGAATATCAATAAACCAAAATGTGTCACTTGTCATGGTATGATTAACACTTTGATATTTGAAACACACTAAATCACTTTTCACATATTCATCTATTTTGAATTCATGCTTTATCAAGTTAGTTGTTGTCGATGTGAATGACTTGTCAAGTTTGATGATTTGGTAGAATTTGAATGATTGATGTAATATTTATATGCACCAAGTGATGTAGAATATGCCATGTTATCCATCATATTTTTTGTTACGTTGACCCTCTATCCAACTACCATAATATCTACATTAGCTTCTAATTTAATTATCATGTGACTAGCAGGCCAATTGTATGGAATTCTATAAATTATGCTACCTCATCTACCATGTCACTTGTATTAAGTACCACCTTAGCTATATAGACTACCATGATTCATGCCACATTAGCTACCATGTCATCAATATGCACTACCACATCGTTTGTAAGTGAAAGGATTAAACTTTAAACAATTCACAAAGGTCAAATTCTTCCTTTCTAACTTAACATGATGTAGGTATGCATTAGCATGACACATATGCATGTCTACATGTCTTTTTACTAATATTAGGTTATATAATATTCCCTATCATATTTCTTTTTTAAAATTTAAATTTTGCAATTTTGGAGGAAAAATGAATAAATTCTAAACATAAAAATGGAGTTTTTGGATGTAGAATAAGCAAGAGTGCTAAACTAGGACTCCCCTTGAAATTTCACAAATAATATAGAAACATTGATATTTCATTCACATCTATCATGGTTTATTCTACAAAATGTTTTTATAAAACACAAGCAATCAATATATTCTCTCATTCCTATATAAAAAAAAAATTGTCAAAACATTTTAGCAACTTCAAGTGGTTTGTAGGTCCTTGCTAAGCGTAGAAGCATGTTCATGACTTATATAGAACAATATATTTATCTAAAAATATTCAACCTCTTCATTTTTTGATTTCATAGTGGTCATGCAATCTACCCTCTCATCTATGCTTTTATTGGAAACAAGAAGATACAAGTGAAGTGGAATGAAATTTTGTGAAATTTTGAAAAAGATAAATGAGATTTTCAAAAAATATTGAAAAAATCAATCCTAAATCTAGGGCATCCATCTAGTTAAAAATTAAAATAAATAAATAGGATTGATTCAATAAGAGGAATAAAAGAACATGTCAGTGAATATTTCTCGTAAAGAAAATCTACTAAATCTAGTGAGATCCTCATGATCTAAGTTCATTTAGGATTTTTATCAAGAAACCCTTCTTCTAGTGTCATCGTTAGCCTTCTATAAAAGGGTCTTCTTTGATGATTTAAACATAGTTGCTCTTGAGAGAAGTTATAGAAGCTAAAATTTTAATAATAAGCAATCAAGTAATGAAGATTCACACCCACTCTATTACCATATATGGTTTCATAGTAGTTTCTAAAAATGAATGGAATGTATGAATTACCCAATATTGTTAAGAAAGAAATATACATGAAATAATTTGAAATCAATCCCCACTTCTACTTGATCTAATTTTGAATCTCAAAAAAAGTTACTAATATCAATGAAATTTACATATTAACCTCTAGTTTTAATAACCATTATATCATGCTCAATCATCTCATCCTTGATAATCACTTCTAGTGTAGAATCTACTACCTTGATGGGGTTTGCCATAGATTTTATCTTCCTCTTATTGCTAGCCAGGGCATCCATACTTTTAACTAGGTCATTCTTACTTTCAATAAGGACTTTCTTTCCATGTTACCTAGTTTTTGTTCAAATAAATCTTTTAAATTCTTCTAAGATTTGAACAAGAAATAACACTTGTTTTTTGATCGCACTTTAATTTCTACTTCCTACTTTCTACTCACACTTCTTCTTCACTCCCACCTCACACTCCCTCCCAACTTACTCCTTCACAAATATTATTAATTTTTTTAAAGAAAAAAACTTATAATATATATATAATATAATTCTAATTTATATATTATTTCTATATTCACTTTTAATCATCTGCTTGGTGTGGTGCAGTGGTAAATGCACTGGGTGCTGGTAGAGGCCGACCCAGGTTCCATTCCCCTTGTCTCCATCTTGTAGATATATGGTATAGTTAGGAATGTTCTATGTCTTTGGTAGAGGTCGACAAGGGTCCATTCCTCCTATGTCCAACCTATTGAAAGTGGCACCCCGAAAGGGTTGTTTTCCACTATAAATTAATTTTTACCCAGGTGTTGTAGGTGAGTTGGAGAGGAGACGACAATCCTCCAAGGGAGGTCCCAGGTTCGAATCTCCACCCTACCAAAAATCTGAATTGGGTACCCAAAATCCAATTGATAATGTTGGTGCGGGCGAGGCTGGGTGCGACTCCCGAGTGACTTTGACGGTGTAGAACCCCCCTGTTCGTGGTCTCTCAGACCAAGGCGGTCCCACAAGGAGTTTTTCGCTTATATAGGGCTGGGTGCGACTCCCGGGTGACTTTGACAGTGTAGAACTCCCTGTTCGTGGTCTCTCAGACCAAGGCGGTCCCACAAGGAGTTTTTCGCTTTTATATATATATATATATATATATATATATATTCACTTTTAATCATTAAAAATTTTACATTTAAAAAGTAACCGAATTTAGTTATAAAAATAAAGTTTAGAAAAACTAAACATAAATAAATTAGTTCAATAATTTAGAAAATTAATTAATTAAGAGATTTCTTATAAAAACATAATGATAGTTTTAAAAAAACATTTCAAATAGTTTTAGCTTTCAATCAATGTCCACCTTAACATTTTCTCCATATATTAAAGTGACGTAATATAATAAATTATTCAAAATATTTTGATTTTTTACAATAAAAGTTTATTAAAATAATTTCAACTCATTTAATCAACTAATAAATATTAATTATAAATATTTAATATGGTGAGTGGATTTGATAGAGATGGTTTGGATGTTTTAGATAGAAAGTTTCAAGTTTCATATTAATAATGTGAAAATTTATTTTACAGAGGATAGGTGGATTGATAAAGTTAAATATTTATTAAAAATAAACTTAAAAACCTAGATTATAATTTCAAAACATACAAACTTGTTTACAAACATAATAATCTAATCTAAATCCTTTAAATATGCATAAAAATACAAATACCAAATGACTGACAGCCGTTCAACAATAATGACGTCGTCGTATAGTCCTGTACCGTCCTTTTCAAATGGAGGGGAGGGGGTCATCCCTTATGTAATCAACTCCTAAGATTTCTCTATGAAAGACCCCCTTTCATATTATAAAAACACACATGGGGATTTTCACGCATGATGTGTTTGGAGAGGACATAAACAAAAGCGTTCAACGCGCTCAAAAGTTTGACATAGAATTTTCATACATGATGTGTTTGGAGAGGACATAAACTCTTTGTATTGAGGCTATTTAACAGCAGTATCTTGGAAAGAAAGAATTCCATCATTTACAGGTGAGAGAGTAGAGGATTCCATCAGATCTAAAACCCAAAGAAGAGAATGTCTACAGTTATACCGTTCGATCGAAGCTCGGCAGTCTGCATGTGTGCGTTCAAGCCCAAGGGCGCCTTAATAGACGATCTAGTAGAATTGCTCGTATACTTTGCCAACTGCTTGGAAGTATCCGGTTCTGTACAAACCTTCATTCTTCGCAGTATACATGGAAATGCGGTAAATAGACATTGCAAGTCTGAATTTACAAGATTCGACTGTTTTAAGCCGAGTTAAAATATTCTAAATCGTTTACGATTTGCAGGTAGTATGTTGTGCGGTTTGGACAACCGGACGCGGCGAAGAAAAGGCCATCGCCTTTAGAAATGGCCCAACGGTAACCTCTAATTTCTCTGGAGTCCACCTAACCTAGCGATGAACACTTAGAGAATTTTGATTAGAGGTTTGAGTTTGTAGAGTTTGATTGAATAAAATAATTCTTTTTTTTAACAAGAATTGGCAAAAAAAATTGCTGATTTTACAGGCGGAAGAGCGAAGAAAGATGTTATTTCCGTTGGCGGACATTATAGGACCTTTCTGGTACGACATCTGCTGCGGAGAAAGCAACAGCGGGCTTCGCTCTGCAAAAATTTGTTTATGGGATATTGTGACGGTGAGATTATGTGTAACAGAAGCAGAGAAGCAGGATTCGTTGTGCTACGCAGGTTTGGCAATTTTGAAATCGTATTTCAGCAAAAGCAAGGGGTTATTGTCGTACACATGCTTCAGATCCTTGCACGGAGACCAGGTTTTGGGATTAGGCGTTTGGAAAGAGTTGAAGGACGCCTATGCCTCCATTCTCGACTCTTCTCCAAATTTTGAGAAATCGGCTTTGGAGTTCGTCGCAGACCTTGTTCTCAATAGTCGCTATGATCTCATGGAGGTGGTGTATGCAACTGCTGATGATAATGAGCCGCCTCTTCGTTGTTTTCCAAAATCTCTTCCCTTCCATGGATTTTAAAATAGCCGCATTCACTGTGAAATATTTAATTTTCAGAACAGTCTAAGCATGAGGCGGTAGTTATTTTCGCTTCTCTTTGTTAAGCAGGATCCAGGATCCAGGATCCGGGATATTGTTAAGAGTGTTAAGAAATTTAAACTCTTAATTTCTTTATAACTAGTTTTCCATTTATGATTTTCTGGACTTCTTCACAGCGATCACTCCAATCAATATTTCACAAAAACCTCGTTGTCTATTTCCATTGCCCTGTTTCTGCTCAAAATATTTTTGGCTGTGTTGGACCAAGCAAAGGTAAGCTATTATTGAGGAACAATTCTAATGGTGAATGTTTGTAATTAATATTCGTTTAAGGACTGCAAGTAAGAAGATGCGCCATTGGAGCCGAACGAGGTCTGGCAGTCGATTAAACCACAAGTTAATTGAGAAATTATATTAGTGCCCGCAGATTATAAGCTAAGTCAAGAGTTCAAAACGCACCCCTAACACGCCATGAACAGTCTGGATGATATAGCTTTGTCTGACTTAATAATATTAATTAAGTCCTACGAGCTATCGATGTAGAGACTGAAAATATCAGCCATGGCCGAGGGGAATGGATGATAACAATATAAATATTCTCACAGCTATGACAAAGGCTAGGGTTTTGGTGCGCTTCCTCTTCGTTCTGTGTAGTTCAATAGCATTAAGGCCTCTGAGGCATGGCTTCTTTGTTGGGTTACAGGATGAAAACACAGAGTAAGGTGTACTACGAAAAATTAAGCTGTTATTGAAAATACGGATGAAATGGTTCCATGAAATAAAATTCATAGAATATGTGTGAAAGAAAACCTTGGGAAAGGAGTCAAGAGGACGTGTTCAAGAAGGAAATTGAATGTCTATATTATCCTTAAAACCATTTCAAGGCCATGCTGGTCAAACTTCTTCTACTTCTCTTATACAGTTTTTGATTTCTCTAAATCACCAGACGGAATAAAATTATACAGAAACATGGAACCAAATTTCTACTTTAAAAATTTCCTAAGTTTTGTATTTCCTGTAACGTGAGACCCTTCAATGAAATAGTCTATTGGTCATCTTGCGCTCCACAAATCGTGAAAGTTCACACCTATATGTTAAATTTGGTGACTTAATTTCTATAATGATGTACTTAAATGGTATTAGACTGTCTTTTGCTGAGATAGCGTATCAGTCGGATTTAACGAAGTTCCATGGTCTCTTTTCCGAGGTAAGGTAAGGTTCTTGAGTGAAAAAGAGGAAAGTTAATAAATTCTCCTTTACAAAAAATATTCAACTAGAATATAAATTTTTTATAATCGTATTAGGTATTTACTATAAGTTTTCTAAGTTCTCGGAAAAAGGTTTGTGTTTCAAAAAACTTTCGGTTAACTGCTAGGGTATATATGGATGAGACATGTTTTGGGATTCAAGTCTGGTGGCCTATGTCGAATAGAAAAAAAAAGTCATGGCTAGTTTGAGGGGTATACTCGGATGGGATAGGTCATCCCGTGGAATGAAAAGTTCTTGCTGGCTCCCCGAGGGGAGGGATACAAGGAACAATTTTCTTTAATTAAGGTTTTAATCCCTAAAGATTAGGTGGATTGGTAAGTGCAGATTGGTTGGGCACTTACCAAAAAGAGACCTAGGTTTAAATCTTGGGGGGAAGCTAACCCTTTGCAAAGGTAGTAGTCTGCTTCGAAGTGTGTGAGACCCACGACGATGGTACGAATCCCAAACGACCGGTGGTCCCCATCTCATGCTGGGTCAACGAACCCCAAACTACCGAGTCAACAAAAATGACATGAAAAAGTTTGTTGAAAGTAGTCCATGTGAATTAAACCTTCCAATTATTAAAAACAAATAAATTTTTTATTAGATTATTACACAATGATATTGTAATAATTTAAAGTAAATTATTAATTATCTTGATGATGTTTTTTTTTAAGTGTTATGTGCAAGTCTGTGCAATTAAGCGAATGTTTGTTTAGACAACACGATTGCAATGTTTAAATGAGAAAAGAGAAAAAAAAATTAATAGACTATAGAAAGTTGTTACTCTTACATAACCTTTACCATAATCACCTACATCTAGCTAAAAAGCCTTCATAAGCAATCGTTGCGAATAAGCAAACAAGAAGAAGAATAAAGGCAACGAAAGTGTACTGCTTAATGAACGATGAAATAAAGAATGATATTTAAAAAAAGTTAATAATGTTATAAAATGATTTTCAAGTTTTGAAAGCACGTGTGAATTACGGTTTTAACATCTAATTAAAATATATAAGTTGTAAGATATTTTAAGAACTCCTCCAGGGTTTTTCTAAATATTAATATGTCATATAAATAGACAATGACTAATTTTCATAAGAACTCCTTCAGTACCTCATTCATCAGTCGCATGAAGGTACTTGGTGCATTGGATAGCCCAAAGGGCATGACCAACCACTCATACAAGCCCTCTCTGGTCTTGAAGGTCTGTCTTCCACTCATCTCCCTCTACGATATGGATCCGATGGTAACCACTCTTGAGATCAATCTTGGTGAAGTACTTGGTTCCACTTAAATAGTCCATTATGTCATCCATTCTCGGCAATGGAAATATATATTTTATTGTGATCTTGTTGATGGCTCGTGAATCGTACACATTCTCCACTCCCCACCTTTCTTTGGCGTCGGCACTACGGGTACTACACATGGACTCAAAATTTCTTGAATTAGTCCCTTCTCTAGCAACTCCTGGACCTGCCTGTTTAACTCCTCAGTTTCTACAGGCGTCATTCTGTGTGCAGCTTTATTTGGCAAGCTCGATCTTGGCACCAAATCTATATGGTGGCTGATTTTCCTTACTGGGGGTAAACCCTCCGACACATTATCAGACACAATATCTAGAAATTCCTCCAACAGATCTAGAACTTCTACTAGGGTATCCTTGCATTCTTTCTCCCTAACTCTAGAAATTATTGCATAACACAAATGTTCATGCTTCAAACCGTCTAGAAATTTTCTCCCTTCAACTAAACAGATTTTGGAGTTGTTACACACCTTTTCATCTGCTTCCTTCACGGGCTTCGACTTATGGCGCACGCCATTCTTCGTCAATGAGTAGGTGTTGGCACGACCGTCATGCACTTGCATTTTGATCGAGCTGCCAGGGCCTTCCCAGCAACAGATGGCAAGCATCCATAGGCAGGATGTCACACAGGACCTCGTCACAATAATTCCTAATATTAAATTTAATGAAACATTGCTCACTGACCAAAGCCCTATGGTCCTTTTGTAACCATGCAACCCGATATGGATGCGGGTGCTTCTTCCTTTCCAAGCTGTAACTTGGTAACCATTTCTTCCGAAACTAGGTTATCCGTGCTACCATTATCAATAATAACATTGCAAACCTTGCCCGCGCATTTACACCTTGTGTAGAATAAACTTTCTCTCCGATCCGTGTCCTTCTCATTCAACAAGACTCTCCTTACGATCATTGCTTCCCCTCTCTCTACTTCTTTAGAATGTTTAGATCCAGCATCTTCCTCTGCCACAACAGCTCTAGCTGGACCTTCAGGCCTCTTGTTCATCCTTTCTCGATGTTGTGGACACTCGAATGCTCGATGTCCTTCTTCACCATAGTGGAAACATGTCCCACGAAATACTCCTCTTCCAAACCCTCGTCTAGATCCACCCCGTCCTCTTGGGTAGCTATTCTGATCACGGGGCTGATAAATATCCTCTTCCCTTTGATCCTGGTTACCTACGGCTTCACCGGTCTTCTTCGAGATCTTTGTATTTTTCTCCATTGGTTCTCCCACTAGTTATTCCACCACGGCCCCTTCCTCTTTGCTTGCCTTCAAACCGCTTATTCGGTTTTTCTTCCACTTTTAAGGCAAAGCGGTAAGCATCCTCAATGGTGCTTACCCGAACTAGGCTCGACTCTTCTTGGATACCGAGTCTCGGCCCATTGATATAACGGGCTACCTTCTCTTTGTTTGCCTCTAAATGTCCAGTTCTAATAGAGATCTTGTAAAACTCCTCGGTGTATTCTTGGACGGTTTTGTTTGTCTGTCTCAAACTCTGCATTTTCCTTAGCAGATCCAACTTGTAATCTATTGGAATAAACTGTCTTTTTAGGTTTTTCACCATTCTATCACATCTTGTTATTCTTTCCTTCCCTCTTTTGTTCCTTTCCAGCTGTATTCCCCTCCACCAAATGCTGGCATGACCCTTCAACTTGGTCTTAGCAAATCTGACCCGATTAGGGTCTTCAACCTCTTCATATTCGAAATATTCTTCTAGGTCATTTATCCAGTCAATCACCTCTTCTGGATTTAGGTTTCTAGAATATGTAAAAACCTTCATTTTTGGTTGCTTTCCAATCTGAGAGATGGCTTTGTACAACCTGGCTTGTGCAGGATCCACAACATCTTCTTCTTCCTCAGACTGGTATTCTTCTTCATCAACTTCGTCTTCACTTCCCTCATCCCTTTTGGGCTCGTGCCTTCTACGTAGCTCTTCTTGCAGGGCTTGAACTTGCCTCTGCAAAGCTCGGAAGTCTTCTGTCAGCACCACATTTCCTACTCCACCATGGTTTCTTCGTGGAGGCATCCTTTTTTTTTTTTTTTACAAATCCTTCCACAGATCCTAGTGTAACTGCCTCTCTTCCGACGATCTGTTACATGCTCAGGAGCTCCTGCTCTGATACCACATGATGGCAAGCCAAGATTCACACAAAAAAACTTGAAATTATTCTTCTATAAATTGCTTAACACAGTCTTACAATATCGTTTCCAGGCATAGTTCTTTCCCCACTCAATATCAAACTCGCCATCGCTTCCCTTACAATTTTTTGAGTTTTTATCGAGGTCTCGGCCCTCTAGGCATTTAATGCCCCACCTGGTCGAATTCACAAAATTAAATATGAAAGTCCGCTTCCTCTGTAAAATTTTCAAATTTCCTTCCATCAATGGGCAACTACCCCGATCCGCTATGGAAGCTTACATTAAAGACACCCCCTTGCCCTGCAATTGTCATTTTGGTCAGACTGTTCCTCTGCACCACTGTCCCTTCCAAAATGCTCATGGCCTGTAGCTATCACCTTGTCAGAACATTCATCTAACACCGCTGTCTTTTTTCTCGCGCGCGTGGCCTGTCCACGTGTCCATTTTTTATTTGTCTTCAACTGGCCATGAAATCGTGACATGTCGTGATATCACGACCAAACTATCGCCTTGCCTTCGTCTAAAAATAACGTCATGAAATCACGACCAAAATGCCCCTGCGCCTTAGCCCACAAATAACGTCGTGATATTGCAACGTCACGACATCGCGATGAAAATGCCTTTGTGCCTTAGTCTGCAAATAACGTCGCGATGTCACGATGAAAAACCCCCTCCATACCTTATCTTCAAAAACATCATGACATCACGACGTCGCGATATCGTGACGTAGCGATATCACGATGAAAAACACCTCCATGCCTTGGCTCCGAAAAACGTCGCGATATCGCGACGTCGCGATATCGCGAAAAAACTTCCCTCTTGTATTACAAAACTTCTACCTTGGGAAAGAAAGATTTAAACGAAATACAAAGTACTTAGAAAAAAATTTGGAGGATGCAAGATTGCTCTATTCTCTTGATGCTCCTGCATCATTGGTGCAATTGTAAATATGTAATAAATTAGGGTGTGAGTCTATAGTTTAGGAGTGTGATTTATATTTACCCTTATGTATGTGTTTATGTGTAGAATGTACACAAGTGTAACGTAATTATGTGTGCAAGTGTAAAGAGTAAGTATAATCCCAAGTGTCATGTAATAGTGTGTGCAAGTATGTGCACAAGGATCATGTAATAGTGTGTGCAAGTATGTGCACAGGTGTCATATAGTAAAGTGTACGAGTAAGAGTGTATAAGAGTAAATAAAGAGTCAAGATTCATGTGTACAAGTGGCAAGATGAGAATCCAAAAGGCATGAGAGGTTTATCCTATGAATAGAATAGGAAAGGTTGCATCTACCATATGTGTGAAGAGAGAAATAGTCAAAGAGTCAAAGAATCACCTTTCTAAGGTTATATTATGAAGATAAAGCTCCATGTATTGTATTGAAGATTGCATCAAAGAATGTTAGGATATTGAATGAATCTTGAACAAATTTTGTATACATATATTTGAAGAAACTATATTGTAAGTTTTCTTCATGTTATTGCATGAATGATTTTGGCTATTTATATCTTATTATTATTATTTTTTATGAATTTTATGGTCATTTATTTTGAATATTAATATTAAATTGTTCTAGTATTTGAGATTACTTGATATCCTAGATATTTGGGTCCTATGATAATTTGGCTAAAAAGCCAACACACAAAAGTAACATTAGACATAATATTAGTCATGATGTCTATTGCCTACTATATTGAAGGTACACAAACTATATTAGGCATCCCACATTCATGAATTCATATCTATGTGTTTTATTTATTGATGAAATACTATATTATAGATAGGTTATATAGTACTTTAATTATCATATAAAAGAGTGACTAGAAGTATTTAATGAATGTTAATCTCATTTAAAATCATGAGCATTGGCCAAAGATGCTTAGCTACCTCATTAGTAGCACAAACTGTAGCTTCCCTATAAGAATGAGATATAGTAGATTGGCAAATAGAATAAGAAATGGGGTTGAATTCTAAATAGAACTCAAATCATATGGTGGATTGTATCTTATTCAAATTACCAAACCAATCAACAATTGAAAAGTCTATTAAAATTTTAAGGAATCTAAGTAGTGAATATCCATTCAATAATACCCTTAGATGTATATAAGAATCCTCATATTTTTAGTCTAGTGACTCTCTTATGGTGCCTACATATGCCTACAATAATAGATGTCAATAAAACCTATATTGAGTTTTATGTGACTACGATAAACAAATCCACACAGAAGAGATTAATACAATATAGCATCCACCAAAGGAGTGGTATATTTAGCACTAATATTTAAACCTAAAGTGGAAGGATTCAGAGTAGAATTACAACCCTCCATATTTAAACACTAAAGAGGATCCAAAGCATACTTGGTCTATGGAATGGTGATGCTAGAATCTATCTGATTAGTTTGAATACCCAAAAAATAATGTAGAAGCCCCAAATATATCATCTCAAAAGTGGAACAAAGTTATGACTTCACATCCTAGATCAAAATAAGATAGCTACTAGTGATGAAGATATCATCAATATAAAGAAAAATTACTAGAGACTCCCCATCTTATTGTTTGAAGTAAATATCATGTTTTTACTCACATTTACAAAACCCATAATTTAAAAAATATATATTCTCGTAGCATGCATGAGAAGCTTACTTAATTCTATACAAGGACCTAGTCAAATGAAAAACCAAATAAATAGAGCCCTCAAGCTCAAATTTATGGGTTACTATGTGTAGATCTCCTCCTAAAAATCCCCATATAAAAGGAACTCTTCACATCTATCAGTTGTACCTTCCATCCATATAAGGTAATAATAGAGAGAATCATTTTGACTAAGTCCATCCTAGCCATAGGTTCATATATATCAAAATAAGTAAATCCCTCCTATTGACATAATCCCTTAGCAATAAGGCATACATTTTGCTTCTCCACTAACCATACAAAGTATACTTGTTCATTTAGACCCATTTATAGCCAACTATATTCTTCCTTTCTAAAATAAATAACTAGCTTCCAAGTCATATTCTTCACCAAAGCCTCATATTTTGAAAGAATAACATCTTCCCACTCCAACCTTAGCTTAATATTATGTAAGAGGATTCTTACAATGAATAACATTTACGATTAGAGCTCGACATGTCATAAATTTGGAAAAATAGACTTTGAACTAATGTCTCTTGCTCGACATGTCATAAATTTGGAAAAATAAGGTGCAACCCATGAAGGGGTCAAATCAATAGGAAATGGACCTCCACTTAAATATGAAGATGAAGATGATGATATAATGGAAATATATCCTACCAAATTCTCTAAGAAATAGTTGAATACAAATTATTCAAAGGATTAGAATAATCATCTTCCCAAAGCTCGGAAGATAGTGTATAAGGAGCACCTATAAGGAGCTCATCAAAAATGATATCTCTTTGAATCAAAACCTCACACCTATAAGGTTTATAAACGTGATGTGCCTTTGGGGTGTATGAAAACCCCACAAAGATAAATTTATAACTATTTTGTGTCTCCTAAAAATATTTTGGTATGTGATATCATGCTAAGATCCAAATATATGGAAGTGATATACATTAAGCTTATCTCCTACCAACATCTGAGGAGGTGGCATACCCTATACTACCCTCATATGAACCTTTTTTATGTTGTATGCTACACAAGTGTTCGACTCACCCTAGGATTTTTGTTTCATCCCCTTTGCATCTATAATATACCATACAATATCCATGATCATATTATTATTTATTTTAGAAACACCATTCTACACGAGTATAGTGAAAAATACTCTCATGTGCAATCCCACAAAAAGCCAAAAAATAATGAAAATAATGAATTATATACTCACTTCCACCATTTAACCTAATATCTTTGATTTTCATATCTAGATAATTCTCTATAATAACCTTGAAGGCCTTGAATATATCAAATACCTCATCCTTAGTGCTAATAGTATATAACCACACATATTTAAAAAATAATCAATAAAAATTAGGAAGTACCTATTTCAAGAAAGTGATGGTGTACCCATAGGTCTACAAATATCACTAAACATGATATTCAAGGGGTAATAATCTCATACCATAGTTCCTTTTGTAATATTCTTCCTATGATGCTTCCCTAGAATACATCCATCACATGCACCACTTGAAGGAGATATGTGTAGAAGTCCAACGGTCATTTGATGATGAAGAAAGACCCTCCTATTTTTTTTCTTCTAAATTTCATCATCTCCATGTGCAACCATAGTAATAAAATATTTCTTCCTAAAAGAAGAAACTGAATATGAGGGTCTTTGTTCCAACCCATACATTTAGTCCAACTCATTACAATAACTAGAAGCAATAGTTTTAAATGCATTGTCTATACCATTAATTACCTAATGATCAGTCCATAATTCTACCTTTTATTTAGATGATTAATGCAATAAATAGATAAGACATTAGGGCTAACATTAGTTATATAAAGTACCTCATTAAAGGTAGAAGATCTAATGTTCATCTCTCCCTATCCCACAACCTGTAATAAGGAATTATCTCCAATAACAATATGCTCCCCTGAGTGTGATTATTTGTACCCTTGTAGGATATATTTATGCTTTGTCATGTGCCTATATGCCCTTGCATTTACAATCATCTCATTAAAATAAATATATTTTCAATATCTTGAATGAAAAACTATATGTGATTGTGAGGTTTCTCCATTAAATATGTCCTCACCCTATGCATATGATAGAGTAACATCATCACTCCCTTTCTTGCTGCTTCCTCAAGATTCTTGATAAAAATCAAACAAATCCATGATTTATATCCTTTCTTGTAAAAATCACATGTTGATTTTTAAAAAAGATTATTGGGTTTCTTATTTTATTTTGGCTTCTTATCATTTTGATATTGGAAAATAACTTCCTTTGGATGGTCTGAATTGATCATAGAACTGTCCTTACTCCTTTTTCTTCTACCTATGTGAGGCAAAAAATGATTGAACATATCATTAATTAGTAGTGCACAAGAATTGGGAAAGAATATGTAGATCATATCAAATATAAAAACAACTATATCATATCTCTAAAATATTGTTGAAGGCATTCAGTAATTCAATGTTATTTTCCTTCTCCAAAGATTCATGTCCTCCTATCATCTTAGGCAATCCTTTCATAATTTAAATATATATATTTTGAAGTGGATAATGTACTAAATATTAACGAATGAATCCATGGATAAAGTTGCAAGCTCAACCTACAACCTATTGATTTGTGTAGAATCAATGTGATCATATAATACCTAAATTTTCTCAAGCAATTCCTTGGGGTTGATCATGCTACTAGCTTGGGTTTCATAGATATTGTAAACATTAAGGGATATAACACCATGACATATATATTTTTTAAAATTAGTAGCAATAGATTGCTCATTCACATATTTGAGTAAAACCTCACTCCAAAGCAATGTTTCAATCTTGATTCTATAATTAGTATAGTTTGGACCACTAAGCAAGGGCATCTGGTGATCTATAATTGTCCTACCAAAATACAAAATCTTATATGCAATTGTAACTAAAAAAAATATCACCAATGTAGACACCTTGAAAATTTGTATAATTTAAGGTATGAGATGTAGACCAATTGGTTCATCCAAACCCCATAGGGGGGCGGAGGTCCAAGGTTCAAATCTCTGGCCTTGTCGGACTGAATTCTTGTCCCTTTCCTGGTGCTTTCAGCGACATAAAAGGTTTAAAATGATTATGGCATGGTGGTTATAGGGGTGGACTGCATGAAGATCTATGTGGCGGCTTCTAAGGCAGACATCGTAGAATACTGTGGCGGCCATAAAAGTTGGACAGCCTACCCAGATTCGTGGCGGCTACCAATTCCACCATGTAAATTAAAAAAAAAAAATTGTATAATTTAAAAAAAAAACTCAAAATGCTTATGTATGCAAACATTATGGCCTCTAGAATTTTGATCTAAAAATAACACAAAATACCTCCAAAATATTTGAATTTTTTTTAGTATTTATAGTGAATGATAGGATTCCTTTTTTTACTACATTTGTAGCTAATGGGGTGCCAAGCATTTACTTTTTAGACAATGCATCAACAAATCATGTGATCACACTTATTACAATTACGAGAATGCCACCTATGTGCTAATTATGTAGGCCACTTGGTAGAATATCAATAAACCAAAATGTGTCACTTGTCATGGTATGATTAACACTTTGATATTTGAAACACACTAAATCACTTTTCACATATTCATCTATTTTGAATTCATGCTTTATCAAGTTAGTTGTTGTCGATGTGAATGACTTGTCAAGTTTGATGATTTGGTAGAATTTGAATGATTGATGTAATATTTATATGCACCAAGTGATGTAGAATATGCCATGTTATCCATCATATTTTTTGTTACGTTGACCCTCTATCCAACTACCATAATATCTACATTAGCTTCTAATTTAATTATCATGTGACTAGCAGGCCAATTGTATGGAATTCTATAAATTATGCTACCTCATCTACCATGTCACTTGTATTAAGTACCACCTTAGCTATATAGACTACCATGATTCATGCCACATTAGCTACCATGTCATCAATATGCACTACCACATCGTTTGTAAGTGAAAGGATTAAACTTTAAACAATTCACAAAGGTCAAATTCTTCCTTTCTAACTTAACATGATGTAGGTATGCATTAGCATGACACATATGCATGTCTACATGTCTTTTTACTAATATTAGGTTATATAATATTCCCTATCATATTTCTTTTTTAAAATTTAAATTTTGCAATTTTGGAGGAAAAATGAATAAATTCTAAACATAAAAATGGAGTTTTTGGATGTAGAATAAGCAAGAGTGCTAAACTAGGACTCCCCTTGAAATTTCACAAATAATATAGAAACATTGATATTTCATTCACATCTATCATGGTTTATTCTACAAAATGTTTTTATAAAACACAAGCAATCAATATATTCTCTCATTCCTATATAAAAAAAAAATTGTCAAAACATTTTAGCAACTTCAAGTGGTTTGTAGGTCCTTGCTAAGCGTAGAAGCATGTTCATGACTTATATAGAACAATATATTTATCTAAAAATATTCAACCTCTTCATTTTTTGATTTCATAGTGGTCATGCAATCTACCCTCTCATCTATGCTTTTATTGGAAACAAGAAGATACAAGTGAAGTGGAATGAAATTTTGTGAAATTTTGAAAAAGATAAATGAGATTTTCAAAAAATATTGAAAAAATCAATCCTAAATCTAGGGCATCCATCTAGTTAAAAATTAAAATAAATAAATAGGATTGATTCAATAAGAGGAATAAAAGAACATGTCAGTGAATATTTCTCGTAAAGAAAATCTACTAAATCTAGTGAGATCCTCATGATCTAAGTTCATTTAGGATTTTTATCAAGAAACCCTTCTTCTAGTGTCATCGTTAGCCTTCTATAAAAGGGTCTTCTTTGATGATTTAAACATAGTTGCTCTTGAGAGAAGTTATAGAAGCTAAAATTTTAATAATAAGCAATCAAGTAATGAAGATTCACACCCACTCTATTACCATATATGGTTTCATAGTAGTTTCTAAAAATGAATGGAATGTATGAATTACCCAATATTGTTAAGAAAGAAATATACATGAAATAATTTGAAATCAATCCCCACTTCTACTTGATCTAATTTTGAATCTCAAAAAAAGTTACTAATATCAATGAAATTTACATATTAACCTCTAGTTTTAATAACCATTATATCATGCTCAATCATCTCATCCTTGATAATCACTTCTAGTGTAGAATCTACTACCTTGATGGGGTTTGCCATAGATTTTATCTTCCTCTTATTGCTAGCCAGGGCATCCATACTTTTAACTAGGTCATTCTTACTTTCAATAAGGACTTTCTTTCCATGTTACCTAGTTTTTGTTCAAATAAATCTTTTAAATTCTTCTAAGATTTGAACAAGAAATAACACTTGTTTTTTGATCGCACTTTAATTTCTACTTCCTACTTTCTACTCACACTTCTTCTTCACTCCCACCTCACACTCCCTCCCAACTTACTCCTTCACAAATATTATTAATTTTTTTAAAGAAAAAAACTTATAATATATATATAATATAATTCTAATTTATATATTATTTCTATATTCACTTTTAATCATCTGCTTGGTGTGGTGCAGTGGTAAATGCACTGGAGTCTTTGGTAGAGGCCGACCCAGGTTCCATTCCCCTTGTCTCCATCTTGTAGATATATGGTATAGTTAGGAATGTTCTATGTCTTTGGTAGAGGCTGACAAGGGTCCATTCCTCCTATGTCCAACCTATTGAAAGTGGCACCCCGAAAGGGTTGTTTTCCACTATAAATTAATTTTTACCCAGGTGTTGTAGGTGAGTTGGAGAGGAGACGACAATCCTCCAAGGGAGGTCCCAGGTTCGAATCTCCACCCTACCAAAAATCTGAATTGGGTACCCAAAATCCAATTGATAATGTTGGTGCGGGCAGGGCTGGGTGCGACTCCCGAGTGACTTTGACGGTGTAGAACCCCCTGTTCGTGGTCTCTCAGACCAAGGCGGTCCCACAAGGAGTTTTTCGCTTATATAGGGCTGGGTGCGACTCCCGGGTGACTTTGACAGTGTAGAACTCCCTGTTCGTGGTCTCTCAGACCAAGGCGGTCCCACAAGGAGTTTTTCGCTTTTTTATATATATATATATATATATATATATATATATTCACTTTTAATCATTAAAAATTTTACATTTAAAAAGTAACCGAATTTAGTTATAAAAATAAAGTTTAGAAAAACTAAACATAAATAAATTAGTTCAATAATTTAGAAAATTAATTAATTAAGAGATTTCTTATAAAAACATAATGATAGTTTTAAAAAAACATTTCAAATAGTTTTAGCTTTCAATCAATGTCCACCTTAACATTTTCTCCATATATTAAAGTGACGTAATATAATAAATTATTCAAAATATTTTGATTTTTTACAATAAAAGTTTATTAAAATAATTTCAACTCATTTAATCAACTAATAAATATTAATTATAAATATTTAATATGGTGAGTGGATTTGATAGAGATGGTTTGGATGTTTTAGATAGAAAGTTTCAAGTTTCATATTAATAATGTGAAAATTTATTTTACAGAGGATAGGTGGATTGATAAAGTTAAATATTTATTAAAAATAAACTTAAAAACCTAGATTATAATTTCAAAACATACAAACTTGTTTACAAACATAATAATCTAATCTAAATCCTTTAAATATGCATAAAAATACAAATACCAAATGACTGACAGCCGTTCAACAATAATGACGTCGTCGTATAGTCCTGTACCGTCCTTTTCAAATGGAGGGGAGGGGGTCATCCCTTATGTAATCAACTCCTAAGATTTCTCTATGAAAGACCCCCTTTCATATTATAAAAACACACATGGGGATTTTCACGCATGATGTGTTTGGAGAGGACATAAACAAAAGCGTTCAACGCGCTCAAAAGTTTGACATAGAATTTTCATACATGATGTGTTTGGAGAGGACATAAACTCTTTGTATTGAGGCTATTTAACAGCAGTATCTTGGAAAGAAAGAATTCCATCATTTACAGGTGAGAGAGTAGAGGATTCCATCAGATCTAAAACCCAAAGAAGAGAATGTCTACAGTTATACCGTTCGATCGAAGCTCGGCAGTCTGCATGTGTGCGTTCAAGCCCAAGGGCGCCTTAATAGACGATCTAGTAGAATTGCTCGTATACTTTGCCAACTGCTTGGAAGTATCCGGTTCTGTACAAACCTTCATTCTTCGCAGTATACATGGAAATGCGGTAAATAGACATTGCAAGTCTGAATTTACAAGATTCGACTGTTTTAAGCCGAGTTAAAATATTCTAAATCGTTTACGATTTGCAGGTAGTATGTTGTGCGGTTTGGACAACCGGACGCGGCGAAGAAAAGGCCATCGCCTTTAGAAATGGCCCAACGGTAACCTCTAATTTCTCTGGAGTCCACCTAACCTAGCGATGAACACTTAGAGAATTTTGATTAGAGGTTTGAGTTTGTAGAGTTTGATTGAATAAAATAATTCTTTTTTTTAACAAGAATTGGCAAAAAAAATTGCTGATTTTACAGGCGGAAGAGCGAAGAAAGATGTTATTTCCGTTGGCGGACATTATAGGACCTTTCTGGTACGACATCTGCTGCGGAGAAAGCAACAGCGGGCTTCGCTCTGCAAAAATTTGTTTATGGGATATTGTGACGGTGAGATTATGTGTAACAGAAGCAGAGAAGCAGGATTCGTTGTGCTACGCAGGTTTGGCAATTTTGAAATCGTATTTCAGCAAAAGCAAGGGGTTATTGTCGTACACATGCTTCAGATCCTTGCACGGAGACCAGGTTTTGGGATTAGGCGTTTGGAAAGAGTTGAAGGACGCCTATGCCTCCATTCTCGACTCTTCTCCAAATTTTGAGAAATCGGCTTTGGAGTTCGTCGCAGACCTTGTTCTCAATAGTCGCTATGATCTCATGGAGGTGGTGTATGCAACTGCTGATGATAATGAGCCGCCTCTTCGTTGTTTTCCAAAATCTCTTCCCTTCCATGGATTTTAAAATAGCCGCATTCACTGTGAAATATTTAATTTTCAGAACAGTCTAAGCATGAGGCGGTAGTTATTTTCGCTTCTCTTTGTTAAGCAGGATCCAGGATCCAGGATCCGGGATATTGTTAAGAGTGTTAAGAAATTTAAACTCTTAATTTCTTTATAACTAGTTTTCCATTTATGATTTTCTGGACTTCTTCACAGCGATCACTCCAATCAATATTTCACAAAAACCTCGTTGTCTATTTCCATTGCCCTGTTTCTGCTCAAAATATTTTTGGCTGTGTTGGACCAAGCAAAGGTAAGCTATTATTGAGGAACAATTCTAATGGTGAATGTTTGTAATTAATATTCGTTTAAGGACTGCAAGTAAGAAGATGCGCCATTGGAGCCGAACGAGGTCTGGCAGTCGATTAAACCACAAGTTAATTGAGAAATTATATTAGTGCCCGCAGATTATAAGCTAAGTCAAGAGTTCAAAACGCACCCCTAACACGCCATGAACAGTCTGGATGATATAGCTTTGTCTGACTTAATAATATTAATTAAGTCCTACGAGCTATCGATGTAGAGACTGAAAATATCAGCCATGGCCGAGGGGAATGGATGATAACAATATAAATATTCTCACAGCTATGACAAAGGCTAGGGTTTTGGTGCGCTTCCTCTTCGTTCTGTGTAGTTCAATAGCATTAAGGCCTCTGAGGCATGGCTTCTTTGTTGGGTTACAGGATGAAAACACAGAGTAAGGTGTACTACGAAAAATTAAGCTGTTATTGAAAATACGGATGAAATGGTTCCATGAAATAAAATTCATAGAATATGTGTGAAAGAAAACCTTGGGAAAGGAGTCAAGAGGACGTGTTCAAGAAGGAAATTGAATGTCTATATTATCCTTAAAACCATTTCAAGGCCATGCTGGTCAAACTTCTTCTACTTCTCTTATACAGTTTTTGATTTCTCTAAATCACCAGACGGAATAAAATTATACAGAAACATGGAACCAAATTTCTACTTTAAAAATTTCCTAAGTTTTGTATTTCCTGTAACGTGAGACCCTTCAATGAAATAGTCTATTGGTCATCTTGCGCTCCACAAATCGTGAAAGTTCACACCTATATGTTAAATTTGGTGACTTAATTTCTATAATGATGTACTTAAATGGTATTAGACTGTCTTTTGCTGAGATAGCGTATCAGTCGGATTTAACGAAGTTCCATGGTCTCTTTTCCGAGGTAAGGTAAGGTTCTTGAGTGAAAAAGAGGAAAGTTAATAAATTCTCCTTTACAAAAAATATTCAACTAGAATATAAATTTTTTATAATCGTATTAGGTATTTACTATAAGTTTTCTAAGTTCTCGGAAAAAGTGGTTTGTGTTTCAAAAAACTTTCGGTTAACTGCTAGGGTATATATGGATGAGACATGTTTTGGGATTCAAGTCTGGTGGCCTATGTCGAATAGAAAAAAAAAGTCATGGCTAGTTTGAGGGGTATACTCGGATGGGATAGGTCATCCCGTGGAATGAAAAGTTCTTGCTGGCTCCCCGAGGGGAGGGATACAAGGAACAATTTTCTTTAATTAAGGTTTTAATCCCTAAAGATTAGGTGGATTGGTAAGTGCAGATTGGTTGGGCACTTACCAAAAAGAGACCTAGGTTTAAATCTTGGGGGGAAGCTAACCCTTTGCAAAGGTAGTAGTCTGCTTCGAAGTGTGTGAGACCCACGACGATGGTACGAATCCCAAACGACCGGTGGTCCCCATCTCATGCTGGGTCAACGAACCCCAAACTACCGAGTCAACAAAAATGACATGAAAAAGTTTGTTGAAAGTAGTCCATGTGAATTAAACCTTCCAATTATTAAAAACAAATAAATTTTTTATTAGATTATTACACAATGATATTGTAATAATTTAAAGTAAATTATTAATTATCTTGATGATGTTTTTTTTTAAGTGTTATGTGCAAGTCTGTGCAATTAAGCGAATGTTTGTTTAGACAACACGATTGCAATGTTTAAATGAGAAAAGAGAAAAAAAAATTAATAGACTATAGAAAGTTGTTACTCTTACATAACCTTTACCATAATCACCTACATCTAGCTAAAAAGCCTTCATAAGCAATCGTTGCGAATAAGCAAACAAGAAGAAGAATAAAGGCAACGAAAGTGTACTGCTTAATGAACGATGAAATAAAGAATGATATTTAAAAAAAGTTAATAATGTTATAAAATGATTTTCAAGTTTTGAAAGCACGTGTGAATTACGGTTTTAACATCTAATTAAAATATATAAGTTGTAAGATATTTTAAGAACTCCTCCAGGGTTTTTCTAAATATTAATATGTCATATAAATAGACAATGACTAATTTTCATAAGAACTCCTTCAGTACCTCATTCATCAGTCGCATGAAGGTACTTGGTGCATTGGATAGCCCAAAGGGCATGACCAACCACTCATACAAGCCCTCTCTCGGTCTTGAAGGGCGTCTTCCACTCATCTCCCTCTACGATATGGATCCGATGGTAACCACTCTTGAGATCAATCTTGGTGAAGTACTTGGTTCCACTTAAATAGTCCATTATGTCATCCATTCTCGGCAATGGAAATATATATTTTATTGTGATCTTGTTGATGGCTCGTGAATGCGACACATTCTCCACTCCCCACCTTTCTTTGGCGTCAGCACTACAGGTACTACACATGGACTCAAATTTTCTTGAATTAGTCCCTTCTCTAGCAACTCCTGGACCTGCCTGTTTAACTCCTCAGTTTCTACAGGCGTCATTCTGTGTGCAGCTTTATTTGGCAAGCTCGATCTTGGCACCAAATCTATATGGTGGCTGATTTTCCTTACTGGGGGTAAACCCTCCAGCACATTATCAGACACAATATCTAGAAATTCCTCCAACAGATCTAGAACTTCTACTAGGGTATCCTTGCATTCTTTCTCCCTAACTCTAGAAATTATTGCATAACACAAATGTTCATGCTTCAAACCGTCTAGAAATTTTCTCCCTTCAACTAAACAGATTTTGGAGTTGTTACACACCTTTTCATCTGCTTCCTTCACGGGCTTCAGCTTATGGCGCACGCCATTCTTCGTCAATGAGTAGGTGTTGGCACGACCGTCATGCACTGCATTTTGATCGAACTGCCAGGGCCTTCCCAGCAACAGATGGCAAGCATCCATAGGCAGGATGTCACACAGACCTCATCACAATAATTCCCAATATTAAATTTAATGGAGCACCCATTGACCAAAGCCCTATGGTCCTTTTGTAACCATGCGACCCGATATGGATGCGGGTGCTTCTTCCTCTCCAACTGTAACTTGGTAACCATTTCTTCTAAAAATAGGTTATCCGTGCTACCATTATCAATAATAATATTGCAAATCTTGCCCGCGCATTTACACCTTGTGTAGAATAAACTTTCTCTCCTCTTCGTGTCCTCCTCATTCAACAGACTCTCCTTACGATCATTGCTTCTCCTCTCTCTACTTCTTTAGAATGTTTAGATCCAACATCTTCCTCTGCCACAACTCTGGCTAGACCTTCAAGCCTCTTGTTCATCCTTTCTCGATGTTGTGGACACTCGAATGCTCGATGTCCTTCTTCACCATAGTGGAAACATGTCCCACGAAATACTCCTCTTCCAAACCCTCGTCTAGATCCACCCCGTCCTCTTGGGTAGCTATTATGATCACGGGGATAAATATCCTCTTCCCTTTGATCCTGTTACTACCTTCACCGTCTTCTTCGAATCTTTGTATTTTTCTCCCTTGGTTCTCCCACTAGTTATTCCACCACGGCCCCTTCCTCTTTGCTTGCCTTCAACTGCTTATTCGTTTTTCTTCCACTTTTAAGGCAAAGCGGTAAGCATCCTCAATGGTGCTTACCCGAACTAGGCTCGGCTCTTCTTGGATACCGAGTCTCGCCCATTGATATAACGGGCTACCTTCTCTTTGTTTGCCTCTAAATGTCCAGTTCTAATAGAGATCTTGTAAAACTCCTCGGTGTATTCTTGGACGGTTTTGTTTGTCTGTCTCAAACTCTGCATTTTCCTTAGCAGATCCAACTTGTAATCTATTGGAATAAACTGTCTTTTTAGGTTTTTCACCATTCTATCACATCTTGTTATTCTTTCCTTCCCTCTTTTGTTCCTTTTATTTCTTGTTATGAATAAATTATATTATAATAATATAAGTTGTAAGATAATTATATTATAATAAAAAAATAATAAATTATATTATTAAAAATTATTTATTGTAATGATGTAATATATAAAAGGTTAAACCCATCACTATTAGATATTTATAGGCAAGTAAACTAAGATCTGTAATATATTTTTTGCAATTTCAATGAGGATTGAAGAATCTTATTGCATTGCACTAAGAAGATCCACAAGGATGACCATATTACAGAATAGTGTGTGTAAATTTTCTTCTCAAGAGTAGTTATGGTGGGTTTATAGGCTGGTAAGGAAGGTATATGCTTGGCCCTGATGTTCTCTACATGACCCTTCGTCAATGGTATTTAGCGATGACAAAAACATGAGCATGGATTTATGTGGGGGGACTTACGCTTGGGCTAGGGCTAGGGCTTGCACTTGGGATAAATGATTACTCCACATGACCCTTCGTGGAAGGCATGATAAACATATGAGCATGGATTTATGTGGGGGGCTTATGCTTGGGTTTTGGTGAGAAATTGGACTTCGACTAAATGATTACTGTAGGAGTGAAGCTAAGGATCTTGAGTGAAGCTAAGGATCTTGAGCAAATATGAGTATGTGGTTTAACTTGTGGCATTAAATAAATAGTTTTATTGTATGTAAATTCAAGAGTATTGAGGAAGATACGACATGTCAAACAAGGATAATAAGGATTTTTCAAATCACAAAAAAATAAAATTACAAATATCTTTATCAATTAGGATAAGAAATTTAATTTATTTTTGAAGAAAATCTATAGAATAATTTTTTAATAGTAAGGAATAGAGGAGATTTGAAAAAAATGAAAAAACCTTGTTTTTTCCCAAAACACTAGTTGCTTTAGGATATTTTTGGGGTTTGAGGTCATGGAGTTACCAATTTTCACTAGAAAGGATGACATTGATGTTCAAGAATGATGGATGAAGTTTAGATCTCTATATTCTAGTGATAATTTTTGGCCATGCCACCCATGCAAAATTTTAAGAGGACATGTTTGGTGGAAACGTTTTGCTAAGAAAAAGAATTGTATTTACACTTGGGACAAAATGGAACATGCATTCTTGAGTCAGTGGGACCCATACAAAAAGATAGCTATTATGAAGGTCACCATCAAAGGATATGAACAAGAAATAAAAAGGCTTCAGAGAGAACTGAAAGAAATAAATAAAGATATGATAATAGAAAGAAAAAATATAAATGACAATGTAAAATTTCATGGTTATAGTCAAAAAAATTAAGAAGAAAGAAGCAATTATGATAAGGGAACAAGTTGAAGAACCAAGAAAAGACTCAAAAGTTGAATTTATAATAGCAACAACAATAGAGTCCATGGAAGAAGAAATAGAAAATCCCAAGGAATCTCTATCAAAAGTGCATAAGGATATACCAAAATAAGGGCACAAAAGAGGAGATTGTGAAGAAGAATTTAAAATAAAAAAACAAATTAGTGAATAATCAAAGGAAATATAATGTTAGGTTAAGGTTGCAACATATTAGCACCCACACTGCCCTAAGCGACAATAATCTTGGAGGCATGACTTAAGGTATCAATGCCTTTGATCTACATGGAGGCAAAAAGACATCAAGTATGACAATGTTTAGAAGAAAAAGCATAGTGATTTTGGTTTTCAAAGGGGTGTAATATCATCAAGGTACAACAAGACAAATCATTCAAAATATCAAAGCAAAGCAATCAAAGCATGGAACCAATAAAATAGTTATGGATATTTGAGTGGCACAATGGCAGCTTGGCATCATCAAAAACCACCACTAATCAAGATTTGAATTCGATTTGATTGAGATTCTAAAAGAAAAATAGTGATAAATGATATTGGTCATGATACAAGTGACTTATGTCATACATCTCAGGAAGTAGATAACAAATGTAATGAAAATTTACCTCACTCTTCATATAATAATAAGAGATTTGGTGGCGGGCATCACGCGGGGGCCCGACCCTCCTCAGAAAGACCCCGACAAAAAAGATACGAAGGACAATGCGGGGCCCAAGAAGTGGTTGTCTTTTGTTGAGACTCTTAGAGGAAAAAGAAAGGAGGTTCTCTCTCTTCCACCCCTAGTTCCAGTAAATAATAAAATTTCGGCCCCGACAAGTTCCATGAGCCCTTTTCTTTCAATGGAAGAATTCTCCCTGGTAGGCAAGTTTTTGGGAGGTAGGCCGGACATGGAGACTATCAGGGCTTGGGCGATGGGTAAATGGTGACCGGTAGGCAGCTTGGAGTTGGTAGCTCTAACTCGAGGGTTCTTCATTATCCATTTTAACAATATGGAGGATGCTAACCACATTTTAATAGGAGGTCCTTGGTTTTGGGCAAAAGGAGCCTTTTTCTCAGATGATGGGGTGAAGATTTTGACCCTGAAAAGCAAAATATTAACATTGCCCCTATTTGGGTTCGTCTCCCGAGTCTACCTGCCTAGTTCTTCAATGAATATTGGTTATAGGGCATAGCCAGAACTATAGGGGACCTGATCTCCATTGACCATGCGACCTTGGCCAGGACAAGGATGACTCATGCATGAATCTACATAAATGCTAATTTGGATAATGAATTGCCAAGGTTTGTGGAGCTAGAGTATGGAGAATACTATCAAAAATAGTTGGTAGAATACGAGAACAGACTGAAATTCTATGCAGAATGCAAAAATCAAGGACATCTATGCAATCAGTGCCCTAACCTAGCAATGAATAGAGAAAAGCAGAAGTAGGGAATGCTAGACAGAGGAAATTTGAGGAGTTTCCCTAGTAGAGGTGATTTCAATCAGGCAAACTATGTCTACAAAAAAAAAAAGAGAGGGTGCAGGGTCCCAACAAGACAAAGGAAAACAATAGGTTGTTGGCAACCAAAATACTCAGGTAAGTTCCAATCCTCTAGTTTCAAATAAATTTTCAATTCTATCCAATATGGGAGTAGGAGGATTATCGAAAGACATGGAAGCCCAGAACCTTCAGGCTAACCTTTATGACTCTCTAGAATCCCCATCCAAGTCAGGATCCTCAAACCCTAATGCTAAAATTACTATAAGCCCCATGGGCATCACAAAGCCAAACCCTAATGCCCGATCTCTAGAATCCCCATCCAAGTCAGGATCCTTAAACCCCAATGCTAAAAATACTTCAAGCCCAGTGGGCATCCCAAAGCCAAACCCTAATGTTGAAGAACTTAGGAAGAAAGTTGAGGCATTGGAAAATAAAAATCTCATCTCCCTAACATCATCACTAGGAGCCAGGTGAATCCTACTGAGGGGCCATCCCATAGACCAGGGGAATACAGGAAAAAAGGAGAAGATTTGGATGTAGGGGTGGAGATATGTGAAACTCTTTAGACTGAGGAATATGGCAGTCCGATTCTGCAACAAATTGCCTCCCCCCAGTTTAGTCCTAAACAAACCAGGAGCACTGTGAAGTCTCCTATAGATTTTGGTAGTGAAAAAAGAAGAGGGAGAATATCAAATGTTGAGCATCAAAAAATTAAAACTGATAATGACATTGCCAATGGAAAATAGAGAACCTTGTTTCAACAAGGTTATTTCCGGGTTCGAAGACAACAAATTAGGAAAACCCCCTCAAGGGAGGGGGAGAGGAAGAAATCCCAAACAATCTAAATGAAGTTCCTCTCATGGAACGTGAGAGGCCTCAATGGCCTACCCAAACACAGGGAAGTCAGTGCAATAAGAAATCAAGTGAATCCAACTATTATCATGTTGCAAGAAACAAAAACTGATGAGATTCAGTCAAAAAAAGTAGCAAAAAAATCTGGAATCAAGGGGAGATGGTTTGCAAATCAGCCAGAGGAGCGTCTGGAGGCCTTATGACTTTGTGGGATCCTCGGATAGTAGAAGGCACCATTATTCAAAAATATGATAGGGTTCTTAGTGTTTTATTTAAGGAAATAAACAACAACAGGTCATGGATCCTTTCAAATATTTATGCCCTGACTTCAATTCAAGGGAGAGCTCTACTATGGGAGTACTTAGGCAATCTGAGTGAAATCTTCCATAATATCCCTAGATTCTGGTGGGGATTTTAACACTCCTCTTTACCCTTCAGACAAAATGGGTGGAAATGGACCACCTATCAGGAGCATGGATGAGTTCAATGACTTTGTGAACTCCAACATGTTGATGGATGTAAAACTTAGAGGAGCGAATTATACCTGGAGCAATCGATGGATAGGGTGTCATCTCATTCAAGAAAGGCTTGACAGGTTTTTCTATCAAAGGAGGCTACAACTCTATTCGGTGATTCTACCCTGCAAGCCCTTCCTAAAATTACCTCTGATCATAATCCCATTTTGTTGGAGATCCCTAACTCTCTGTCCTTCAAGAAACCTTTCAGATTTCAATCTATGTGGATCAAACATTCCAGTTTAGAGATAACTTAATTCAGTGGTGGCAACAACTGTCAAGGGTAGTGCAACTTTTAAACTTGTTGGCAAATTAAAGTTTGTTAAGGAAAAGCTTCGAACTTGGAACAAAGAGGTCTTTGGGAACCTCTTTGAAAATAAAAAATAGGTTGTTGAAAGTTTGAAGATAATTGATCAGAGGATTCAACATGGTGATGTTGATGAAACTACTAGGCAGGAGGAACGGACAAAACTAGCAGAGTTTCATAACATTTTGGCTGTGAGGAAATCTATTGGAGGAAAAAATCAAGGGCTCTTTGGTTGAAATATGGAGATTCAAATTCCAAGTTTTTCACATCACCACGCTTAGAAACAGAAGCAATAACAAGATAAATTTTAAAAAAAGTAGATGGTTCTATTACTCAGGACTTAACAGAAATCAGAAAGGAGGCAGTAACTTATTTCAATTCTATCCTTGGTCAGGAATCGTAGTGCAATGAGGAGGCCAAAGATATTCTCTTGCAATCCATTCCTAGCATAATAAATGAGGATATAAACCTTAAGCTTCTAGCTCCATTTTCTGATGAGGAAATTAAGGAAGCCTTGTTTAGCATGGAGCCAGACAAAGCCCGGGACCCGATGGCTTTCCCCCTCATTTCTATCAAGATTTTTGGGACATCGTAAGTGAGGATGTAATTTCTACTATCAGAGAATTCCAAGCAAGCAATCATATCCCAAAAGGTCTCAACTCTACTTTTATTTCTCTAATTCCTAAGAAGCAAACCCCTGAATCTATGGTTGACTTCAGGCCAATCAGTCTATGCAATGTTTCTTACAAGATCCTAACTAAAGCCATTGCAAATAGAATGAGAGATGTTCTACCCCACATCATAGATCCATGCCAGGGAAGCTCTATCTAGGGTAGGTCAATCTTGGATGGAGTTATCACAGTTCATGAAGCTCTACACTCTGCTCATAAGACTAACAGGTCTATTTTTGCCCTCAAGCTTGATATGAACAAAGCATTTGATAGGCTAAATTGGGACTTTCTGATTGTTGTCCTCCTTAAGTTTGGTTTTCACCACCAATGGGTTAATTTGATCAAAGAATGCATTTCTAAAGCATGGTTCTCGATTCTAGTTAATGGAACAACTACTGGTTACTTTCAAAGTCATAGAGGAATTCGCAGGGGGACCCTATCAACCCCATGTTATTCATCATTATGGTAGAAGCTTTAGGAAGAACCATAAAAAATGCTTGTAGTTCAAGGCTAATATTAGGAATCAAGGCAACATCTCTCACTAGGGCTATTTCTCACCAACAATTCATCGATGATACCCTTCTATTGACTAAGGCATCGATGGTTGAGGCCAAAAGAATTAAATACATCCTGCAACTCTACGAGGATGCTACTGGTCAGAAAGTTAATTTTAGTAAAAGCAAGTTATATTTCTTGAACACCCCCATTCAGAGGCAAGGAAGGATTGCAAAAATTTTAGGGTGTGATATAGCAAACCTCCCCACTTCGTATCTTGGTCTCCCTCTTTTCATTGGTTCTTCGAGAGAGTCAATGTGGGACAGGGTTATTGAAAGAATTCAAAAAAACTTGTTGGATGGAAAGGTCATCTTCTATCTCAAGCAGGAAAGTTGACCCTCACTAAGGCCTCTCTTTAGAGCATTCCAGTCTATTTCCTCTCCATTTTCAAAGCCCCTATGAAGGTTTTCCAAAAAATTGAGAAACTCCAAAAAAATTTTTATGGACTGGATCAGAGGAGAAAAAAGGATACACCTTGTAGGATGGACCAAAGTGTGCAGACCCAGGGAAAATGGGGGCTTAGGTCTGAGGAGAATTGCTCATATGAATTTAGCTTTACTAGCTAAGCAGGCATGGCACCTCATTTATGGTGAAGAAAATGAATGGACAACTATCATCAAATGAAAGTATCTTCAAAATATGGAATTTCTAAGTGACTCAGTTCCAATCAGAGGTTCTGCTTTTTGGAAAGCAATTCTCAATTGTAAGGAAATCATCAAAAAAGGTTTAAGATGGGTTTTAGGCAATGGTGAGAGGATAAATTGCTGGAATGATAGGTGGGCTAAGGATGAACCAATGATGCAATATCCTAACTTAGCCCGAATCAGAGATATCATGGAAGAACTCATTGGTAGAAAAGTCTTCGATTATATGGTTGAGGATAGAGGCAGAATGAAGTGGAAACAAATAAGGATTCAAGGATTTCAAGCGGAATCAAATGATCTTTGTAACATTCTCGGGCAACAGTTTATCCCCATGAGACCCAAGGAAGATCAAGTGACCTAGGCTCCTACGAAAAATGGGTAGTTCACTATTAAATCAGCTTACAAGCTTCTACTTGATGACGAGGATTTTGTCCTCCAAAAGGACTTAGTTTGGATAAAAAATTTAATTCCAAAAATTGTAGTCTTTTCATGGTTGGTTATCCAAGGAAGAATTCTAACCATTGATAATATGATGCGTAAAGGTATTTGTATCACTAATCATTGTTATCTATGTAGGGCTAATTGGGAGACCATTTATCACATTTTCCTTGAGTGCCCTTTTTCCTTGACTATCCTAAGTGGGGTTTTTAGGCCTTCAATATTTCTTAGGTTAAACCAGCCATCGTACTTGATTTGTTCATCTAGTGGCCTTACCCCTTTTCAAGCCAAAGACTTAGATACATGTGGAAAATTTGTCTCAATCACTATCTTTGGTAGGTGTGGTTAGAAAGGAACCATAGAGTCTTTAATGAGTCTATCCATGATCATCAAACTATCATTGCCAGGATCCTATCCTTTGCCAATGAGAATGTGAACCTTATCCCTTTTGATAGTCGTAAACCTCATCTACAGGAGACCACGATTGCTCAATATTTAAGCTTAACCTTGTTAGATGAGTCTGTGCCTAGGGTAGTCAACCCAGAGCCAATGTTAAGTGGTCCCCACCTCCTACGGGTTGGTTTAAGCTTAATTTTGATGGAGCGGCTAAGGACAATCCTGGTAGAGCAGGCATTGGCGGCATTGTGTGAGATCATAATGGGAATATGATGCTTGCATTTTCTGAATATTTGGGAACAAGGATGAACAACGAAGCTGAAGCTAGAGCTATGTGGAGAGGCCTTCAAATGACTCAAGACTTAGAAGGCAATTTGATCATAGAAGGAGACTCTATGCATGTTATAAATCTCCTCAATAATTGGAAAACACCTCCTTGGAGGATTAAAACAATTGTTGAAGAGGCTAGGATCCTTTTCAGGGAAGACAGGACAGAAAAGCCCAACATGTCTTTCGGGAAGCTAACAAAGTTGTTGATAAGTTGGCCAATTTGGGTGTCGATGGTGATGGACTTTTCAAATGGGAACACGGTGTCCCGAGTGAAGTAGAGGAGCTTATTCAACAAGAATGCCAAGAATGATAGTCAAATTTACCAACAGGGAAGGCACTGTAAGTTCGAAGGCTATGAGTATTCCCGTCTCTTTTTTGAAATGGACTCACAATAAAAATTATCCGAGTTATCAGTCTTGGTGGATGCTTGTTGGAAATACCACAAAGACTAATGGGGATAGTCACATGTCAGATAACATGGCTCCTAGTCATCTTAGTAATTTGAGGTTGGTTGATAATCATAGGGTAGGAAAGAAATGACAATATAAGACTTCGAACCAGAGCCACGTGGACCACCAGATAGCCACCGCCATAAATCTAGCCAGCAGGTTCACTTCTCCAAGGCTGATTGGCCAAGACGGGATGTGGTCCCAAAGCATGTCATATACGAAAGAAAGCAATTACCAAAGAATTATTAAGAGTAACTGTCAATACAGAGCTTGTGGGAGTTTTTTAGTACTCTGCTATGTGTGTCTGCAACTTTTTGTTTCTCCACTATTTCAAGGAAGGGATCCGTGTCTGTTTCTTTTTTTGTAATTATGATGCAGGTGTGTTTTCTCGGGGTATACCCAAAATGTTGTATGGGAAGTTTCTTTTTGATAACAGGCTATGTGCCTTACCGGATGTAATGGCTTTGGCGGCATGTAGATTTTACATATATAGGATCCTTAGTAAGGACATGTTCATCAACAACCCTGGGCTGATTTTTGTAAAAGGTTTTGGGTCAACTTGTAAAACCCGGTATTAATGCTATAGTATCTTATCTACCAAAAAAAAAATTATAACAAAAGCCCATCAAATTCAAAATTTTATTATGATGCTCTAAGTATATGTTCTAGTTTATACAATGTTATCAAGATTGCAAGATAGTAGAAATAGACAAAAAACATGAACCAAAAATCAAGGACAATGAATAAGCTTAAGCAATCTATGAGCAAGATCCATAAGATCATAGCAAAGAGGAAAATACATAATAACTAAAGAAAGAAGTCAAGGAAGATTTGACAGAAGATAAATATTGAATACTAAAGTCATTAATAACCAAATAATTAATACAAGGGGGTGTTGGATAATATTACATTATTTGGTACTTGATAATGTACCCCCATGGTACCTTGTTGGTACAATTGTAAATATGTAATAGATTAGGGTGTGAGTCTATAGTTTAGGAGTGTGATTTATATTTACCCTTATGTATGTGTTCATGTGTAGGATATGCACAAGTGTCATGTAATTATGTGTGCAAGTGTAAAGAGTAAGAATGTGCACAAGTGTCATGTAATAGTGTGTGCAAGTGTGTGCACAAGTATCATATAGTAAAGTGTGCAAGTAAGAGTGTATAAGAGTAAATAGAAAGTCAAGATTATTGTGTACAAGTGGAAATATGAGAATCCAAAAGGTATGAAAGGTTTATCCTATGAATAGAATAGGAAAGGTTGCATATCCTAGATATTTGAAGAGGGCAATAGTCAAAGAGTCAAAGAATCACCTTTCTAAGGTTATATTATGAAGGTAAAGCTCCATGTATTGTATTGAATATTAGGATATTGAATGAATCTTGAACAAAGCTTGTATACAAATATTTGAAGCAACTATATTGTAAGCTTTCTTCATGTTATCATATGAATGATTTTGGCTATTTATATCTTATTATTGTTATTTTTCATGAATTTTATAGTCATTGATTTTGGACATTAATATTAAATTACTCTAGTATTTGAGATTACTTGAGATCCTACATATTTGGTTCCTATAATAATTTGGCTTAAAATCCAACACACAAAAGCAACATTAGACATGATCTTAATCATGATGTCTATTACCTATTATATTTTAGGTACACAAACTATATTACGCATCCCACATTCATTAATTCATCTCACAAAGTTCTTGCAAATATCTATGTGTTTTATCTATTGATGAAATACTATATTATAGATAAGTTGAATAGTACTCTAATTATCATATGAAATAGTGACTAGAAGTATCTAATGAATGCTAATATCCTCTAAAATCATGAGTATTGACCAAATATGCTTAGCTACCTCATTAGTAGCACAAAATTTAGCTTCCCTATAAGAATGAGATATAGTAGATTGGCATCTAGAATAATAAATGGGGTTGAATCCTAAATATAACTAAAATCCTATGGTGGATAGTCTCTTATCCAAATTACCAACCCAATCAACAATTAAAAAACCTATCAAAATTTGATGGAATATAAGTAGTAAATATCCATTTGATAAGACCCTTATATGTATCTAAGAATCTTCTTATTTTTAGTCTAGTGACTCTCTTATGGTGCCTACATAGACCTATAATAATAGCTAGCAATAAAACCTATATTGAGTCTTATGTGAGTAATATAAACAAGTCCACCCATAAGAGACAAATACAATATAGCATCCACCAAAGGAGTGGTATATTTAACACTAATATTTAGGCCTAAAGTGAAAGAATTCAAATTAGACTTATAACCCTCCATATTGAAACACTAAAGAGGATCCAAAGCATAATTGGTCTATGGAATGGTGATGCTAGAATCCATATGATTAGTTTGAATACCCAAAAAATAATGTAGAAGCCCAAAATCTATCATCCCAAAAGTGGAAAAAAGTTAGGACTTCATATCCTTTATCAAAATAGGATAGCTACTAATTAAAATATCATCAATATAAAGAAAAATTACTAGACTCCCCATCTTATTGTTTGAAGTAAAAATCATGTTTTGACTCACATTTCCAAAACCCATAATTTAAAAAATATATATTCTCATAGCATACATGAGGAAATTACTTAAGTCTATACAAGGATCTAGTCAAATGAAAAACCAAAGAATTAGATCCCTCAATATCAAATTTATGGGATAGTATGTGTAGATCTCCTCCTAAAACTCCCCATATAAAAGGCACTCTTCACATCCATCAGTTGTACCTTCCATACATATAAGGATATAATAGAGAGAATCATTTTTACTAAGTCCATCCTAGCCATCGGTTCAAATGTCTCAAAATAATTAAATACCTCATATTGAGATAATTCCTTAGCAATAATGCATACCTTTTGCTTATCCACTAACCATACAAAGTATACTTGATCATTTAGACCCATTAGCCAACTATATTATTCCCTTCTAAAAAAAGCAACTAGTTTCCAAGCCGTGTTATACACCAAAGCCTCATATTTTGCAAGAATAACATCTTCCCACTCCAACCTTAGTTGAATATTATGTAAGAGGATTCTTACAATGAATAACATTTAAGATTAGAGCTCGATAAGGAGCCATTCCAAGTCATTGTAGATATCGAATTGGTTGAGCATCCTTTAGAAGAATCTTAACCCACTTGAGTGTTGGAAAAATTGAGTAAGATTCATGTGTACTTTGTGGCAAAGTAACATTAGAAGCAAAATCTAAATAATCCAACTCAAAATTACTAATCACATCATCTTCCAAAATTTAACGACTTTGAACTAATGGCTCTTGCTCAACATGTCATAAATTTTGAAAAATAAGGTGCAACCCATGAAGGATTCAAATCAATATGAAATGGACCTCCACTCAAAGATGAATATAAAGAAGATGATATAATGGAAATAGATCCTACCAAATTATCTAAGAAATAGTTGAATAAAAATTATTCAAAGGATTAGAAGAATCATCTACCCAATGTTCAGGAGGTTGTGTATAAGGAGCACCTATAAGGATCTCATCAAAAATTACATCTCTTTGAATCAAAACCTCACACCTATAAGGGTTATAAATGTGTTGTGCCTTTGGGGTATATGAAAACCCCACAAACATAAATTTATAACTATTTTATGTCTCCTAAAAAAAATTGGTATGTGATATCATGCTAAGATCCAAATATATGGAAGTGAGACACATTAAACTTCCTCTAAGGAGGTGTCATGCCCTATACTACCCTCATATGAACCTTTTTGATGTTGTATGCTACACAAGTGTTTGATTCACCCTTGGATTTTTGTTTCATCCCCTTTGCATCTATAATATACCATGCAATATCTATGATCATATTATTATTTATTTTAGAAACACCATTCTACTCAAGACTATAGTGAACAATACTCTCATATGCAATCCCATAAAGAGCCAAAAAATAATGAATTATATACTCACTTCCACAAATTTAACCTAATATATTTGATTTTCATATCAAGATAATTCTCTATAAGAGCCTTTAAGGTATTGAATATATCAAATACCTCATCCTTAGTGCTAATAGTATATAAGCGCACATATCTAGAAAAATCATCAATAAAAATGAGGAAGTACCTATTTCAAAAAAGATATGGTGTACCCATAGGTCTACAAATGTCACTAAGCATGACATTCAAGGGATAATAATCTTGTACCATAGTTCATTTTAGAATATTCCTCATATGATGCTTCCCTAGAATACATCCATCACATGCACCAGTTGAAGGAGATATTTGTAGAAGTCCAATGGTCATTTGATGATGAAGAAAGGCCCTCCTATTTTATTTCTTCTAAATTTCATCATATGCATGTGTAACCATAGTAATAAAATATTTCTTCCTAAAAGAAGAAAAAAAATATGAAGGCATTTTTTCCAACCCATACATTTAGTCCAACTCATTACAATAACTAGAATCAATAGTTTTAAATGCATTTTCTATATCATTAATTACCCAATTATCAGGCCATAATTCTACCTTGTATTTATATAATTAATGGAATAAATAGATAAAATATTAGGGCTAACATTAGTTATATGAAGTACATCATTAAAGGTAGAATACCTAATATTCATCTCTCCATATCCCACAACCTGTAATAAGGAAACATATCCAATAACATTATGTTCCCTTGAATGTGATTAGTTCCACCCTTGTGGGATATATTTATGCTTTATCATGTGCCTATATGCCCTTGAATATACAATCCTCTCATTAAAATAAGTATATTTTTAATATATTTAATGAACAACTATATATGATTGTGAGGTTTCTCCATTAAATTTTTCCTCACCCTGTGTATAGGACAGAGTAACATCGCCACCCCCTTTCTTGCTAATTCCTCAAGATTATTTGTAAAAATAAAGCAAATACATGATTTATATCCTTTCTTCTTTTAAAAATCACATATTGATTTTTAAAAAGGATTCTTGAGATTCTTATTTTGTTTTGAATTCTTACCATTTTGAGATTGGATAATAACTTCCTTTGGATGGTATTGGTTGATTATAGAACTATACTCACTCATTTTTCTTCTAGCTATGTGAGGAAAAAATTTATTGAATATATCATTAATTATTAGTGCACAAGAATTGAGAAAGAATATATAGATCATCTCAAATACGACAAAAAATATATCATATCCCTAAATGATTGTTGAAGGTAATATTCAGTAATTCAATGTTCTTTTCCTTCTCTAAAGATTTATGTCCTCCTATCATCTTAGGCAATCCTTTAATAGTTTAAATATATATATTTTGAAGTGGATAATGTACTCAATATTATCAAATGAGTACATGGAAAAAGTTGCAATCTCAACCTGCAACCTATTGATTTGTGTATAATCAATGTGATCATATAATACCTAAATTTTCTCAAGTAATTCCTTAGGGCTGATCATGCTACTAACATGGGTTTAATATACATTGTAAACATTAATGGATATAACACCATGACATACCATTTTTTTTTAAATTAGTAGCAATAGGTTGCTCATTCACATATTTGAGTAAACCCTCACTCCAAAGCAAAGTTTCAATCTTGATTATATAAGTAGTAAAGTTTGGATCACTAAGCAAGGGCATATAGTGATATATAACTATCCTACCAAAATACAAAATCTTACATGCAATTGTAACCAAAAATAACATCACCAATGTAGACACCTTGAAAATTTGTACAATTAAAAAAAAACACTCAAAATGCTTATGTATGCAAACATTATGGACCCTAGAATTTTGATCCAAACATAACACAAAATACCTCCAAAATATTTTAAAAAAATTGAGTACTTATAGTGAATGATAGGATTCCATTTTTCACTACATTAGTAACTAATGGGGTGTCAATCATGTACTTTTTATATAACGCATCAACAAATCATGTGATCACACTTGTTACAATTACGAGAATACCATCTATATGCTAATTATGTAGGCCACTTGGTAGGATATCGATAAACCAAAATATGATTAGCTCTTTGATATTTGAAACACAATAAACCACTTTTCACGTATTCATCTATTTTGAATTCATGCTTTATCAAGTTAGTTGTTGTCTATGTGAATGACTTGTCAAGTTTGATGATTTGGTAGAATTTGAATGATTGATGTCATATTTATATGCACCAAGCGATGTATAGAATGTCATGTTATCTTGTAGTTCAATGAACATTAGAAATTATCATTGATAATATGAGTATAAATAATCTAACTTAGGCTAATAATAGCCTATATAGAATTTGCATAAATATCTAGCCCCTATTCATGCTAACAAAAATCAAGTAGCGCTAACCTACTAACCATAAGATATTCGTGATAGTGAATATCTTATAGGTAAAGTAAAAAATTAGTGTAATAACTAAATTAATATAACATAGTTATATAGGTAATATCCCAAGTAATGGAATATTTACCCTAACATACCACATTATTACATTATTTGGGATAATGTATATAACTCCCCCCATATAGTGAAGAAGAGAATGAAAATTTTTTGTATGCTAGCTCTTGCTTTGGCTTGGGCTTTGGATCTGGCTCTAAGTGTACCTTTAGATGAGTACCTCTAGGTCTATCTATGTATCTGCATGTGAATCTACCATTGGATCATTGCCTCTAGATATGCCTGTAGGTCTACATCTAGATCTTTGTCACTGGGTCTACCACTAGGTCTAACATAGATTTTACCTCTCTTGTAGAATCCATATAACATTTATTTCATCTTGGTCCATTGTGGGAGATCTATCCATCCACAATCGATATGAACCTTGTTGGCCATTTTAAATTTGTACCAAAATTTTGAAAAAGAGTAATTTGTACATCCACATGAGTTACAAGGATGTAGTTTCCAACACCTAGCTACTGCATGTCATGTTCTTCGACAAGGACTACAACAATACTTTGTAGGAGTTGTTGGAGATTTAGTTTTTTCAAACATGGTTTTACTGGTACTTGCTTTTCCATCATAGCCAAGGCCATCTTTCTTTGGCCTAACATTTGGCATTATAAGAATTTTAATACCCTTCACATGTTTACCTAATCTTTCACCATTGAATCTCTTTTTATTCATGAGTTTGGATCCAATGCCTTTGGTGTATTTTCAAAACTCCCAAGTTCTTAATCTTCATTAATGCTTTTAAAAATATGGCATTTGTCACTATTGATGAGATTATGGAGCTCTTTTTGAGGAATTTTAGCTTTTAAGTCACTAGTGTCATAAGCAAAATCTGCCTTTGTGATGATATCACTTGTTCTACAATTGATTCATGCCCTTATAGGCATGAATTCACTTGTATCACAACAAGCATTGGCTATAATGGCCTTAATATCACTTGTATCACAACAAGCATTCGCCATCATGGGCTGAAGGTCATGTGTATCACAACAAGCATCGACCATTAGGAGCATGATCTCTGATTGCTCACTAATATACCTTTTCTTTTTATGTTGGGCAATGTCAATTGAAACAAATGACATGTATATTGACCTTGTAATTCCAATAGGGATTAAAGCACCATTGTTCTAAAGATCCTCATAAGACTCAGGATCTTTAAGAATGGCTTTTACACCACTATGTAGTGTGAGAAATGTGTCATCCTCATAAAAATCCATTCCTTCCATCCCTGGTGGAAAGTAAGGACCTTTAACTTATTTTGCAACATGATAAGTTAGTTTTGAGGTATTTTTTTTGTTTGATATGCCCATTTTTAAGGTTTCAATCTCTACCAAAAATACACCTTCTACAATATATTTGTGCAATAATTTTGACTAATGTGTCGGTCACTATCAAAAATGCACCCTTACAAGTCTTCCCCCCCCTTTATGAAAAATATTCTTTTATGGAATTTTGCAAGAACTTTGACTAAGGTGTCGGTCACTCTCGAAAATGCACCCTTACTAGTCTTCCCCTCTTGTTGCAAAAAATTCTATGATGGAATTTTGCAGGAAGTTTGAATAAGGTGTTGGTCTCTATCGAAAATGCACCCTTAAAATTCTTCCTCCCCTTTTTGTAAAATATTCTTTGATGGAATTTTGCAAGAAGTTTGACTAAGGTGTCGGTCGTTGCCAAAAATGCACCCTTACTAGTCTTCCCCCCTTTTTACAAAATATTAAATGATGGAATTTTACCAGAAGTTTGACAAAGGTGTTGGTCTCTACCAAAAGTGCACCCTTACAATTCTTCCCCCATTTTTGCAAAATATTCTTTGATGGAATTTTGCAATAAGTTTAACTAAGATGTCGATCGCTGTCGAAAATGCACCCTTACTAGTCTCCCCCCCCCCTTTTTACAAAATATTCTGTGATGGAATTTTGCAAGAAGTTTGACTAAGGTGTTGGTCCTTTCTGAAAGTGCACCCTTACAAGTCTTCCCCCCTTTTTTCTTGCAAAATATTTTGTGAGGTAGGAAAGAAATTTTTATCCCCCCCTAAGTGCAAAAAATTGCAACTTATGAAACCTTTAAAGGTTTTTACAAATATTGCCTCCTAGGAAAATTTCAAACATTTCACCAAAAAATCCCTCCTTTATTACGAGTAATTCAAGAAAAATATATGTTGTTATGAAGCCTAAAAAGAGGTTTACAATGGTGTTGTCAAGGTTTACAAAATTTTCCCCCTCAGGTAATTTCTGAAGTTTTCCCTCTTTAGTGCAAAATATCTTTGTACAAAATTTTTCCTCCTAGGCAAATTATCAAAAAAATTCACCAAAACATTCTCCCCTTATTGCAAGTACTTCAAGAATTGTTTTTTTTGTTATGAAGCCTAAAAAAGTTACAATTTTGATGACTTATTCCTTTTTGATTGCCTTTTAACAATGTTTTGATTTTCACTTTTAGTGCAAAATATTTTGTACAAACATTTGCCTCTTGGGAAAATTATCAAAAAGTTCACCAAAAAATCCCCCCCTTATTGCAAGTACTTCAAGAAAAAATTTGATGTTATGAAGACTAAAATAATATGTAAAATCTGATGACTTCGTCTTTTCTAATTGCCTTTACAAGTTTTATCTCCCTTTTTGCTTTTATTTTCATAAAAAAATCTTTTGATGTAGAAAGGAATTATCCCCCCCTTAGTGCAAACAATTGCTACTTTGAAGGTTCCTTATCTCACCAAAATGGTCTCTCTTTCGATATACCCAAATGAGTATTGAAAGAGAATTCACTCAAATTGATATTTAATGGCACTTGTCTAAAAATCCTTCTGAAGAAGGATGACCAGTTTGAGGAATTTAAGCCAAACAAGAAGAGTAAATTTTGGGTGTTTTATGAAGTGAATATCAAAATAAAAATCGGCTCTACCTGTGCAATAAATTACACAAATGGATGTAAAATTTTGGGTCTTAAGTGCTTTTAATTTTAACTTAAGATGTAATTACAAAAATATATTAATTTAAATGCAACAAACCATAAAAAGTGCCCACAAATTTTTAACACATAGGTGTCTTATTCAACTGAAAATGCACCTATTTTTACAATGCCAATTTAAAAAGGTGTCGAATGCAATCGAAAATGCACCTTTATTACAATAATTTTTGCAAAAAAAATTGATTTTATGTTTGCAAAAATTTTGATATTCAAATTTCCCCCCTTGTGTTACAATTTTGCAAAAAAATGATCACAATTTCTTTGATTGGTCTCTCCTTTGCTTTAGAAAATTAACAAGGTTTTAGGAAATTTTTAGGTCTCCCTAATTTGCAAAAAAAATAAGCTATTTTTGTGTTACATCTCTCAATTTGATAAAACAAAAGCACTAGTTTTATTTTGATTTTACAAAAAAATGGTGTCTCATTTTGTTGATTTGCAAAAGAATTTTGAAGAAAAATTAATATAATTTCAATATATTAAATATTTTCCTCAAAAAATAAATATGATTTGATTAATTTAAAAAAAAATATCATCTATTTTAAATAAAAAAATATTAATTTTAATTAAAAAAATTGCTTAATCAAAATAAAAAAAAAATTACTTATATTTCGTTTTGTCCTTCAAAAGTTATTTAGCATAGCGCTTGGGGTTTTAACCCCCGACCTCCACCACAAAGACTTAGTGTGGTCTTAAGCAACCGATCTGACTACTTCTCTAGATGTGCTTTAAATTAAAGAAAGTGCTCTTCATCCCTTTATGCACTGTAGGATTAGAAAAAAATTCTTGGGATGTTTTAGTACCACATTCACTAGGCGAGTGAACTTGGGATGATATAAAATTTATTTTTATCACCTCCTTAATTGATTTCCTGTAGGAAATCGTAGAATATGATTTTTACCGCATGCTCCAACCAACCACAACATACCACATATACACTAAGTCGCCACATCAACGACCAATGAGAAGATGCTACATTAGTAGGCCAAGTTGGATGCCACATCAGCACTACATGTACCTCAAAGTTTGTGCCACCACATCTGCCCAGTTAGTAGGTTGAGTTGGATGGCACATCAGCACCATGTGTACCTCAAATTGCGTGCTTTCCACATCAACCGTCGGGTGTCTACATTTCACCATATAATTGCAAGAGGGGTGTCACGTCAACTAACACCAGTTCTTATGCCACCCAAGATTTCCGTGCACCATCCAAGATTTCCAAATGATGTCATCATCCATAATCATTAGTGCTTTATTTGCATGAGTTTTTTTATTTGTGGAAAACATCCCAAAAGGGATGCCACTTTTGGGTAAGACCCAAGGAGGCAGGGGTATCCATTCCGCAAAAATGCCCAGGACTCGGACCTGGCCTACCACCTTTGACATACTCAAGGAGCAAACAAACACACAAAACCAATTTAAAAATAAGTAAATAAATAAGTAAATAACAACAAAAATAATAAAATAAAATAAAAAACATGCTCCTTGAGTGTGTCAAAAACAAAAGCACAACCAAACACGCACAATAAGATAAAAGAAACCACAACACGAACCACATAGAAAAACACAAGAACCACATAACAAAACACAAACAAGACAAAAACAACAAAACACTACAAAGACATAACCCAAAAAAAACATGAAAAATAAACACAACCAAAACCTAAAAAATAAAATAAAAAAACAACCAACAACAGACAATAAAAAAAAACAAAAAACATAGAAAACACTCACACATAAAAACACGAATTAACACAAACAAAGAGAAACCCAAGAACAAGAACGAAAAAAACACAAGAACAATAACAAAAAACATAAAAAAAAAACACAAAACAACAAAAACACAAGAACAACAAAAACAACACAAAGAACACAAAAACAAAACAAAACAAAAGAACCCACCCACCTTAAAAAACTAAACAAAAAAAAACAAAAAAGAAAAAAGAAAAAAAATTGAACATAACAATGACCTATCTAGACCAGAAGACTATTAAGGCAAGAATCAATAGAGGAAACAAAATAAAGAATAGAATGAGCTAGGGAACTAAAAAAAACTGAATGAACCAAAGAGAAGCAAAAAAAAAAAGCAAGAAGAAACTAGGTACCTTCGAAACTGGAGCCATCCAAAGAAATGATAGAAAGAAGAGCTTCCCTAATTTGAGAAGCCCACCATCTAGGAGGGTGGCCATAACAAGTAAGATCACCTTTGTCCAAAGCCCAATTAGCTAAAGCATCAACACTCTTGTTTTGATCTCTGACCACATGATTGTAATCAACTTTCAAAAATCCCATCTGGATTAATTGAATCTTCTCAATAATTATTTTTATTCTCCAATCCACCTTATGATTCTTAGAAGGAGTCTTCAAGAGATTAATCATAAGTTGAGAGTCAGACTCAACTAACACCTTTTCCCATCCAACCTTAGTAGCCTCCTGAAGGCCTCTCGAGGATACCATACCCCTCAGCAAGGTTATTGGAAAGAATACCCAAATTCTCAGCAAAAGTAAAAACCAGGGAGCCATCTGAAAGTCTACCAATTCCTCCCACACTGGCTTTTCTAGGGTTCCCTCTAGAGGCTCCATCAATATTGACTTTTCCAAAATCCTTAGGAGGAGGTTGCCAATTTCTTGTCCTATCCATCTTACTAATACTCACATTCCCTTTAAGTTGGTTGCCCTTAGAAGATTTAATCTTCAATATTTGCATCACTTGATCCCATCTTTGGTGGGAGTTTTGGGGGTGATTAAGGAGTTGATGGACTGATTCAACTAAGTTGGCTATGGTCTTTTGCCAAATATAGTGAATATCCTTCCTATCTTGATTAAAAATTTGGTTGTTCCTTTCATTCCAAATATTCCAAAGAAGAATGGTAGAACCCATCCAAACTAACTGCCTAATAAAATGATCAACACCCTCTTGATTAGGCCAATCCCTCCAAAGTCTGTTCAAAAGTAAAAAAATTGGACCAACTGTAAGCCAAGTAAAGTGGCCATTCTCCTCCATAGCTCAGAGGCTAAAGTACACTCAATAAAAATATGGTTGAGAGTTTCTACATTCTCTTCACACATTTCACATCTAAAAGGGCCATGAAAACCATGCTTCATAAGTTGCTCACCAGTAAGCACCCTACGATGCAATAAAAGCCAATTAAAGAACCTCACCTTAGGCCAGAGCTTTTGAGCCCACAATCGAGAAAATATGTCAGAAGAATGGTTGGGATTATTATGGCATAAGGTCAAATAACCTTGAGCAACTGAATACTCACCCTTAGTAGTGTTGTTCCATCCAAAACAATATTTTTCATGGGACCAAGAGAGGGATCTCATATGAAGGATGCCTTGGATATCTTGTCTTTGCCTTTCTGGGATTTGAATAGGCCAGTCCTCAATAGGGATCCAATATCTACCAACCTTTGAATTACCAATATGGTACCGACAGTAATTAGCCACCTTTATCCAATTAGCTCAGTGAAGCTCCTCCATCCAAGGCCTCCAATCGGGAAACTGAGTTATCAAAGGCTTGTGACCATCCCAAGAATCTATCCAAAAATTTTCCTGTTGACCATTATGAATGATCCAAAATAATTTTTTCTTTATCAAATCCTCACCAGTCTTAAGAACTGCTAAAATGGGAGAACCTTTGGTAGGAAGTTGATAGCGAACAAGGTCTTCAGGACTTTTGTTCTCAACATATTTAGCACGAAGATTATTGGCCCAAAGAGCATTGGGGTTATGCAACATCCTCCAATATAATTTAGCAGCTAAAGCTTTGTTGTTATTAATAGAAGACCGAAATCCTAACCCCCCTTCACTCTTAGGAAGACATAAAGTATCCCATTTCACCAAGGCCCATTTTCTTTTCTCCTTAGTACCACTCCAAAGGAAACGATGACTGATTTGATCCAATTCTCGAAGAACAACCTTTGGGATATTCAAAATGGAAGAAACATAAATAGGAATAGCTTGAAGGACTGATTTTACCAAGGTGATTCTACCCCTAGAAGAAAGCCACCTGTTGGTCCACTTTCCAATTTTCTTCTTGACTTTGTCCAACAACCAATTCCAATATTTATTTTTTTGCCTTTGAATATTTATGGGAATACCTAAATAAGTGATTGGAAGGGAGGTCTTCTTATATCTTAATTTATCCAAGACCATGGATTCCTGTCTAGTAGAGCAGTGAAAGAAAATAACTTTAGATTTGTCTTCATTGATCAACTGCCCGATAGCCTTAGAAAAATAGCTAATGATTTGCTTAATATTAGAAGCTTCCTTAACTGTAGCTTTACCTAAAAGAGTAGAGTCATCCACAAATTGAATATGAGAGATAGGTCTAGCTCCATGAGCAATGGTAACTCCCTCAAGGGTTTTGTTTTCCCTCTTTTTGGTTATAGTCCTACCCAAGCATTCAACAAGAATGATGAATAAATAAGGGGATAGCGGGTCACCTTGCCTAATACCTCTGGAAGCTGGGAATGACCGAGAAGGCCTGCCATTGATAAGAACTAAGTAGGAAACTGAAGAGATACATCCCATAATCCAATCCATCCAATCCTTAGAGAAACCAAATTGCCTCAAAACTTTGATAAGGAAGTGCCAATCCACTCTGTCATAAGCTTTGGATAAGTCTAACCGAATGAACATGGAAGGAGATTTTTGCATATCCATGGAATGGATGGCTTCCTGAGCAAGAACTATCTCATCTACTATTTGACGTCCTTCCACATAACCCCCTTGCTCGGGGAAATAATCTTATGAAAAATAGGCTTCAACCTTTCTCGCCATGATTTTAGTAATGATTTTGAGAAGAACATTACATAAAGCAATAGGTCTAAAAGCTGAGATATGATCAACCTCTTGAGCTTTTGGAACAAGAGTAATATAAGTTTTATTGATAACCTTCAAAATTTCTTTGGCTTTCCTGGCTTCTTCCACCACCTCTAATAAATCAACATGAAGGATATCCCAGAACTCTTGGTAGAACTCAATGGGAAAACCATCAGGACCTGGGGTTTTCCCTTTTTGCATTTTAAAAACTACTTGTTGAAGCTCATTGATAGTAATAGGAGTAGTCAAAATAGAGTTCTCCTCAGAAGTGATAAGAGAAGGGATTGCTTGAAGAACATTTTGTTGTGAAGCTGAGTCAAGAGGAGTAGCAAGCAAAAATATTGGAAAAGTAATCAACAACAATAGAGTTCATGCCATCCCAAGTATAAACAACATCTCCAAAATCTGATTTTAAGGAAGAAATAAAGTTGTGAGATCTTCGAGCTAGAAGATATTTGTGGAAGAAATTTGTGTTTCGATCTCCTTCTTTGAGCCATTGAATTCTAGATTTTTGCTTCCATAAGATTTCTTCTCTTTTTTCCCATTCCTCTAACTGAGTTGTGAGTTTAATTTCATCTGCACTTCTCTTCTCTGTGAGGCCATCTAAACGGATTTTCTTATTCAAATTTTCAATATGAGCAATAACTTCATGTTTTTTTATGAACATCCCCAAACTCTTTCCAGTTCCAAGTCTTGATTTTGGATTTAATGTATTGTAGTATTTTGGCAAAATAGAACATCTTAGTCCCATGCCTAGGTTTACCTTCCTTCCACCATTGTTGCACACGAGGTCTGAAGGAAATGTCTCTAAGCCACATTAATTGAAAACGAAAAGGAGAGAAACTCACATTGGTTTTCCACATTTCCACCATGACTGGCCAATGATCCGAACCAACATTATTAAGAGTCTTCACTTTAGGAATGTGACCATGGATTAAGAAATTTTCAGAGAGCAAAAACCTATCCAATCTCTCCATTATACAAGCTAAGCCTTGCCTTCTATTAGACCAAGTCATAAGGCCATTATCTGGTTGGATATCCACAAGATGGAGGTTTGCAATATATTCGCTCATGAGGTCAGTGCTTTTGTCCAAATTTCTATTTCCCCCCATTTTCTCATCCAGAGAGAGGATGGTATTGAAATCTCCTCCGATCAAGATCCAAGCTTCAGGAAAATGAGAGATAATATGAGTAATATCCTTCCACTGTCTTCTTTTTTCCTCCAAAGAAGTCGGAGCATAAACAGTAATGTAGAGCATAATTTGGTTGGAATGTCTACTTTGAATAGCTATAGCCAACAAACCCCAACTGCCAACCATATGGTGAATAACTACCTCTTTTGGGTCCCAAAGACAAGCAATGCCACCAGAAGTCCCTTGGGAACCGAGGGAAACCACTTTTCCAGCTGGCCAAATTTTACTGGCAATTGAGTCCATATCCTCCATTGACATCTTTGTTTCTTGAAGGAAAACAAGATGTGGATGATTTATCCGAATCATTCTTCTAATTTCATTTTTTTTTGAAAGACTCCCTTTGAGTCCTCTAATATTCCAAGTGATGATCTTCATTAATACCAGGGCTAAAAAAGTTGGGAAGGGCATTAATCTTACCTTCCTCTACAAGCTTTTCACCTTCTTTTACCATATGATATTGATTGGTCTTGCGACCTGCTTTTTGATTAGAATCCATCTTCAAATTTTTTTCCCTGTTTCTTGACTTATTCCAATTGAATCTGAGATGGCTTCTAACCTTGAAGAATGCTCGTACACAACCAAAATTTTACTAGATGGTTCAACGGAGTCTATATTGGGACCTGCATTATTTGAAGTTTTGACATTTGAAAGATTGTTTTTCTTGTGTAAATTTTCTCCCTTTTTTTCTAGTTGAAAACCTTTGATTTGTTGGTTTGTCTCTGAGTTCTTCCCTTCATATTTAAATTGTGTTTCTAAGATTTCAGTTTCCATTATTTCCTCTTCCTCACTTGGGACATCATTTGTGGAAAGGATTTCAAACATATTAGCAGATGACTTTGATTGATCCTTCATAACTGGTTTTTTTTTAGTGTTCTTCTTCTTAGGTATTTGGAAACCTGGTTGAGTTTATATCTTCTTTCTTTTGATAAGGAATTTTATTTGGGCAAGCACTGGCCAAATGACCATATTCATGGCAAATTCTACAATGAAAAGGAATGTTCTCATAGTCCACTACTTGCTCCCAAGTGTCTTCCCCAAATTGTAATGTGATATTTTTAGGTAGGGGTTTGTCAAAATCCATTAAAACACAAATCCGAGCATAAATAATATGTTCAAAATTTTGAGTACAATCAGCGAGTCATCATAAAAGTTCCTAAAGAGTTTCCAATTGAAGAAAAAATAGTAGGATTCCAAAATTCAATAGGGAGGCCAAAGAGTCTAACCCACACGGGAGCTATAGAAGGCATCTCTTCTTCGGACTTTAAATTTAGTATGCCAGGGCTTCATGAAAAGCCCTGCCCTTCCAAAAAACCAAGGACCCCCTTGAAAAGTTTTCTCTCTATCTTCATTATTAGCAAATAAAACAAGAAAATAACCATTTGGATAAATAGAGATTTGTAACTCACCTTTAGTTTTCTAGATTTTTGTAGCCCAGACTTTGAAAGCAGATAGACTCAGACGAAAACCCACGAACCGACAAATTAGTCCTCTTTTTTCCAAATCTTCAATGCCAGTCTGAATGTTACCCATATCAAGCTTAACAATAGGAGTTCCATCAGCTGCTTTAAGACATCCTGACTCCATTTTCCTGGGATCAATCTTAGGCATTCTTAGAGGTTTATGGGAAGCCCTAATATTGATATTAGCATTGGGCTGAGGCTGTCCACCACGGAGGGCATCCCTAAAATTCATTTTTGGGGCTGAGTCTTCAAAATTCTTACCCTTGACAGGGGTTTTCACTAGTAGAATTATTTTGTGGGTGCACCTTAGCACCAGATTCACTTGAGATATGAGCCATTTTTTGATCAACTTCTTGAAACTTGTTTCGTGATCTCTTTAATCCTTGCCCTAGACGTCGTGGAAAGGTATGGTTTTCACTTTTCTTTTGTGCAGCAAATTGGAAGTCGTTGTCACTCAAGTTCACAGTATGATCTATTGAAAGACAAATTTCTAACCCATCTTGGATCCCCTGCAACATTTCTTGCTAAAATATTGAGCATAAACCACAAAAATATTGGCCGCTAGGGCCCGAAGGCCCTAAAAACCAACCTCTGGAGCTGCTTGCACTCAACCCAGATGAAACCCTCGCATAGCCGCTTGCCAAATATCTCGTTCACACATAGGGATGTTCTAGGATCTGTGTTGCTCCAAATGATATGAAAATTGGTGGAGATGTTCTAGGGTTTTTTAGGCATCTACCCTCAAAATTTTAGCTCAATCCGAGTCCGGATGAGTGAGATATGGCCGAAACGAGTTTGATAGTTTGGGTAGTCCTGCGAAAAATGTCCCTATCTACATGAGTTTTTGATATAATCGATTCACATGGTGTTAAGTGCAATAACCACCCATGTTTGATGTTAGAGAATCATAAAACAAGGTGGTCATATCCACTAGTTCATGAGGATTCATTCCATATTTCAGAACCTTCTAGGGATTTACCATAGGATTATCACTATCCGATTTAGTGCTAATAAGAAATTGTAGGTCAATTTCAGTGTGTTAGTCAGAGAATCAGATGCTGATTCATCTTGCATGCAGGAAATTTTTTGCACCAATCAGAATTTAGTGAAATTTCATGATAGAACAATGGTCAATATTCCAAGAAATTTTGTGTTGACTCTCCAAAATTGTGTGCAATATTTTATCTTGGGAAACGTGCTTCGTAGGATCCACTTCAAGATCCATTCTGAGTTGCAATATGCTGGAGGGCGATCCTGTCTCAGGATTTTTGCCCCATTGGTACAGTCGTCGATATCATCGAGTAGTAGGGTGCTGGAGGGGGTCTCATATCGAGATTTATGCCCCATTGGTCTAGTCTTCATGTCAAAATTTGATCCAGGTTATCCTACCTTGTGAAGTGTGTCCAAGTGCAAGCAAGAATTCACTACCTTCTCTCAGCATTGCGAGTCCCGATCAAGAGCATGTAGCTATGATACCAATGTAGTTCAATGAACATTAGAAATTAACATTGATCATAGGATTATAAATAATACAACTTAGGCTAATAAAAGCTTATATAGAATTTGCATAAATATCTAACCCCTATTCATGCTAACAACAATCAAGTAGCGCTAACCTACTAACCATAAGATATTCATGACAATGAATATCTTCTAGGTAAAGTAAAAAATAATTTTAATAACTATATTACTCTAACATAGGAATATAGGTAATATCCCAAGTAATGGAATATTTAACCTAACATATCCATCATATTTTTTGTTATGTTGATCCTCTATCCAACTACCATAGTATCTACATTAGCTTCTAATTTAATTATCATGTGACTAGTAGGCCAATTGTATGAACTTCCATAAATTATGCCACCTCATCTACAATGTCACTTGTATGAAGCATCACCTTAGCTATATAGACTACCATGCTTCATGCCACCTTAGCTACCATGTCATCAATATGGACTAACACATCATTTGTATAGACTACCATTTATAGTGCCACCTCAATTTATATGTCACCTATATGAATACAACCATGTGTCATGGTACATCAACATGTGATTATAAAAGGATGATATCGTAAGGTGTCACCTTAATTCAAATTGACATGTCATCATTTATAACACATCATTAATCTTAACATCATGCTAATTTTATATTCATAAAAAATAAAATAGTACTAGAGGGCTTGAACTCAAGAACTCTTTCCTCTAATGACTTAACAAGGGCTCTACTAGCCACTTTAACCATGGTTCCCCTTGGGATGTAAGTGAAAGGATTAAATTTTAAACAAATCACAAAGGTCAAATACCCCCTTCCTAACTTCACATGATGTAGCTATGCCTTAGCATGACACATGTGCATGTCTACATGCCTTTTTACTCCTATTAGGTTATAGAATAGTCCCTATCATATTTTTTTTTTTTTTTTTGAATTTTGTAATTTTAGAGGAGAAATGAATAAATTCTAAACATAAAAATAGAGTTTTTGGATGTAGAATAAGCAAGAGTTCTAAACTAGGATTCCCCTTGAAATTTCATGAAGAATATAGAAACATTGATAGTTCATTCACATCTATCATGGTTTGTCCTACAAAATGTTTCTATAAAATACAACCAATCAAGCCATTATGTCATTCCTATATAAAAAAAAAGTTGTCAAAACATTTTAGCAACTTCTTCAAGTGGTCTGTAGGTCCTTGCTAAGCATAGAAGCATGTTCATGACTTATCTAGGACTATAGATCTATCTAAAAATATTCAACCTCTTTCTTTTTTCTTTCATAGTGGCCAAGAAATATACCCTCTCATCTATGCTATTGTTGGAAACAAGAAGATAAAAGAGAAGTGGAATGAATTTTTTGTGAAATTTTGAAAAATATAAATGAGGTTTTTAAAAAACCTTGAAAAACTCAATCCTAAATCTAGGGCATCCATCTAGTCAAAAATAAAAATAAATAAAGAGGATTGAGTCAATAAGAGGAATAAAAGAACATGTCAGTGAATATTTCTCCTAGAGAAAATATACTAAATCTAGCGAGATCCTCATGATATAAGTTCATTTAATATTTTTATCAATAAACCCTTCTTCTAATATCTTCACTAGCTTTCTAGAAAAAGATATTATTTGATGCTTTAAACATAGTTTCTCTTGAAAGAAGTTTTAGAAGCTAAAATTTTGATAATAAAAAATTGATTAATGAAGATTCACACCCACTCTATTACAATATATGAATTCATATTAGTTTTTAAAATTGAATGGAATATATGTATATATTAATATATGAAATACACATGAAACAATATTAATCAGATTTATATATGTATATATTAAAGTACTTTATATATTACTACTTTATATATCATATATATATATATATATATATATATATATATATATATATATATATATTTTATATATTAAATTAATTTATATTTTAGTACTTTATATATCATATATCATATTTATAAACATGATATAATTAGTGCTCACAGTACTAGCAATTGATATCTCATTCAATGTCATCCACCGCGAACGTGAGACAACACGTCATGTTTTATTTGATTCCAATAAAAATCAATAACTTGACATATATTTTGATATCCTATTTTTCCAAGGATTTAAATTCTAGATTTCGATTTGTGTCACAATGAGCAACTTAGTTGGATATGTGCACCCTAGCATGAAGGGGCCCTCATGCTCCTTGAAGCACCAATTGTTAGTGGGACTGTTTCAATACTTTTATGTGGTGTGCAGTGCTTTTTTTTTTAGTGGGACTATTTCATATTTAGGTTGACACCTCAAGATGATGTCCTCGATGAAAATTGCATGCAATTTTTGATCGCTCAACACTGTCAATTTTTTGATAAGCTTCAAAATCTACTACAAGAGTTTTTTTGGTAGGCACTAACTGATGAGATAGCAGTCTATGTACCGACAAGCACTATGAGTACCACTACCAAATCCTAAAATCCAACATGGAAATCATTAATATTATCTAGCTAGGCCTCACATTCTGTGATGAAGACAACAACCTCCTAGACTGCGGTACCAGAAAATCCAATCCTACGTATGGTAGTTCAACTTTTGGGAGTTCTATCTCTTTTCTTCATAGGCTTCTTCTAGATTTTTGGTTTGCTCTACGAGCGTCTTCATAGGCTTAGTAGCAGGTCGCTTAATAGGTTTTGTAGCAGTCGTCGGCTTTGGTTTGAAATAATTCTTTTTTAATGCTTGAATCTTGTTTTTTTTTAAGGTTTTACCTCCAATAACTAGTTTAAATCAATTAGCTCACATTCTCTTGATGTATTTAACAGGTGCAATAGTTTATGTCTATACAATATTAATATAAAATAATATATTTTATTTATGTGGCTCTCCTTGGAGGTCTTAGTGCTCAGAATATTTTTTTGGGCATTGGATGCACCACTCCTCATAGGTCTAATGGTAGACAAGGAGGATTATTTTCCTACCCCGGTGCTCTGATACCATATCATATTTATAAATTTAGAATAAATCACATTATTCATTATATCAATTGTAAATATTTATACAAGGAAGGTGGGTATTCCGAAGGGACATACCCTTACATTAATGAACAATCATACCCTTACATTAATCAACTAATGTATTATTCTAAAAATATAGGAATAGAAAGAAGAAAGGGTTTAGAAAGTAATGATTCAATAGTGGATGGATAAAGCTAATAACATAGGCATATACAAGTATCCTATGCCATTAAAAAATCAACAATATTCAACATTAAAGCACATATGCATAGTTCAAGAATTATTTCAAACATCTAGGACATCAATAATCCAAATAGCAAAATTAGATTGATACTTTGATTAACAAAAATAAAATCCTTTACAAGCATACATTTTAGAAATGAAGCATTTCAATTTGCGCTAAGCTATCAATCCAATATCAGTAGAATAGACTAACCATATCAGTAGTAGCAAAAATGGCTTCAAATATTTATAATCCACAAAATAAAGAATACACAAGTCTTAGGTAAACATCCAAGTAATGGTCTTTCTATTGATTTGCATAAAGTGTACACAATAGAGAATTTAAAAACTTTAGAGTTGATCCTTGAAAGTGAGGGTTTGATCTCTATTTATAATTTTACACATTTAAAATATTTAAAATAATAGGGAACATTACAAGGAAGTTAAAGTTCCAGATCAACAAGATGTTGAGGTGTCAACCTCCTATTTGAAATTAAGAAAGAAGAAATTTGTGTGATCCTTCGATATTATATAACTTATCCTTTACAATTTATTAAGATCTTAGAGGTTCTAGTTGTAGATCTGGTTAATATAAAATCAAGGTCATCTCTTTTTCTTATCGTGGTTTCCCTACCGTAGATCTACAATCAAGTTATCTTATGGATCTTAATTCTCTATTGCCTAATATTCTTGCTCTCTTTAGCTCAAAAACAACTTGAACAATGATTTGTTATCTTATGATGCATCAACTCTTGCTTTTATACGTGAGTTGAGACACTTTTTATGTAGGCCATTGATCTCCTATTGAATGGTTGAGATTAGCTCAATGGAAATTTTGGTGTGCTTCTTCGCTACCTGTAACACTTCATAGATTGGAAACTATCATGACCCTTTCTACTTTCTCATAAGTGGTGTAGAACCATGTTATAATCCATCATTTAAAGCTTTTATTTGAAAGGTTTAACTTCTTTGATCATGGCTTGGGACAATGGAGCCTTTATCATTGGATACACACTTTTAAAACTTTTCTCTCATTTGTGCAATGTAGAACCATGCTATGAGCCACTTATTTTAATTTTTAAGTAACATCCTTGACATTTTTAATCATGGCATAGAACCACAAGTTGAAGCATGTGGTATAGAACCACAAGTTGAAGTGCACAATGTAGAACTATGCTATGAAATAGATGGTGGAGAATTATGCTCTAGCCCATGATTTGAATTAGTAAACTCGTAAGTTTGACCAAGATGATCATGGCATAGAACCATGCAATAAGCCACACGATATAGATATATGCACTATATCACATGATATGGAACCATGTTCTAAGATACGATTTAAATTGTTGACTTACCATCTTTGACTACATTGACCACAATATAGAACCATGATCTATATCGCATGGTGTAAAAACATTAACACAAGCCACTTTCTTCATTTTTGCTCTGATTCACCATTTTAAGAATACAAAGTATCCATTTGAATAATTTAATAATCGTCTAGAGAATGTTGCATTGTACTGCTTCCATGGTTTGGAATACCTTTTGGGACAACAAAATTTTAGAAAATTTTCTAAGTATGTGGCCTTTTTGGGCCTACACCTAAGTAGAAACTGGTGTAGGTTCGAGTGGAGATGGTGACAACCATGAGTATGACTATCACTATATATAGCTTAGGAGAAGGGGGGATAGTAGGAGGTGCCCCCATAGTGACATAGGTAGGACCTAGTATGGTTGCATATCAAGAGGATCCAATAAGGGAGGTGGAGGTATTATGATCTAAGATGGTAGCCATGTAGGTGGAGATGGATACCATCCACACAAAGTGATACCAGACCCTAACAGTGTGAAATATAGCGAGGGCTGAGGTAGAGCATCTAAGAGGGGATATGTACTATCTAGAGTAGGAGTGATAATAGTACTCAATAGATGGGATGGCTATAATTACAAGAAACCAATATGACAAGGGAATATGGTTGATGTAGGAGGATTTGTAGAGGGTGAGGGAGGCACATTAGGTGGTCATGCAAAGGGATACCTACTAATAGATGGTATACTACCAGAATACCATAGTAGATTATAGAATTCCTCTATTATCCTCCCTATGCTCATGGAGTTTCTCATAGTCATAAACATGATCTATGAAAATACCCCCACTAGGACCACCTCTAGTAGGTAAAGTAGAGGAGATAGGTTCACATGGCTAGGGTGGGGATTAGGATAACATGTAAATTTTGAATGTGGTATGCATCCCTAGGGATGGTCAAGTGTGCCAATATCTCTACTATGGCACACTAATCATATGATACACACTCTTTACTTTGTGAGTAATATGCATATTACTTTATTTACATGTTAAAATACATGTAAATTATTTGTGTGCTTTTACATGTTTTATTATGCATGATTGGATGAATGAATGCTCAAAATGCATGATGAATGAACTTTAAAATATAAAATGAAATTAACTTAGGAATGCAAAATGAATGAACCTATTTAAATGAGATGCATGAAAAATATATCAGAGAAGTGAATGAAGGTAAAAAAAGTATGAAGAAATAAAAGTAGAAGAAAAACAAAGAAAAACAAAACTAGACTCTAAGTGAATTCACGGGCCATAAAAATGGATAACAAATTCATATTAGAGAGAATTCATTTACCATAAGGATAGGGTGTGAATTTAAGAGGATAAAATAAGAAAAATAAAGATAAGAAGTGAAAATAAAATAAGAAGGTCAACAAAAGGTCAAAGAAAGCAAACAAAAATGCTTAGAGCATGATATTTGGATCAGCATAGACTGCAAGGGATTAGTATGATCAAATTATCATAAGCTAGATGAGAAATAAAATAAAATATGGAGTGAAGACTTATGAGGATGTATGCTAGTAAATGATTGAGTATGGAGTAAAACCTACTATGGGTGTAGTTCTTGCAAGTGACCGTGAATCTATCCTGCAAAGGTGTTATGCTTGCTGAAAAGAACAAGTGTGGAGTGATACCTGCTATGGGTGTGATGCTAGTTAATGGTTGATGTGAAGAGATACCCACTAGAATGTATGTTTTCAAATGGTCTAATGTGGAGGCTAGTGCTCGTCGGATTCCATGAAGCTATCTTGTATGGGGTGTAATGTTTGATTGATTTACCAAAAGGAGTGTAAATCGATAGGGGTGTGGTGTGTGTGAAGATATGGATGAGCAAATTAAAGCAAAACAAAAAATATGTGTGTGTGCATGTGTTAGATAGAAGAAATATAAAAGTATGAGAGAATAAATAATTAAATAGTATTGTGTGTGTGTTATTTTTGAAATTTTAATAGCTAAAGGATATGTGTAAGATAGTCAGTGACCGTATGAACATCATAAATGATATTCATGTAGCATCTACCCTATCCCACAAGGATCCCTTAACAATTGAAATATCAATAAGGTAAAGTGTGAGAAATATAAGATGCATAAATAGAAGAAGGGATGTATATCCTTTATCTTAGTGAAAAGAAAAAATGATTAAAAACTTTCAAAGGACAAAAGATATACAAGAGATGAAGAACAATATCCCTTGAATTGGAGAAATTTTTTTATGATTATGGAAACTTTCAAGGTTAAGAAATATATGAGAAGATAAAAGATGAAAATAATGATTGATACACTAGTATGGTATTTCATACACTAGTATGGTAGGCCCACAAGGTAGGATACAGTTGGACATGCCAGTCATGACCAATCTTATTTACCAGATTCTTAAGGATCATAACTAAGGACTTGTTGGATGCTTCAACTTGACCATTACCCTAAGGGTAATATGTAGTTGATAATTTGTGTTGAATATTGTAATAATCATAAATTTTATAAACATCCTTATTCTTGAAAGGAGTGCCATTTTCAAAGACAATTACCAAGGAAATCCTATACCTACAAAGGATATAGTTGAAGATGAACTTATAGACTTGAGCTCTAGTCACCGTAGATAGTGGTATGGCTTCCACTCACTTTGTGAAGTACTTTTTAGCCATGATGATAAACCTATAACCATTAAATGATGTGGGGTTAATCTTCTCGATAATGTCCAATCCCCACATAGATAATGACTAAGGGGAAGAAATAACCTTAAGGTTTTGAGAAGAAACATGAAAAATATTTCCATGGCATTGACACTTGTCACAAAATAGAGCATAGTCACATGCATATTTCTCCATGGAATGTGATTAGTATTTTATCAAAAGGATCTTCTTAGCAATAGAATTACATCTAAAATGACCTCCACATGATCCTTCATGAGCGTCACTAAGGGCCAGCTAAGATTCATCAATGTTAAGGTATCACAAGAGGATACCCTCAAAAGAACATCGATATAAATTATTGTCAATTATGAAAAATAAACATGCTTTTTTTTGTAAAATATTTTGTTGATTATGATCTAAGCCATCGGGTATTGAACCATCCTTGATGAAATTAAAGATGTTTTTGTACCATGGATTAGATGGGGAAAATCCAATGTTTAGGACATCTAATAGAACTAGGCTAGAACTAAGGGATGTGGGCTCTCAAATTTGATTAATAATAATCATTGCTTGATTATATTCTAACTCTAAGGGGATAGGGGATGTATTAGTGGCAATAGAATCTGCATGACAGTTGGAGGATCTAGGAATAGACTATATGGTTACCTTATTGAAGGCTAACAAATGCTTGGTGATAATATCCTTGTAAGATTTTTGTTTATCATATTTGGTTTGATAAATATCATTCATCTTATTAACAACAAGTTGAGAATCACCAAATACAGAAAGGAATCTAACCTTTAAGGCTAAGGGGTCCTTAAGACCTAGGATCAAGGCTTCGTACTCTATAGTATTATTAGTGTAGGAGAAGAAAATATTGAAGGAAAGAGGGATCAATTTATTTTGAGGGTTGACTAGAATGATTATATCCCCAATACCCTTTAAGCAATGGGATCCATCAAAAAACAATGACCAAGATTTAAGCTCTTCTACTTCTAAGCTAAAACACTCATCAAGAAACTTGATTACTAAGGGATGGATATACTCTAAGGGAGTAGCGACTAGTTGGTTAACAATCACTTGATATTTTATAGCCTTTCGACCTATTAAGGTTAGGTCAAACTCACTAAGGACTAGGATCCACTTAGTAGCTCAACCTAAAAGGTGGAGGTTTGACATTAAGTAGTGGAGAGGATAAAACCTTATAGTTACTAGTATCTTATGGCTAAGCATGGATTATCTCAACTTTTGAGAGGCAAACACCATAGTGAGGTAAATCTTATCTAAGGGAGTGTATTGGGTTCCATAGGTAACCAAGGTTCTACTAATATTGTAGATGACTCAATATTTGTTTTGATCATCATGTTGAGTGAGCATGGCCCCTAAAGTTGGGTTGTGGTTGTTATGTAAACCATCAAATGCCTATTTGACCTAAGGGAAACAAGGATACGTAGGGAAGTGAGATACTTTTTGAGTTTATCAAAAGCTCTTTGACACTTAGAATCCCACTATAACATTATATATTTCTTAAGAAGCTTAATAAAGGAGTGATATTTATCATCTAACTAGTATATAAAGTGTTGAATAGCTTGAATTTTTCATTGTAAGCTATGCAACTCAGTTAGACTATAGGGACGAGGCATGTTAGTGATAGCCAAAATCTTAGAAAAATATACTTCAATGACTCACCTAGACATTATGAAACTTAAAATCATGCAATATCTTACTTCTAACATGCATTTGGAGGGCTTAATATGAACCTTGTATTATCATAGTTTTTCAAAAAATTGTCTTAAATCTTGAGCATGTGTTTCTCAATGTAGAGAGCGACCAAGAAGATCATCCACATAGTCCTCAATAATAACACGCATCATGTTATAAAAAATATATGTCATGGACCTTTGGTATGTTACACCAATGTTCTTTAGGCAAAAATGCATGACCTTATAATAGAAGGTGCCCCTTGGAGTTATGAAAGTTGTCTTAGCCTGGTCCTCAAGAGGAATCATGATTTGAGTGTATCTCGGTAATAACCATCCATAAGAAATAGCATTCGACATGAAGTAGTGAAATGTATGATCATATCTATGTCGGGGAGGCAAAAAATCATCCTTGGGACATCCTAATTTAATATCTTGAAACTAGGTACATACTCTGATTGTTCCTTCCTTCTTAACCATAGAAACAATGTTGGATATCCAATTGGAATAGTCGATGTCTTTGATAAAACTAATATCAAGGAGTTTTTGGAGCTCCTCCTTGACTAATAGGGTGACCTTAGGATGCATCTTCCTAATATTTTTCTTAAAAAAGTTAACATTAGGCGTAGCTACCAAATGATGCATAACAAGGAAGGGATAAATCCTTGGCATGTTATCATATGACTAAGCAAAAATATCTTGAAATTCTAAAAAAAAAATTGGTCAACTGCTCTTGCTCATCCATGGAGAAGGCTTTTTCTAACTTAAGGATTCTAGGTATTTCTATAAAACCTATATTAAAATCTATGGTCTACTCTATGATAATGTAGGATTCGTCATTATAATGAGAAGGGGCTAGGATCACTCCTAGTTTCTCAAGGTCTTTAGGAGATATATGAATGGAATCCTCTTGAGAACTAGAAGAATCAATATGGGTGACACAAGGGATTTAATCATTAAAGAAGAAGTTATTTTGGAGGATATATTCAAGATCCATATCACAAAGAGTATCCCCTTCAACATACACCCTTGGGGTTACAACTAATTTAGGGTGCACCAAAATTATCACATTGCAAAACAAAATGTTAGACGGAAAAGGTGGTCCTTCATTTTCATTACTCCACTCTAAGCCATGGTGATACATGAATTTAGTAAATGATATGACTTGATCATCATCGGTTGGTAATGGATAGTTATTTTAGGGGATGTAACTTATGCCACATTGCATAGGCAAAATTTTGAAGGCTCTTGAATGCCTTGTTTTCATGGTCCCAAACCCTTACCTACATATCCTATACTAGATAGGATCTATTTAGGAAGTGGATAATCATTGGATAGATAATAATGGGTAAAGGTTCTCTCTACTAGAAAGGGGTTTCTACCATGGATATTTTCTTCTTGGGATGTACTTGCATATACAAAGATACACATGCCTATGTGCACTACTTCACCTTTTTTACGGGGTAAACCAATAGATCGGGGTGAAGGTGGTAGCTTAGCTATATCTAGAAGAGGATTGTCATCGAGCAGATTACCTTGATATTGTGATGAGATTATGGTTGATGGTTATTTACTTATATTTATATTTTTAAACTCCTTGATTATTCAAGATGATGAATAACGATGATGAAAAGAAGAATAAGTAGAAGAAATTTTATGAAGAGAAACATATGGACAAAATTTGATGCTAGATTGAGCTTACTCAACCATTGAACAATATTGGAATGGATGAGGGTCACCTTGAATGGTGATAAGTTAATTTTTAAATTCATATTTTAAATATTGATGAAGAGTAGAAGGGATAACCCTCATCACATGGATCCAAGGGAATCCAAGAAGAATATTAAAATATGTTGGGCAAGATACCACATAAAACAAAGTGTCTAAAATCTTGGGTCCTATCCTAAAGGAAAGAGATAAAATATTGCATTCCTCTTGGGACTCATTGTTGAAAGATTTTATGATGACATCATATTTGGTTAAATATTTCTCTCTAAATCCAAAATTTTGAAAAAAATGGTATATGCATATATTGAGTGAAGAACCATTATCTACCAAGATTATTTTGATTAATGTTTCTCCAATATATCTAGTGATATAAAGAGGAAAACCCCCTTATAAATTTGAGGAAGGAAGCCTGTCATCATAAAAAGATATGTAATTTATCACAAGAAAACCTACAACATTGGATAGGTTACTAGGGGGAAGAACTTGCGAGACATATTGTTGACTTAGAAGCTTCAAAAAGGCTTTCCTATGAATAGGAAAAGTCTATAAAAGTTATAATAGGCATATCTTGGCTAGGGTACTAGCTAAATATTGTTGAATTCCAAATAAGACTTCTGGTTATGAATTCAACTCTAAGGTTGGTTTTTCTACACTTGTGCTTTTTATTTGGGTACTTTTAAGAACTAAAGGTGGTTTAGAGAATTGGTTGGATATAGAACTTGTCTCCTACTAATATTATTGAGTCGGTTGAGTTTAAGCTTGCTGCCTTGTAGTGGCTACTATCATACCCACCATGTTGTTGTAGGTAGGTATCACATTATGATATGACACTTGGTTAGTTATTTGTTGCTCGTGATTGTGTAGGATATTTTAGCAGATCTACATATCTTGATTAGTCATAGGTGTCTGTTGAGTAGGGGATTGATTAGTTGTAGGTTTGTGTTTAGAAGTGGGTTGGGAATCATCCACAACAATATGAACTTCATATATTGTCATGAACCATGTGTTTCAACCTCTTACATGATTTCATCATGTACCCATCCACTCTATGATACTCATAATGTTGATCAGGCTTATACCAAGCTATTGTATCAGGTTTCCTTATGGGAGGTAACTCAATCATATTAGATTCCAAAAGTTGCCTAAGTATTGATGAAATAGGTTGGTTGAGTCTAGTAAAGTTCCTTGGTGGGGTTTTTGAGGTTTGCCAAGTACCATATTTTGCAAGGTACTAGAAGTATTAACATTGTTGGTTTGCTTGATATCTATTACCCTATCACCAACTACATTCTTGTTCTTGTATTGGGTTTTTGTGGTTATTTCACATTATTTCCTTGGTTTGAGTTGACCTATTTGAATAAGATCCTTCTCTACTCTTCTTTCCAAATCTATTGCTTGTTCAAAATAGGTAATGGTTGTTGTTTCCAATTTATATGATATTTTCTCTTACAAGTTACCAATAAATATCTCTAGCATATCTTGAGTAGGTAAGGTGTACCTTAATCATACAACTAAACTTCTTCAACAAGATAAAATTTTGATAAACTTTCATATTTTACTTGTTTCAAAAGGTATAAATCTTGGATGGTTACTCCTTTCTTAATATAAGATCCAAATAACTAAACAAACAACTCAATTGTTTCTTCAAAGTTTCTCAAATAATTATGAGGTAGTTGATAATACCATTTCAATGGCATACCACCAATACTCTTAGGGAATGTTTTTAGTAACAACATATCATGATATATATTATCATGGCATGTTGTTATAAAAATCCTTAAATATTATATAGGGTCCTCTATTCCCTTATAAATAAGTAAAACCAACATTGAAAAGTGCTTTGCGTAGGGCCTAGTAGCGACCATAGGATCTAGGGATTGATTACACATTTCCTTATAGTTATAAGTGAAACTTGTATATTGAAGTGTATCCATTATTAATGCCAATTGTTTCATTATACTTATCAAATTTTGCATTTCTAGATTGTTTTTTTGCAATATCCCTAGATTCCCTAAAGGGTTATAGGTGGTTTGTTAAAAAGAAACTTGGTTAATGTTAGAGATATTAACACTGCTATGAGATGGGTTATGATATGGGATGTTTTATGAGGCATATTTTTTTGGGATAAAATTTGAATTTTGTGGGATAGAAGAAGGAATTTTAAGGGGAGGAACATTATGGGGTGGAAATTGAACATTATTTTTTGATGCACTACTAATTGGTAGATGTTGCAAAATTCCCCCAATGTTGGTCATTGTAGGAGCATATGTGGGTTTATGAAATGGATTAACATTAGGAGAATATCGAAATAATGGATTGATGTGAATGTTTTGAGGAGAATTAACTTTATGATGAGAAGTTCCAACTTCATTGAAGTGGGTGTCTCTTTACAAGGCTTCATTTAGGGCTTACCTGTGTTGCCTAAATAAATCCAAAAGTTGATTATGTTATTTGAATGTGACCTAACCATGAGTTCCTTCAATAAGATCTAAGTCATCACTAGGCTCTACATCCTCTTCTTCCTCTCTATTGGATTTATCTCTATCAACTTGATCATCCTCATGGCATAGAGGATTCTCTTATGGTTCTATCATATTCCTCTCATTCCTAAGGTTTGGGTCCTAAGAATGAGAAAGAGGAAGGAAGAAAAGGAGAATGCAAAACAAACACAAAAACAAAAGAGGACTTACTTTTTTTTTAAATTGTTTTACCTATGCAAATAAATTAATGGTCTTGCTTATAGTTTAAAAATAAGAACAAAAGGGGAAAAGGCTTTCTATATGGCCACTAAGGATATATTTCATGTTTGATTCACCAAATATGTAGAGGGTGGAAAAATTTTGACCATGTACGATTCTCGATGGGTCCATTGGGATTCGAAGTGACCATGAGGTTGTTGTGTTTCCTCTACACTTAGGGGATTGGGGGATTGAAGGTTTCACTAGGAACTATTTAAGGACTCACTTCAAGTCTAGGATGGAAGGGTTTTTGATGTGTTTTTTGAGCAACAAACTAAGTTTGGTCTCCACCAGACCTAAGCTATAAATAATTAAATAACAATGCAAGGCAAACAATGATGCAAGTAAACAAAATACTATTCCTAGAATGATTTTTTTATGAATACTATTCCTAATTTTCAAGAAATAAACTTCTCTTATTTTTCAAGAAAGGATTCAAGAGAATGCACAAACATATTTAACCTAAATATAAAACTATATGCTATTTCTTCTTTTATGCCTAGAAATGGAAACAAAGATTTTTATTTTTCTTTTCTTTTTAGCTACAAAAAATAGAGATGAAACACAAACAAAAAATAGCCTAAAAGATATATCAAAACATTTACTTGACACGATGGTTGATCATAGATAAATTTGTACCCCAAAATGTCCAACAAATTCATAACCCTTGGAAAAATTTATCAGTTTTTGGGTGTCTGCTTAGGCCACTATGTGATTAAGCTTAGAGGCACACCAATCAAGGCCCCTTGGTCCTTTTAACTAACCATTTGGAAATGAAAATGATTTTTGACCTTTGGAACAAGAAAAAAAAGATATAACAAACATGAAACAACACATATAGAGTGCAAACAAAAAGAATATGATAGAAATGTAGTATGCAATAAGTGAGCTAGGATTTTTATGAGTAGAAACCTGCCCCCAAGCCCTAGTAACCAAATTTTCACCCCATAAGAGGTGGTCACAAAATTGGCTCAACAAATTTTCACCCTATATGGTAAAGAGCCTTGTTCTAATTTACAAAATGCACAAAAGCAATGCAAAATAGAAAATTAATGATCTAGAGACTAATAACATAAGAGAAATTTGATTAGCTTGTGGAGAAAGCAAGGAGCAATGATAAAGTGAAGGTAGTGACAAAAATGGTATATGTCTCTCATTTTCAAGACTCCTTCACTTGTTCACCAAAATAAACTAATCAAAAGAGACAAAAGCAAATTAGCACAACAGTCTTAAAGTAGAGATTTGTAAAGAGAAATTTTTGCAAAAGATGAGATAGATCAAAAATCAAATTTAGGAGTTCAGTTAGAACATAGAAATTCTTGAAAAATGGAGTCCAATCCTCTTAATTATAAGATATTTTGAGGGGAAAAAAGTGGGAAAACAAAGGTTAAAGTTGGGCAAGGGCCAACATCGCAAAGAGTTGAAAAAAGGCTAGGTTTTTTGAAAGAAGAAAACCCAAGATTACAAAATTTGTACCTTGTACTTCGCGAATGCAAATTTGGCATGCCAAATTCATGCCCCATACTGGGCAGGTGTGAATTTGGCAAGGCTAAAGAAAAAATCTAAACAAAGAGGAAAAAGGGGCTCAAAATTGCACTTAGCAATTTTGAGAGAAATCCTAGGGATCTAAGGAAAATGACTCATCTTGATGGGTCAATATTCCATATCTACACCTTTCATAACAAAATAAAAAATAATAATTACTTTAGCCCATGCATGCATGTATAATATTGATGAAAAAAATAAATTCTCAATCTATTTATTTATATATGTTAAAATTTAGTTATTATTCATTTTTTACAATTGATTATATGAGTTTACCTTTACATAATGGAATCACAACATCATATTGTGCATGTATTTCTTGATAAAATTTGAACCTTGGTCTCCTCCTTAAAAATGGATGAATTTCATCAAATGAGCTCATATTATTTGGTATTTATCATTTATTTTAAATATTATTATAAATGATAAAAATATCTATCCTTTTTTATTTTTTAATATCTTAATATATTTTAATACATTTATCTTTTTAGATGAAAATTTTAATAAGTTATTTTAGCTTTTTAAGCCATCGACTTCTAAGGATTTTTTGACTTGGACAATATAGCTTCAAATGTCTTTTAACCTTAAGTCTTCTTGGCTTATGAAATAAATATAGATATTCTTGACATATATAAATATTTCTTTTATTATTTCAATTGCAAGATGGTGTAGACTTACATCAAATTCCATCATTATCTCTTTATTTTTGCATGGAGGCTTTCTTTTTGAGGTAATCATATTTGCAAACATTATTATATTAGTTTCCATTTTAATTTTTATTAGAGTCTTACCTAATCATTTTTATTATTTTTTATAAAGTCACTACGAAACCAAAGAATTGTCCTAATTCTAATTTAGTATTGCACCCAATTCTAGATTCAAGAAAGTTGGAAGGGGTGTCAATGGTTCATCCTAGTCTCTAGATTGAGGTTGAATCCCTACTTTCCATGTAGAAATACTACTATGCTAACCTTCACTAATTTCATGAAAAGTAAAGTGTAAAAAATAAATATGCATAAAATATTAAGGATGTGAGTGATTAAAATTAATATAGGTTTAAATGATAGAGAGTGTAAGTGATTTAACACATGAGAATTCAAATAACATCAATATTCTCACATTCACTAAGTATGAAATTGTTTAAGCAAATGATAAGATGAGTAAAATGGAACTGCCTTAATAATTGCACACTTAGTAAACCAATATAGTGGTACCGCTGATGGAATGCTTGAGGACTTACCCATTTCTCAATAGTTTCATGATATCAAAGCACAATGTGGGTCTCATAGAGTGCAAATCTGCATTCTCATGGCCAAAATATGAATACAACAACACCTTAGGATCCTATTTATAGATTTAAATTCTTGAATTATACTCACTACTTTTAAAATGCATATGTTTTGAATATATATGTAATAATAAGGTTTTTCAAATGCATTGAATGTTATTAAGATGAATTTATTCAAAAACTTGATGGACTCTCATAGAAGCATACCCAAACGTAGTGTATCTAATTTTGGTCTATGAAAATACTAAGTGATAGGCCTAAGTTACAAGTAAATGGTTATGATTGTATATGGAATCAAATAAGGCTTCCACAATAAGAATTACTACAAAATAAACAAATGCAATACATAAGGAGAGATGAATATTATGAATTGATTACCTTAGATGTTGAACATGACTTTATCCTTTATACTAAATACAACTAAGATCTGAAAGAAATGATAAATTTTGAGGATCTATTCAAGATGTTACATATCGTTCAGATCATCCAATTTAAAATTGAGCTTGCCAACCTTAAGATTATTGGAAATATGAGTAAGGTTTGTTGTCATTGATGTCAAGAGTTAGTTTCAATGAGTAGTGCAAAAGGAAGGATGTCAAGAGTCAGTTTTAGTAAGCAATACAAGAGAAATATTGCTTCTAAGTCTAAGGGAAATAATATTATAATATCTCTTATTATAATATTCAAGGTGGTTAGATAAGGTCTAAAGGAGAAATAGGAAGGCCCAAGAAAAATAATATTATAATATTTTATTATAATATTAAAGGTCTAATGTTGAGAGCCCAAGAAAAATAATATTATAATGTTTTATTATAATATTAAAGGTCTAAGGTTAAGACCTAAAGTTATTAAATTAATTATAAATTAATTTCATTTTAAATTAATTTATAATTTAATTTAATTAACCCTAAGGTTAGGGTTATAAGGGAAAAGGTTTAATTAATGTTGACGTCATATGCATTTTCCCCCTCCATCGATGTCCAAAGGGAGATGGCACAATGGTATAAATACCATGTGCATTGGTTGACTAAGCTCTTACCTTCATTCGATTCACATTGTGAGTGCCTACGAATTTCTGCGATCTGCGTGCAAAGACAAAGGAAATTTTTTTGTTTTATTCGGTGACCATCGAAGGGATAAAGGAAGGGAGGCTTAAAGCCTCATTTCCAACCTGGTGGTTGGGCTAGTGGCAAGTGGTTGTGTGTTGAGGCAAGGTGGGAGGTCCCGTGATCGAATCCCAAAGGTAGTGTTTTGTGGTGGTCATTTTTTTTGGGCGCCCAACATAGGCTACAAAGTGCACAAGGCGCTTTTGCCTACCAAGGTGAGTGCCTAGCTCATGCGGTAGTTGAGCCACGGCTAGGGCAATGGTGGCAACATAGCAGGGGATCGAATCCCACTGAGGGTAAAAGAGGTATTTAATTTTTAATTAAATTTTATCCTAAGGTTTTATGTGGCATGATTTTTTGTGTTAGGAGGGAGATATAAGGTTTATAAAAATTAAAATATTATATTGTGATTTTTATGATTAGAATTTGGAAGGAGTAATAAGGTGAAAAAGAAAATTAATTGTTGAAGTGAGTTGTTTAATTTTTGCTAATCATTTTTGAAGTGTGGAGATTATAAGGTGTAATTGAGATTTAATGTTTTGTATGGTGAAATATTTTGAGGGAATATTTGAATGAAAATTTGAGAAGGTTTTTGCTACCTAACCTTTGAGATTGGCAAAGAGGTTGATTGTGATTGAGACAGGTTTTGAGGTCAAATCTTCATCAAACAAAAGGTATGGGCATATCATCCTTGTGAGTGAAATATTGTTGGGTTGGATGTTGTGAATGCTAAGTTGGAGTGAAAAGGTTTGTTTGATAAGCATTGTTGGAAATTTGAGTGAGCTTTCATGTGCATGATTGGTGAATATTTGTGAGAACATTTGAGTGAGAAATTGAGAACTATCTTGAACTAGGGTTTGTGAAAGATCATGAGTATCATTGTTATGTGAGATTGTTTGATAAGCATTGTTGGAAATATTGGAGTAAGCTTTCATATGCTTGAACTAGGGTTTGTGAAAGACCATGAGTATCATTGTTATGTGAATTTGGAATCATCTTGAGTCAAGGTTTGAGTTCCATAGTGTGAGTTGTTGAAAGCATAGTGAAACACTTGTTTAGGGTTTGTAAGCAAGTTGTGTTTCATTGAGTGATTGGTTGAGTGGAGTTGATTGAGCTTAGTTGATTGGAAGTGTTGGAGTGATAGTTCAAGTTTTGTGAAACAAATTGTTCTTTATTCTAAATTGATTTGAAAAGAGATTGAAAGTGATTGAGTGTGAAACATATTGAGTCTCTAACCATTCTCTATATGTTTTTGTGGTTAAAAAAATTCTAAGTGAAATTTGTTTGTGAGATTGAAGAGGTTTTCTGAAAGAGATTAAGTTGAGTTTTGTGTGTTTTATGAGTGTGAAACATATTGAGTCTCTAACCATTCTCTATATATTTCTGAGGTTAAACAAGATTCTGAGTGAAACTTGTTTGAGTGATTGAAGAAGTTTTCTGAAAGAGATTGAGTTGAGTTTTGTATGCAAGTTTTGCAATTGATTTGAATAAGCTTTTGTGAAATCTTGTGAGCTGATTTGAGTAAGTCCTAGAGTGGACTTAAGGACAGAGTTGAGGAAGCTTTTGTGAAAGCTTAAGGATATATTTGTGTGAGCTTTTATGGAAGCTTACAATCAGATTGGACAAGTTCTAGTGAGGACTTGTTGAGCAGATTTGAGGTAAGTCTTGGTGAAGACTTGTGGATAGATTAGTGTAAGATTTTGTAGAAGCTTCAAATATTTGAGGTAAGTCTTGGTGAAGACTTGAGAGAAATTTGAGCAAGTTCTAGAGAGGACTTGTGGAAAGATTTGAGGTAATTCTTTGAGAAGACTTGAGAGCAGAGTTGATTGATTGATTTGTTCAAGCTTTGAGTTAAGGTTTGGGGTAGATCTAGCAGAGTTGATTAGTGATTGGATCAAGATTTGTGTTAAGGCTTGAGGATAGATTTGAAGGATAGAGTTTGGTGCAGATTTGAGGATATGTTTATGCCAAATCAAAGATAGATATTGAGCAAATTTGTGCTAGACCAAAGGAATGTGTTTAGTGTAGATTTGAGATAGATATTGAGTATATTTATGCTAGATCAAAGGACTATATTTAGTGCAGATTTGAGATAAATATTGAGAAGATTTGTGCTAGATCGAAGGATTGTGTTTAGTGAATGTTTGAGATAGACTAAGAGTAAGCTTTGGAGGTGATAGAGTAGAGGATAGTAGTCTCTAGTGGATAGAGATCCATTAGCTAGGGTAGTGAGGATAGAGATATTCTGAGTGAGGAAAGGAGTCTTCAGTGGAGAGAGATCCACAAGCCAGTGTAGTGGAGGTAGTAGTCTTCTAGAGGATCACCAGCTAGAGTAGAGGAGAAGGAGTTCTCCTATGGATAGAGATCCACAAACCAACAAAGGAGATTGGTTTCTCCTATGGATAGGTATCCATAAACTTGATTAGGGGATTGGTGTCTCCTTTGGACAGAGGTCCATAAACATTGTAATAGGAAAGGATTCCCAAGATATTTGTTGAGAAAATTTTAGTGAAATATTTTCTCCGTGGAGTAGCCCACATTGGGTGAACCACGTTAAATTGGTGTCTCTATTGTGTGTGATGATTTATGCATTGCTTTGGTTACTACTATTGATATTGCCATTGATAATATTGGATAATATTATTTGGGAAAGAAAAGTAAAAAGTGGTCTTATATTGTTCACCCCCCTCTCAGTATAAGCTTGTGTTCTTCAATTGGTATCAGAGTGGGTTCCTTCGAAAAGGGTCTAACAACTTGAAGGAAGATCTTACAAGAACACACATGGCAAAGAAAGGCAAAAGTAGAACCATGAGACCTAAAAGGAAAAGAACACACATGGTCATGAAAGAAAAGGAAGATGAATTTGATTTTATTTTCAAAGAGATTGTTGCTCTAAGAGGAGAAGTGGAAATAGATTCAAGAGATGAATCAAGTAGTGGAGAAGAGGCTAAATTGATAAAATTTTGTACCAGATGTAGGAAGACAGGTCACCATGCAACTTATTGTCCACAATATGGTGAAGAATATTTTGTTTGTGGTCAACTCGATCATGATGCAGGTTATTGCAATGGGTTTAGTAGTAGTGAAGATGAAATGGAACTCAAGGAAAACAAGCACAATCAAAATAGGTATGAAGAAGAAACTCTACTTTCGACAATAGAAGAAAATGCTCCTATTGAAGACCAAAGAAAAGAGAAAAATTTAGAAAAATAAAAGGAGGAAGCCACTCTTAAGGAACTTGTTGAGTTGAAAAGGGAGAACTTAGAATTAAAGGCTCAAATACAAGAGGATGAGAAATGTAAGACAAAGCTTCTACAAGATCTCTCTGACTTGAAAGATAAGATTGAAAAGGCAAGGAGAGTTGAAAAAGATATGGTTGAACAGTCAAAGGTAAAAGAGCTAGAATGTGAAAGACTTATTGTTGATCTTGAAGAATTAAAAAGGGAGAACTCAAGATTAAGGGTTCAAGCTCAAGAAGATGAGAAAGAAAAAGCAAAGTTTCTACAAGAGCTCACTAACTTCAAAATTAAGGTTGAAGAGGCAAGGAAAATTGAAGAAGGTATGGCTGAAAAATTAAAGATAAAATATATAGAGTGTGAAAGATTAGAACATGAGATAGTTTCACTAAGGATGGAAGTGAAAGACTCTAAGGACAAGCTACACAAGTTTGAGAAAAATTCAAAGACCTTGGATAGGATTATCAATGCACAAAGATCATCAGTCACCAAAATAGGACTTAGTTTTGAAGAAGAACAAGGGAAACAGGAAGCAGAAAAAGGAGAGTCAAGCTCAAGCACCAAAGAAGAAGAAGCTTCAAAATAAGAGAGTGAAAGAGAAAGTGAGACTTCTAAGGATAAGTTGGACAATAGAAAGTTCAACAAGGAAAGGAACAATGCACAAATAAGGAACATATGGAACAAGAAACAAGACAGGGTAGAAGAGACTAAGAGACCAATGGGGTCAAGGCAAGGTTTCTTCAATGGACGTTGCTTCTCATATCATAGGTTTGGACACAAGGCTACACAGTGTAGGACACATGAAATATAGGAATATGGAAATTTTAGAAATAGGCATCTCTTTCAAGGGTATTGCTACTCTTGTAATCAGTTTGGTCATAAGGCAGTTAATTGTAGGGTTCATGACAGGAATGGATATGGCTTCACCAGGAGGAACTACAAGATATTTGCACCTTCAAGGAATCACAACATTAAGTGTTATAAGTGCAATAATGTTGGGCATATAGCAAGGTGGTGTAGAACAAAATTTCCAGAACTTCCAAGGATAGGCAAGAAAGAGGATTCTCAAAAGGTTCAAAAAGGTATGACTTCAAAGGTATGGAAAGAGAAAGTTGAGAAAGGAAAAGAGCATTGTAATATGGGAGTAGAGATACTCCCACCCCAAAATTAACCACCTCAAGAGAGGAGGTGGGGGAGGGGCTAAGCTAAGAGTCTCATTCTTAGCCCCAAGCCCCAAAGGTGACCCTTTGCCATTGATGTCAAAGGGGAGAGATTTGAGTTAGGGGAGAGCATTCAATCAAGGGGAGAAGTTTCTCAGGGGAGAAGAATAGAAAGAGGTAAAGGAAATGGTAAAAGGAAAATGGGTTGCCATCAATGACAAAGGGGGATATTGTTGGAAATATGAGCAAGGTTTATTGTCATTGATGTCAAGAGTCAGTTTTAGTGAGCAGTACAAAAGGAAGGATGTCAAGAGTTAGTTTCAGTAAGCAATAGAAGAGAAATATTACTTCTAGACCTAAGGGAAATAATATTATAATATCTCTTATTATAATATTCAAGGTGGTCAGATAAGGTCTAAAGGAGCAATAGGAAGGCCCAAGAAAAATAATATTATAATATTTTATTATAATATTAAAGGTCTAATGTTAAGACCTAAAGTTATTAAATTAATTATAATTTAATTTAATTAAACCTAAGGTTAGGGTTATAAGGGCAAAGTTTTAATTAACACCGATGTCATATGCATTTTCCCCCTCCACATATGTCCAAAGGGATGTCGCACAATGGTATAAATACTATGTGCATTGGTTAACTATGCTCTTACCCTCATTCGATTCACATTGCGAGTGCCTATGAATTTTTGCGATCTACATGCAAATACAAAGGAAAATTTTTTGTTTTATTTGGCATCCAATGAAAGGATAAAGGAAGGGAGGCTTAAAGCCTCATTGCCAACCTAGTGGTTGGGCTAGCGGTAAGCGACTATGTGTTGAGGTATTGAAAGGTGGGAGGTCCCACGATCGAATCTCGACGGTAGTGTTTTGTGGTGGTCATTTTTGTTTTGGGCACCCAACATAGGCTACAAAGCACACAAGGTGCTTTTGACTACCAAGGTGAGTGCCTAGCTCATGTGGTAGTTGAGCCACAACTAGGGTTCTAGTCGTAGCACGATAGGGGATCGAATCCCACTAAGGGAAAAAGAGGTATTTAATTTTTTAATTAAATTTTGTCCTAAGGTTTTTAATGTGGCATGAATTTTTGTGTTAGGAGGGAGATATAAGGTTTATAAAAATTAAAATATTATATTGTGATTTTGATGATTAGAATTTGGAAGGAGTAATAAGGTGAAAAATAAAATTAATTGTTGAAGTGAGTTTTTTAATTTTTGCTAATCATTTTTGAAGTGTGGAGATTATAAGGTGTAATTGAGATTTAATGTTTTGTATGGTGAAATATTTTGAGGGAATATTTGAATGAAAATTTGAGAAGGTTTTTGCTATCTAACCTTTGAGATTGGCAAAGAGGTTGATTATGATTGAGATAGGTTTTGAGGTCAATTATTCATCAAACAAAAGGTATGGGCATATCATCCTTGTGAGTGAAATATTGTTGGGTTGGATGTTGTGAATGCTAAGTTGGAGTGAAAAGGTTTGTTTGATAAGCATTATTGAGTAAGCTTCCATGTGGATGACTGGTAAATGTTTGTGGGAACATTTGAGTGAGAAATTGAGAAAAATATTGATCTAGGGTTTGTCAAATATCATGAGTATTATTTTTGGAAATATTGGAGTAAGCTTTCATATGCTTGACTAGGGTTTGTGAAAGACCATGAGTATCATTGTTATGTGAATTTGGAATCATCTTGAGTCAAGGTTTGAGTTCCATAGTGTGAGTTGTTGAAATATTTGTGAAACACTTGTTTAGGGTTTGTAAGCAAGTTGTGTTTCATTGAGTGATTGGTTGAGTGGAGTTGATTGAGCTTAGTTGATTGGAAGCATTGGAGTGATAGTTCAAGTTCTATGAAACAAATTATTCTTTAATAATTTGAGAAAGAGATTGAAAGTGATTGAGTGTGAAACATATTGAGTCTCTAACCATTCTCTATATGTTTTTGTGGTTAAACAAAATTCAAAGTGAAATGTTTTGTGAGATTGAAGAGGTTTTTTGAAAGAGATTAAGTTATGTTTTGTGAGTGTGAAACATATTGAGTCTTTAACCATTATCTATATGTTTCTGAGGTTAAAAAGTATTCTAAGTGAAACTTGTTGAGTGAAGATATTGAGTTGATTTTTGTATGCAAGTTTTGCAATTGATTTGAATAAGATTTTGTGAAATCTTGTGAGATGATTTGAGTAAGTCCTAGAGTGGACTTAAGGACAGAGTTGAGGAAGTTTTTGTGAAAGCTTAAGGATAAATTTTTGTGAGATTTTGTGGAAGCTTACAATTAGATTGGACAAGTTCTAGTGAGGACTTGTTGAGCTAATTTGAGGTAAGTCTTGGTGAAGACTTGTGGACAGATTAGTGTAAGATTTTGTGGAAGATTACAATGCATATTTGAGGTAAGTCTTGGTGAAGACTTGAGAGTAGATTGAGAAAGTTCTAGAGAGGACTTATGGATATATTTGAGGTAAGTATTTGAGAATACTTGTGAGGAGAGTTGATTGATTGATTTGTTCAAGCTTTGTGTTAAGGTTTGGGGTAGATCTAGCAGAGTTGATTTGTGATTGGATCAAGCTTTGTGTTAAGGCTTGAGGATATATTTTAGGATAGAGTTTGGTGCAAATTTGAGGATAGGTTTGTGCTAAACAAGAGATAGATATTGAGAAAATTTGTGCTAGACCAAAGGATTATGTTTAGTGTAGATCAGAGATAGATATTGAGAATATTTGTGCTAGATCGAAGGACTATGTTTAGTGCATATCAGAGATAGATATTGAGTAGATTTGTGCTAGATCGAAGGATTGTGTTTAGTGCAGATTTGAGATAGAGCTAGGAGTGAGCTTTGGAGGTGATAGAGTAGAGGATAGTAGTCTCTAGTGGATAGAGATCCATTAGCCAGGGCAGTGAGGATAGAGATATTTTGAGTGAGGACATGAGTCTTCAATGGAGAGATATCCACAAGCTAGTGCAGTGGAGGTAGTAGTCTTCTAGAGGATCATCAACTAGAGCAGAGGAGGAGTTCTCCTATGGATAGAGATCCACAAACTTGAAAAGGGGATTGGTGTCTCATGTGGGTTGGTGTCCATAAACCATATTAGGGGATTGGTATCTCCTTTGGATAGAGGTCCATAAACATTGTAATAGGGAAGGATTCCCAAGAGATTTGTTGAGAAAATTTTAGTGAAATATTTTCTCCGTGGAGTAGCCCACATTGGGTGAACCACATTAAATTGGTGTCTCTATTGTGTGTGATGATTTGTGCATTTATTTGGTTACTACTATTGATATTTCCATTGATAATATTGGATAATATTTTTTGGGAAAGAAAAGTAAAAAGTGGTCTTATACTGTTCAACCTCCCTCTCAGTATAAGCTTGTGTTCTTCAAATATTAGATACCTCAAGGTAAATTAAATAACCTTAAGGTTAAATATAATGTACTACAATATTACAGAACATTAAGATTAAATATAATGTATTGCACCATTAAGTAACCTCAAATAAAAATGAATGATGAGTGTACTCTATAGGAGGAGGTTTAGTTCTCAGAAGAAGACCAATATAAGACAATAAATTTAACCTCATGGGGACAATCAAGCTAAAATGGTAATAGCTTGGAAGAACAATTCATGTTCATAAGCTAGAGCTTATGAAATATTTCTTCTTAGATGATGAGTATGATGTAGGAGCATCTTCCAAACAAGAGAAATGATTGGGTGAACCATTTGAGTAGCCATCACATTATGTGAAGGAATGAGAAAGGAGGAATTATGGATAAAAAATGGAATATAGAAGGTGAATATAATTTTGTAGGAGGTGGAGTAGCATATAGAAAATAAGTAGAAGAGGAATAAGGAAACAAGAAAATAAAGAGAAATGGAAGTTAAGATGATGAGTCAATAGGAGAAAAATAAATGGCTTAGGAAAAAGGTCAGGAGGCATATATAAAACTACTTAGACGAGAATCTAGAGATAGAGAGGGAGAGGTTCCATTTTTTATTTTTTTTAAGAGTGAGCATCGAAGGGGAATAAAGAGAGACCAAGCATTATTATAAAATCAAAAACTATTCCACAATAAAATAAATAATTGATTTCACTTTCTTTCTTTGTGCAAGTTAAAATGGAAAATGCCTTAAGCTATTGGAACTATAAGTTGTTTTTTTGTGAGATGGTTTATGTTGGAATTACAGGAGAGGGGTCATGTTTCTATCCAAAGAAGAAATTATTGTGTCACTACATTCCAATAAAATTTCTAGGCAATGAATGCTTGATTCAAATAGAAAACATTCTAGTTTATTACCATTTAACCTAAATAAGAAGCTTTGATCGAGAGGATATTATCATTGAGTGTTAAAGTGTAGTATGTATGACTACCATGCATGCACTTGCCATACAATAACACATAGGATACCAACCTAATTAGAATCATGTGTAAATGCTAATAGATGAAAGTATCATACTAAAACATTACCACCTCAAGTGTCTTGGACTTCAACATTACTGTCATGTGAGAACTCATCATCTTGAGATGTCATCTCATGGGAAGCCCCATATAAAGGATTGTTGTACAACTAAATATTTGTCATTCATAATGGATTTTGTTCAAAAAAATTATGTGGTTCTATCATTCAAAATCTTACCAAGTGTCATACAATAAAGTGAGGAGATCGTGTGAAGATGAAACTTTGTTGCTACTCAAGGAACCATGCTATACAACAAAGACCACTATACAATAAAAGTTATCATACAATGAGTATGGCCATACAATAAATAGGATCATATAATGGTTATGACTATACAATAGATATAGTCATACAATAAATAGACACATTACCATACAAGGAAAATTTTCCATCTTGAACCTTGTCCATATTAGGATCCTCCTTCTCTCATATAAATAATTTGGTATAAAATTTGGTTGTGATACATCTGAAAGTAAGATGGCACAATGAGGAAGAGGAAGACCATGTGGTTTGGGACCTTCACCTCTTGATATGGAAAAATCTTGAGAGGAATTAATATAAGGCTAGATGCAATTGAGACTACCCAAAGGAGAGACATTCATCTTGAGGATATTAGTGAGAGTGAAGAGGATAAAATTGGTTATATGAAAGCTCAATGTGAAGAGTAAGCAAAATAACTGAAGCAACAATTAATTCAAGCAATGTAAAATAATGGAAGTAAACCAAAGATGAATACTCCTAGTTTGAATGGATGTTTAAACCTGAAAGAGTTGATTGATTAGATAACAAACATGGAAAAATTATTTGATTATAAATCGATGGAGGATCCAAAGTGGGAAAAATTTACACGTACATAGTTCAAGGTACATGTTTCAATTTGGTGGGATCATATCCAAATAGAGAGGAAACAAAAGAGCAAAGATAAAATCCAAACTTGGAAAAAGTTTATAGCTAAATTAAAATCAAAATTTCTACCAATTGATTATCAGATCAAGTTGTTTAGAAGAATCCTAAACATAAAACAAAATAATTTGGGAGTAAAAGAGTATATTAAGGAATTCTATAATTGACCATAATAGTAGGTCAAATTGAATATGATTACGGAAAGGTGGTAAGATACATAAATGGACTAATATTACCCACACACGATGATATTGGTGTGACTCAAACTATAATTATTGAAGAGTCATATTAGCATGCACTCAAGGTAGAGGAAGAGGATAGTTATCTAGAGGAAGAGAACAATCAAATAGTAGTAGAGGGCAACATATGAAAGGATATGCTAATACTTCTCATAGTGATTTCAACCAAGGTACCCAAGAAAAAGGTGAATAATCGAGATAAGGTAGATTTGATAGAGGTAGAGGATGTGGTTTTGCTAAAAATTGTTATAGATTATTTAAAGAAGGGCATAGACCATATGATTATATTCAAATATAATAGACTACCAGGTGTGGAAAGGAACCCCATAACTAGATTTTACAAGTAGATGAAGAGAATATTTCTTCACCAAAGCACATGGAGGAACAAAAATAAGGTAAACACATTATTATGGAGATAATATTATTGAAACAATCATAGTTGCATGAACTTGATCAAAAAATGAATCTATTCAATATAATTTTCAAATCAAGAGGTAAATTTTGTAAGGTGACTAGGGATACTAGGAGTACAGATAATTTAGACTCTACAAATATGGTGTAAAAGCTTATGTTGAGGATAATTCAACACCCAAATCTATAGTCTTTTGGTTACAAAGGGGACATCAAATTTTTGTAACTAAACAATAAATGGTAGACTTCCAAATTGGTGCATGCAAGGATGATATACTAGGTGATGTTATGCCAATGGATGTTTGTCATGTCTTCTTGGGTATACCATAGCAACTCAATAAAAAGATAGTACAATATGGTAGGGTGAATACCTACACTATTGAAAAATATGGCAAGGACTACACATTAAGTCCACTTAATGATCGAGAATAAAATGTGGGCAATAATCCTACAGTGTGCTTGGGTACCAAAAATATGCTTGAAGAGAATGAAAAAGAATGAAGCATGATTTTCTTTCATTGTTAAATCCACAAAAAAAGGGATAGTGGACAAGGTGGATATAGTCCCACATGAAGTTAAGGATATATTTGAATAATAGATATAGATTATTTCAAGATATGGGTTGCGATATATAAGGAGTATTGGTCATCACATAAACTTTAGTCTTGAATCAAACTTACATGCTAATCCAACTTATAGGATAAGACCAATGGGGAATGAGGAGGAAAAGGTAGAAATAAGCAAGATAATAAAAATGGAAATAGGTAGATATCTTGGTTCACCATTAGTTGTAATGATGAATACAATGGTGTAGCAATTCCTACTATAGATATAAATAAATAGAAAGAGCATCAAAAAAACAAAGAGATGAGAGAAGAAGATGAGTGTCATGATGTAATTGAGTGTTTTTTTGACCATGACAAAGGTCATGTTGCCTAAGTTGATAGTAATAGTGGTACTTTGAAGTGTGGTAAAGGATATTGTTATTGTGTGTGGTATTTGAATAATTATGATAGACATCAAAGTGGTGATGAAGCGTTTGGGTGCTTTGAAAGGTACACCAAAGTATTGGATCTAATTTAATGAGAAGAATGGGGTGCAATGCTAAAGGAGTGGAAAGATATGGTTAAGGTTTGAGAATATCCATAATTCCAAAAATAAGTCCAAGGAATGAAGGCCTTGGATATATATGTCAAGCATGAAACAATTAGACTAAATTTGTGAGAAGTGAGATTAGTACAAGAGATGAAGGTCCTATGATGGGTTATTGTAGTTAGTGTGGAATATTTGGACATATTACAAGTAGGTGTTGTAACCAACATCCTTGTGAGAGTTTTGGAGGATGCAATCACTCCAAAAGAAGATATTGGAATGAAGAGAAAGTAGCCAACAAAATATATGTTGATTGTGGTTGTATGGAAGTGATGGAATGGGACAAGGAAAAATGATTTTGAGTGCATTCTATAGGAAGATGTTTAGTTCTTAAAGGAAGGCCAAGATAAGACAAAAATGTTGACCTTGTGAATAAAACCAAGATAAAATGATAATATATTGTAAGAAAAATTCATGTTCATGAGTTGGAGCTCATAAAATATTTTTTTTATCCAATAAGTATGATGCAGGAGCACCTACAAAGTGAGAGAAATCATTGGAAAATTATTCGAGTAATCATCCAAAAATGAGAAGGGATGAGGAAAGATGAATGAAAGATAAAAAATAGGAAGATAGAAGTTGAAGAGGATTTGGTATGAGGTGGAGCAACATACAGAAGGAAATGAGAAGAGGAATAATAAGGGAAGAAGAAAAAATACAAAGGGAATATAAGAGGAACAACTCATAGGAGAAAAGAAATAAGTTGGTAAGCGGTTGGGAGGTGTATTTAAAATGACTCAGAAGAGAATCCAAAGAGAGAAGGAGAGAGGCAGACATTCCATTTTTTGTTGTAAGAGTGTGCCTTGAAGAGGAAGAATGAGAGGCCAGACATGATTTTAAACAAACAACTATCCTATAATAAAATAAATAATGCATTCACTTAATTTTTTATGTATGTTTAAATGGAAAATGCCTTAAGCTATTGGACTGCAAGTTTTCTTTTGCATGAAATATTTTGTGTAGGAATTATAGAAGAGGGGTCATGCTATTATCCAAAGAATATTCTATTTATATAAAGGAGTCATTGTAGTCCAATAAAATTCCTAGCCAATGAATGCTCAATTCAAATAGAAAATATAGTAGTTTATTGCCATGTAACCTAAATAAGAAGACTTGACCAAGAGGATATTGTTGTCGAGTGTTGTAGTGTAGTATATATGACTACTATACATGCACTTACCATATAAACACACATAGGGTTCCATTACAATTAGAATATAATGGAAAAGCTAATAGATAAAAGTGTCATCCTAAAAAATTACCACCCTTGGACTTCAATATTGTTGTTAGGTGAGAACCCATCATCTTGAGTTGTTGTCATCTCATGGGAAGTATTGTACAACTAATAATTTTTTGTTCATATTTGATATCATTTAAATAAACAACATGGTGTTATAATTCAAAATCTTACCAAGTATTATACAACAATGTGAGGAGACCATGCAAAAATGAAAGTTTATTGCTACTCAAAGAACCATGTTGTACAATTAAGACCATAGTACAATAAAAGTTTTCATACAATGAGTATGGTCATACAACAAATGGGATTGTACAATGACTATGACCACACAATAGAGGTAGTCATACAATAAATGAATACATTGTCATACAAGATAATTTCTCCATTTTAAGTCTCGGTGATTATAGGTTTGATTACCATGCATCTTGAGGTCTTTAAAAGAAAGGAAACTTATGTTGATTGCAAAGGTTATCCATAGAAGGACCTCTATTCTCTCATCTACATAATTTGGTATTATAACTAGTTGTGAAAAAAAAAGGAATAGGAAGACCATATGGTTTGGGACCTTGAACCTTAGATATAATAAAAATATTAGGAGGAATTATTTCCAGTTTATATGCGATTAAGACTACCCAAAGGAGAGATATTCATATTGAGGACATTAGTGATGGTGAAGAGAATTACGTTGGTCATTTGGAAGCCTGAATTGAAGAGTAAGGTGAAGAACTAAAGTAGTGGTTAATCTGGACAATATCAAATACTAGATGTAAACCAAAGATGGATACTCCCAATTTTAGTGGAAATTTAAACCCAAAATAGTTGATTAATTGGATAAAAAAATGGAGAATTTATTTGATTATCAAATGATGGAGGATCTAAAGTGGATCAAATTTATGTGAAAATAGTTTAAGGGATATACTTGAATTTTGTGGAATCATGTTAGGATAGGGAGGCAATGAAATATTATCTGAACACAGGAATAGTTTATAATAAAATTAAAATCAAAGTTTTTGGATCAAGTTGTTTAGAAGACTCCAAAACCCTTAAAAAAAAGGATTTGGGGGTGAAAGAGTATATGGAGGAATTCTATAAATTGACCATAATATCTAGTCATATTAAAGATGATGAAGAAAATGATGCAAGATACATAAATAGACTAAGATTATCCATACAAGATAAATTGGTATGATTCAAATTAGAAGCATTAAATAGGCATATCAATATGCACTCAAGGCAAAGGATAATTTTTTGTGAAGCCACCAAAATACTTTTGGAGGAAGAGAATAATTCTTTAGAGGAAGATAACAATAAAATAGTGGTAGAGGGAAAAATATGCAAGAAGGAGAAGCTAGTACTTATGAAAGTGATTTCAACCTAGATACCTGAGAAAATGGTGAATCATCAATAGGATGAGGTGGATTTAGTAGAAGTAGAGGATGTGGTTTTGATAGAAAGTGTGATAGATGCTTGGAAGAAGGACATAGAGCATATGAGTGTCCTCAAGAATAGTAGACTAGTAGGTGTGGAAAGGAAGCCCATAACCAAATTGTAAAAGTATATGAAGAGTATTTCTTCACAAAAATAGATCGAGGAACTAGAAAAAAGGTTAATCCCTTATTATCGAGATAGTATTGTTAAAACTAGAAAAGGAGGCGCATGGACCTAAGCAAAGAAAGAATCTATTTAGTATGATTTTAAAATTAGGAGGAAAATATTACAAGGTGATTGTGGATAGTGGAAGAATAGATAATTTAGTGTCTACAAAGATGGTAGAAAATCTTGTGTTGAAGAGAATTGGACACACGAATACATAGAGTCTCATGGTTGCAAAGGGGACACAAAATTTTGGTAACTAAAACATGTTTGGTAGACTTCCAAATCGGTGCTTACAAAGATAATGTACTTTGTGATGCTATACCTATGGATGCTTGTCATGTCTTTTTGGATAGTGTAGACATGACCAATTGACCCACTTTGAGTGGGCAATATTCCTTAGTTCCTTTAAGAGGTCCCTCACCCATACCAAAGGTAAGGGTAGGCCTCTTCACCTATCTCTTTGCTTTTTCTAGTGTTTTTAGTGAAATTGTGCACTGTCTTCATGAGGTGCAACTTCGTGCAAGCGATATCGTGCCCTGTTAGGATGAGGTGCGACTTCACTATTTTTAACCTAATTTTATATTTAATTTAATTTTATTATTTTGGGCCCTCTTAGACCCATATTTAAACCCACCAGCGTATTTTGGCATTGACTTTGAGTTTATTTTTGCCCACCTTTTTCCTTCGATTTTGTCTATAAAAGGAAATATGTTCTTGCTAAATGATATATGCAAAACTTTAAGTGCAATGTGATATGTGAGTAATGTGAAATTCTG